>CM053574.1:50069733-50186959 GCA_028646485.1 Cryptoprocta ferox
AAGGCATAAATCTGCATAATATTAAGTTTTATTTCCATTCTCTACTTTCCCTCTTCTATGTATGCTTTTCCAGATCTGCCTCTAGGGGTTATAAGAAAACTGTTTCCATTTTCAATCTGACCTCAAATGTCCTGAGCAAAGTATTTGCTATTCTGTTGAGGATCCTTTTGTTGGTAAGCTTTTACCTTACCAGGCAGAAAGGGGGCTTCACACTGATGGAGAGGATGCGAGGGAGGAAGGGAAGGTAAGGAGAGGGAGGAAGTGAGGGGGAGGGGAGGGAGGAAGGAAGAAGGGAAAGTCTTCTCAGCTCAGTGAATATTAAGATGAATGCTTTTATTTCTTGGTTGTTTGGTTGGTTGGTAAGTTGGTTTTCAGGGTCATGGGTAATGGACAAAGCACAGGTTCACTTGCCTGGTCAAAGTAGTCCCTGCACTTCCGTACTGAAGAAAACCCTGGCAGCCAGGCATGTAGCTCCTGGAGACGCCGCCCTGCCCAATTCTTCTTTGACCTTTCCACTGCATCTTCCAGTCTACACCATTGAACAGACGCAAGATCAAGATCTTGATTTTGAAAGGTTTATTCAGTTAAGAGGTATTAGGCTAGGCTCACTCGTAGTTATAAATACAGGTCATTTTCTTATGCACAACTCATTTTAAATGGTATGTAATAAGTCCAAAACATTAGCTCATGCCATTTCCAAGTAGTAAGGAAAGAGGAGCTGGCATCCTTGAGCGCCCACTACTTGCCAGGAGCTGAGCGAGGCCCCGTGCACGTCATCTTCAGAGCTCTCCACGTGCTTGCAAGGTTAGCTCTGCTTCCCCCCATTTTACAGGTAATCGACCAGCGGCCTTGGGGGGAGTCATGTCACACAAGGGCACATAAGTGCCAGCTCTTGAATTCTCCAGTCTTTGAGAGTGGAAGCTTTTTCTTTTTATCTCTTTTGGCCTTTGCTGATGCCGGGTGATAGGGCTTTCTACAACTGGGCCATCTTCCCCTGTCGGGCTCATTACCAAACATTCCAGGTAGACTTATCACCCCGTGGGTTTCATAGGAAGTTCTCATTCATTCCATCTGTATCACAGCCTAAAAACAAAACAAACAGGAAACTTTATTCATTTAAAAAAATATGAATTCAATTGTATCAATCAAAAAAAGTCTGTAGAATTGTTTAAAAATGTATTTACAAATTCCTTTTACCTCTGTGCTTCATTAGTGCAAATGACATACCCTGTTCTGGTATCAGGGCCAGGACTGTTGTCACCCAGCTGCTGTCTCTGCATCCTGGCCGTCCCCCTGCTCACTGATGCCTCTCTGGACAGGGTCGAGGCTGTGTGCTGGCACTGTGGGCAGAGACGAGGAAGACCTAGGCTGCTGGGGGCCATCAGGCATTGCTCATTAACTAGCAATGAATGCAGGGCCTACTCTGAGAAGCGCTGTGAGGAAGGCTGAGATAAAAGGCATGAGAGTGTAGAGAAGGAAAAAGGCCTTTCTGTCTCAGGGAATCAGCAAGGCTGAAAGATGGGTAGGAAACAGATGGGAAGACACCATGAGGAGGGCCGAGGGCCCAACTTTTTCTCACCATCATTGCTGCTACCACAGATGGCCACATGCCAGGCTTTGTGCCAGGCACCTTATCCACATTACATCACTGAATCCTCAGAGCAACCCACTGAGGCAGTGACTAATACTGCCCCCTTCTTTCAAATGCACAATCTGAAGCTCCAAGAGGTGACGCCCTTGCCCAAGGTCACCCAGGTAAGTTCCAGAAGCAGGCTTTGAATCCAGGTCTATCAGAAGCCAGAGCCCCTGCTCTTAGAGTGATTTACCATTTTCAGAGAACTTTCAAATTCGTTATCCCATCTGATCTTACTGTACCCGGAGTTTCTCTATGTCTCACCAGCCTGTTGGCACAAATGAGTCACCCTACCCGTAACAGGGTGCATTTTACTTGGCCGGCCCTTCCCCCTCTCTTTGCTGGCCCCGGTTCTCTGGCCACCTGCAAAGCCTCACCCATCTCCAGAGAGAGTCCCAGGGGGTATCTATGGTGACCTTTTCCTCCACTGCTCCCCCGTTAAAGTTCACTACCCAAGAAGGTTATGGAAGGTCCCACCCAGTCTGTCTAGGTGTGCCCCCTTTGAGAATCCTTCCCCAGCAAGCCCAGCGTCAGGACCCTGCACGAGGTTTGTGACCTCGGCTCAGCTACCCCTGGCCTGCTCCACTCACCCCCGTGAGCCTCAGTTTTCTTATCTGGAAAAGCAGAGAGGTTAGTTCACTTCCACACGTGTTCCCTCGGCAGTGGCTAAATGTAATGGCGATCCATGAAACCAAAGGAAGGGGTGAATCAGGCCAGGCCCTCGATAAGACACACATAAGCAGTTATACCCCCAAGCCTCATGTGTGGGGCGTAAGGGCCACAAGGGAATCAAACTGTTGTGGGAAGGGCCGTTTCTGGCTGGGGAGAGGCCCATATGGCGGCCATTCATGGAGGCCTTAACATACACCAGATCCCGGGCTCAGAGCTTTATCCGAATTAACCCATTTAATCCTCCGCCAAAGCCAGTTGAGGCAAAGACCAGAATTATCCCCATGTTAGAGAGGAGACTGAGGCTCAGGGAGGTGAAGTCATTTGCCCAAGGTCACACAGTTAGTAAGTGGTGGCAGAATTAGGTCTGACAGCCCCGAGCTCTTAACTGCTATCTTCACAGAAGTGGCGCCAGTAAACTTGGCTTTGTATATTAGCTCAGTCCTGATGCTGCTCAGATCCATCCTTCCCATGTTATGATTGTAGAATCACACATTGTTTCCCCATCTTCACAGTCAGCTGGAACAGAAATTCCTGGAGCTCAAGGAAAACCATGGGGATCGTCTCTGAAATCATGGAAAAACCTCAAGTGGATGGTCAGGACTGTTTCATTTGAAAGTTTTTCTCCCATCAGTTTTCAGAAAACTTGGGAGCCCTGTGTCCCTTGTTTGTGCTAGACCTCAGCCTACAATGGTATTTGGCTGATCAATAATAATGATAACCATGAATATCATGGAGCACTTCACATGCATTGCCTCATTTCATCCTGATGACAACACGCAGTAGATATTTGATCTCCATTTTACAGAGAACCAAGGCTCAAAGGGAGGAAGTGTCTTTCTGGAGGTGACCCAGGCAATAAGCAGCTGGTCCTTGAAACAGATCTGGTGGCCTTTAAACCTGCCCTCTTAACCATGACTTATATGCGTTTCTCATTTTCCATTGTCTCAGGGATTCTCAACCAAGGCTGCCCATTCAAATACCTGGGATACTGTTTAGAATACTATGGTGAGGCCCATCCCAGACCAATTAAATCAGTCTCTGGGAATGGACTCAGGTGAAAACCTTGGCTCTAGGACATGCCTGGTGTTTTACCAAGAGCCTCAGCCTGACCTTGAACTTCAGAGAGAATTGGATGGTGGGAGGGGGAGAGAAGAAGATTACCTGATTCTTCTTTCCCTCCCCTCTCCTTCCATCTCCTCCTTTTCCAGCCACTCGAGGGACTAGCCTCCAGCCTCTCTCTTGATCTGAGATCATTTGGCCTTTGGGATAAGATTTCTATGTGGTCCCTACCCAACACTGTGCCTCATAAGCCTAGCACATAATAGGTGCTCAGTAAACATAATAGGTGGTGAACAGATCGTGAAGAGACCCTCCAGCCGTTCCTTCCAGGCAGGTGAGAGTGCATGGATCTATTCCGCTGGAGTTTAAAGAGCATGCACACCTGGAAGGAGATTTGCCCACCCCTGGCAGGTAGCACGATGCTCCCATCAGCCACACATGAGGGTGCCCTTTGCACCACCTCTTTCCCAGCAATAGGTATTAACTTAAGAAAAAGAAATCCTTTCTAATTTAATGGGTAGAAAACAATCTCAGTTTTGGTTTGAATTTACGTTTCTTTGAATACTGGTGAGGATGAACATTTTTTTCATGTGCTTATTAGTCATTTGTATTGCTTCTTCTGTGAATTGTCTGTTCCCAATTTACTAATTTACAACGAGAAATGTAACTGCCAAGGGGACCGGATACATGTGTCCTCCAGCCAACACACCAGCTCCCTGTAGGCACACTCCTCAGGATGCCAGATTCTAATGAGGAGATGCTTGGTGAGAACAGAATGAGCAAAGGGAGGAGTTGGTCATGGGATTCCAGGATTTAAGGCATCAGGGCAAGCTAGACCTACCGCCGGGGTCCACAGAATCCCTGACTACAGCATTCTCCCTCTTTCTCTTTCCTCTGCCTCCCTGGCTGCCCAGCCCTTCTTCAGATGGGCATTTCTTTCTTTAGAAACATTACTACATTCATTTTAGGGCTTCCTCTGGCCCATGATCCTTCCTTGGTTGTGTGCTTGAACTCTCAAGGCAATCTTCATCTCTAATTCCTGTGCCTCCTTGGACTGCCTTCCCATTTCCTGGGGATTTACAGAATGTAGCCGATAGCTTTGGGGGTGTCTGCCCCTCCACTTGTTGTGTTGGAATTGCTCCCCTTCTATAAAGTGAAAGCAGTTTCAGGGGCCCTGGACCTTCCACATTCAGAATGTTTACATACTAGTACCTTTTCCAAGCCCTTCCGTAGACTCTCCTGGGGGGCCTCTGACTCCACAAGGTTAAGATCCATTGCTATAGAAGACTCTAAGAGTGGAGGGGAAGGTATAAATGGCAAAGTCCAAAGAAAAAGAACTAGAGGAACTAGAAAGAGGGGATCCAGCTGGGTGTGTGGTCTGGAGGGTGCCTGGAGCAGGAAGGACAGGACAGATTTTGTCTAAGGGAAAGAGGAGAAAGAGGACTTTTGGTGGGCAAGGCCTGGGTTTCTCTGACCTTGAATGTGCTGCAGTCTCCTTCCTGCTGGCCTCCAGCGCTCTTTACCTTCCTCTACCCCAGGCCTCCAGAATGATCCTCCTAAACCAAATCTGACAGACTACTCCCTTCCTTCAACCCTTCCTGTGTGCCCACTACCTGTGGGATAAACTCCCAAATTCCTGAGGACAGAATGCAAAGTCCTTCACAGCCTGGCCTCAACTTTCCCTTCCAGGCTTGGTGCTTTTCCCTAGCAGACTGCCGGATAGGAACACAGCTCAAATCTCAGCTCTGCACCCCTCCATGTGACCCTTAACAAGTCACTTTAGCTCTCTGATCTCTGAAAGCTGGACATTGTCCGGCTACCCCAGAGAGTTGCTATTAGGACTCAGTTGGATGTAGGACTCCATGAATACGAGAAGTCCTTTCCTTTTACTCCCAAAGAAGGTAAGCTAAAAGGAAAGGGAGCATGGACAAGAGACTCAATCCTTAGCCTCAGTTTCCTCACCTGCCAAGAGGGCTGATTTGAGATGAAGTGAGACTGTGGGTGCAGACAACTGTGTGTTCAATGAGTGTTAGCTTCCCTCCCAGCCTGGCCTTGGCGCGCAACCCCCAGCTCCGTGTTCTTGGGCAGAAAGCTTGAAACAAGGGATTCAGAGCTCTGGAGACAGCCGAGAAGGAAGCACAGTCAAGAAAAAGAGTCAGAGGAAGGGCTGTGGAACACGTGATGATTTGCCTTCTCCCATCAGAAAATGCTCTTAAACAAACAGCAAGTTTCCTCCATTAATAAGGCCTGTGGAATGCAGATGAGATTTTTTTCCTCCTCCTTTTTTGCTGATTAAGTTCCCCCAAAACCCCCTTAAGAATTTTAATAAGAAATGCAAAAATCAACAAAAGTCCTGCAAACCCTTTCCTGTTATTAAATAAAGGGAAAGTAAATATTGCAAATTGGACATATTTCATAAGAGGATGTTTTGTTTGGGCAAAAAAAAAAATGAGAAAGAAAAGAAAAAGCCATTTGCTTTCTGGCAGCAAATACAAGTCTTTGCTGAATTTTGGTTTCAAATTTGATGACTGGGGCATTATTGCTGGCTTGCCTGGAATCCAGGCCTTTTGATTTCTGAGGCAGACATACCCAGGAGAGCAGGAAAGCCAGGTTTGGGCCATGTTGGGCTTCTTCTCCCCTGTCTTCTGTGAACAGAGTAGAGAGTTTTTCAATCACCAAGGAAATTATGATCCTGAGCTCAGAGGTGGGCACCTCTAAGGGGTCACACACAAGATAAAAGCAACTTGGAACAAAGAAGAATTTTATGAAAAAGTAAAAACCACAAAATGTTCTCTGTGCCTCCTTTATAGGATAAGAGACCTTTTATGAGACTATAAAATATATTGTATCAAGTTCTGCAGTTAGGTGGACCTGGATTTAAATCCTACCTTTGTCATTTCTTAGCTAGGTTACCTTGGATAAATTACTTAACCTCTCCGTCTCACTTACCTAGTCTTCCAAAATGGGGAGAATAGAGGGGCACCTGGGTGGCTCAGTCAGTTAAGCATTGACACCGATTTCAGCTTAGGGCATGATCTCACAGTTCATAGGATCAAGCCCTGAGTGGGACACTTGGAGCCTGCTTGGGATTCTCTCTCTCCTCTCTCTCTCTCTCTGCCCCTCCCCTGTTTGCACTCTAAATAAATGAACATTTTTAAAGGGGAGAATAGAAGTATTTACTAATAGGCCTGTTATGAGGAATAAATGAGTGGGGAAATGAGCCAAGGCAAGGAAAGTGCTAGGCTCTATATGTACCTCATATTATTTTGTGTAATAACAAATCTAAAGGAAGAGGAAAAAGAATTCTCTTTATTTCTTTGTAGTGATTGGCAGTTTGCAAAGAACATTAGCACTCACAACTTTACGTGCCTGCCAGCTCAGCCCCAGGAGATGGGCAAAGCGAGCATTACCCTTCATTTGTGGTTGGAGCACCTGGTCCTGGGAAGTGGGTGTGACCCCGCAAGGACATGCATGAAGAAACGGTCTATGACCATGAGGTCAGAGAAAATGACCAAAGGAAAGGAAAGGAGGGAGAGAAGCCAGAGGGTGTGTCCATTTCCAGCCACAGAGAAGCCACATCTGTTCTAGGGCCCCTATACCCCCTATCCCCCCTCCTGTTCCTGTCTTCCTTGTGGGGTTCCTGTGACTGCACCTTGCACTGGCTTCTCCCTGGCAGGGACAGCAGTCACAGAGTGGTAGGGCTGCTTGTAAAATGCCAGGATGGGCTCTTACACTGAAATGCTGGTGCCTTGGACCCCACTAGCCACATTCCCATAGGAGAGCGTAGGCCTATGCATCCTCTAGGGCCACAACCTGTCTGCCACATCCTCTGATCCCCGTTTCCCAAGCGCCTCTCAGACCCAGAGTACTGGCAACCACTCTCATCAAACCATTGATGCTAAATAGGAAAATTATTTTGGTTTTGTAGTTTTCTATCCTTGTACGTATTTGTGTACCTGAAGCATCTTTTTGTGCAAAAATTAAAATCAGTGAAGAAATACAACAAATAATTTAACACTCACCTATATTCCCACGGCCATATTTGCTTCTAGGTTTTGTTTGTTGGTTTGTTTTTGCCCAATGCAGGGCTTGAACTCATGACCCTGAGATCAAGACCTGAGCTGAGATCAAGAGTCAGATGTTTAACTAACTGAGCCCCGTGGACGCCCCTCACCCCCCGCTTTTTTAAATTGAAAACCATCATGCCTTGATTTTAAAAATTCTCTGTATGTATCTTTGAACATCTGTGCCCAAGATTCTCTAAGAAATTTACCCCTCAGTCAAATGTGCTTGATTGTTAAGAACCAGACAGGAGTAGGCATACCTGGGATTCATTCCCCCTCTGGTGCTTACTCTCTGTGTGACCTTGGACAAGTCATTTCACCTCTGTTAATCTGTTTTCTTACCTACGAAGTGGGTATATGATAATCCCTAACTCAGTGGGTTGATGCGAGAGAATTAAGTGAGACTATCTCTAAAAAGCAGCTGGAATAGAGCAAGCGGTAGGAGCCCCGTAGCTGTCATCATTCATGTTACAGATTTTTCTAGCAACCAAAGAAGGATGGAAAGGCACACCCTTTGTGCTTTGCACAAGGGACCTGGGCCCAACAAAGCAATGCCTCCGAGGCTTGCCCAACCTACCTTTACCATATGCTGTCAACTCTATCCCTGGGCCTGGCCTGGTGTCAGCTCCTCAAATAATTGAGCAAATGTACCTCTCAGCATCTCGGTTTCCTTATCTGTTAAATGGGATAACACCTACCTCAAAGGGCTGTTGTGAGGCTTAAATGCTAGATAATAAATGTAGGGCACTTGTTAAAACTGTGCCCTTTCCGGCTCACCCTGGACGCTTTCTCTCTCCTTCAAAGCAGTGAAATTACCTGAGGTTTCCTCTCACTGGCAGGGTAAAGCTGGGCTGTCCGTAGTTTGGTTTTTGTTTCCCAGCCCTTGCACTTTGCTTTGCGGATGCCGCCAAGTCAACACGCGGCGGTTTTGCGGGGTCCCCGTGTTTGTTTTTCTCCCTGGAAATTGTGTCCAGGAAAGGCTGGGCGCTTTAAATTTGCTAAAATATCTCCATCTAGTGGGCTCGCTGAAATACTGCAGAGTTCGGCCCTGTCTGGGAAAAACAATGGGGCGACAGCTAGGGCCGCCCAGCCCTGCTCAGAAACGCCGGTGGCTCCCCATTGTCTACGGGGTAAAGTCCAACTGCCAAGTCTGGAATTCGAGCGCCTGAACAATCGGCTCCCGCCCTGCCTATCGGACCTTATCGGCTGCGACGACCTCCTGCCCCGCCAGCCAGGCCCAGCTCCTCCCCTCCAGTACCTCAAAACCTACACCTGCCTGGCACGCGGGCCTGCCGCGTGCCCCAACCCACACGGTCTCCCTCCTCCTCCCAATCTTTCAAAGCGAACTCTCCTTCCAGGCTCAGCTCCAAGGCCACTTCTTCCCGGAAAACCCCCTGGCCCTTCAACCCATCCTGGTCTCCCACCAACACTTCTTGTTGGCTACTTTTGTATTTCATATTTAAAGCTGTGTTTTGTCAATGCACTGCCCTCTCGTGTCCAACACAGTGGATTAAAACAATCTCAAGCCCTGTAGTCCCTGTGGATCTGGACCCTTATCTGGCCTTTACCACTTCCCAGTTCTAGGAACTTGGAAGAGAGAGGGAACCTCAACTGTGAGATAGAAGTGAGAACACCTGTCTTACAGGACTGTGGTGAGAATCAAAACAGTATGCCAAGAGGCCAGCACATATAAACAGCCAACAAATCATCATTAGAGTGGTCAGATATACAGGATATATATACAGGATAAATACAGGATACCCAGATGAACTTGAATTTCAGATAAACGATCTTTTAAAATTTTTATTCTAGAGAGAGAAAGAGAGCATGAGCAGGGGAAAAGGGCAGAGGAGGGAGAGAGAGGGGAGAAAGAGCAGAGAGAGAGACAGAGACAGACAGAGAGAGATGCTTAAGCAGGTTCCACACTCAGCATGGAGCCCAACTCCCAACTCAATCCCATGACCCTGAGTCAAAATCAAGAGAACACTTGGGGCACCTGGGTGGCTCAGACGGTTAAGTGTCCGACTTCGGCTCAGGTCATGATCTCATGGTTTGTGGGTCTGAGCCCCGCGTTGGGCTCTGTGCTGACAGCTAGCTCAGAGCCTGGGGCCTGTCTTCAGATTCTGTGTCTCCCTCTCTCTCTGACCCTCCCCTCCTCACACTGTCAATCTCTCTCTCTCTCTTTCTCAAAAAAATAAACAAATAAAACATAGAGAACACTCAACTGACTAAGCCACTCAGGCACATCCAATGACTTTTTTAGTATAAGTATATCCCAAATATTACATAGAGGTTCCATGTAATATTTCACAGATAAATGATGCTAAGGATTATTGTTCATTTTTTTATGTTTGCTAATGATGGTCGGGAGATATATACATGCACACACACAAATTGGAGGATTCTGTGTTTGCAAATCCACCTACTGGCTAACATTTATTTGTAATGCAAAAATCAATATTCATAGCATTTAGTCATTCACAGACATGTACATGCAGAGCACAGAAGAATTTGAGCCTCCCAATATGCATGTTCCCAGCCGAAGTCAACAGTTGATACTCTTCTTATTCCAGCTCTCATATTGTAAATAAGTTTCCTTTTGGAAGTTTCTTTAGTACCACATTTTTTCTCACTTTTGTGCTTTCTGTTGGTGATTTCACTGTTTAAAATGGACACCAAGCAGAGTGCTGAGGTACTGTCTAGTGTTCCTAAGCCAACAAGGATGTGATGTACCTTCCAGAGGAAAAGTACCTGTGTTAGCTAAGCTTCGTTCAGGTATGAGTTACAGTGCTGCTGGCCATGAGTTGAATGTTAATGAATCAACAGTAGATACGAAATAAAGTGTCTTTAAACAGAAAGCAAGGTTATGTACTGATCAGTTGATAAAAATATTGTGGCCAAAGTCTGTCAAGAACCTAACCCTGTATTTGCCCATGAGCAATGGTTCGGTGTTCATGGTGACTCTGTAGAACTGCGAATAATGAGAATCAATTATATATCATATCTATGTATATACAAACATATCAACTAGGCATATGAAATATATATAATAAGCAATAAAATTTAGCTATTTATCTATTAGAGATACACGCAGAAATATTATGAGTGAAATTAAACAATGTCGAGCATTGCTTTCAAATATTCCAGCAGTGGGATAAAGGCATATATAGGGAGAGTATGAAAGAAACAAGATAGCAAAGGTTGATGATTGTGGAAATAATGATTTATTAGAATATTCTCTCTACTTTTGTGTTTGAAAATGACCATAACAAAAGGTTTAAAAAAAAAACATGAAGAGAAAATCTTGGGGGAAGAGTATCTTATTCAGTAGCTTTCACTCTGGACCTCTGTGGGGACAGGGCTCTCTATGATGCCACCTCAGAGCTCCTTATGGGCAAATCCCATGCTATTGAATGCAGAGTATTGCTCTGAGAGGTCCCGGAGACATGGCTGTAGTGTGGGGGCCACTTGAGACTTGCTCTGCTACCTCTGGCAACTCACAGTGCCTCTGAACCTTTCTTTTCTTATCAGTTAAATAAGGAAATTGAACTGGAGAACCTCTGGGTTCCCTTTCCTTGTTGAAACTCTCTCATTCTAGGGGCACCTGGGTGGCTCAGGTGGTTAAGTGTCCGACTCTTGATTTTGGCTCAGGCCATGATCTCATGGTTCCTGAGTTCGAGACCTTTGTCGGGCTCTGTGCTGACAGCGTGAAGCCTGCTTGGGATTCTCTCTCTCCCTCTCTCTCTCTCTCTCTCTGCCCCTCCCACACTCTTGCCCTCTCTCAAAATAAATAAATACACTTAAAAAAAAAAAAAAACCTCCCTCATTCTAAAGCCAATATTTCCTAAACTGGCATGTTCTGGTAGTGCAATATTAGAGCCTCCCACCAGCTGTCTCTCCCCTGCCAACTCATCCTGTGATACCACCGTCTGATGAATCTTGCTCAAGTTCTCCCTTTTTTTACAACACTCTAACCAGGAAGCTATTTTGACTTTGATTTATCTAAAGTGTGAACTCTTAGAGCAATTAAGGCCTGTGCAGGAAGACCATCCCCTGAAGACCTCTGGTTAAGGAGGGCCAGGAAACAGGGACCACACAGTGTCCATCAGAATATTGCAGGAACATAGAGGAAAGGCATCCAAGTCAGCTCACAGAGTCAAAAGGAAGTCTCCTGGAGGAAGAGATATTTGAGCTGAGGCCTAATTACTAAGGAATTACTGCTGCAAACAGAGGGGATAAGGATGCTCTAGGCCACGGCAAGTTGTGTGTGTGAAGGGCTGGAGACAACAGCAAGTTAGGGCAAAGGCCCAGATTTCAAAGCCCATCACACCCTACCCCCATGAATCTCTGTCATTATTTGCCACCCTTCCCTGTCACCCACCTTCCCCACCTGCCCAGCATGTGTGCTATATGTGCTGGTGACCCTGGGATTCATATTGGGGAAGGCATATATTGGACTCCCTACCAGACCTCCTTTAAAATAACCAGTCAGAACTTTTTACACCTCTCAACACACTTTCGCTTTGCTCGTCCAGCGTAATTCTAACAGCCCACTTTTCAGTAGAGGTCACGGAGTCTTAGAAAAGTGAAGTCACTCAAGACCCCCCAGGTGGTAAGCATTCAAAGGCCAGTCTGACTGCTGGCTGTTGTCCTTCATACTGCACAGGGCAACCAGTGCACACAGAGACTTTTAGCCAGGTGTCTGAGAGGCCACTTCCTTGCAGGTTCCGAGCATGCTGCACCTCATACATATACATCGAGACAGCTGAGGTCAGTGTCAGGGCCAGGTCATACAGTAAAGTCTGGTCACCTCAAGTGTCCCATCCCAACCCCCTCACCACCCTCTCCGCGGACAGTCTTTTAAGTCTTCATGCCTGGGTTAGAACCTCGGCTCCACCACCTCCTAGCTATGTGACATTGGACAAATAACTTCGGATCTCATCTGTAAAATGAATCTTGCGGGGCTGTTGTGAGGATTAAACGAAAACAGCATCTGTGCAGGAAGCGGTCCGTACAATCCTGGGGAGGGCAGTGCTGACAACTCGTTTACACCCACCAAAGAGCGAGCACTAAGCAAGAAAACCCTCCTTCAGGCTGTGCGCAGGCGCTCTCGGCCAAGACCAGGCGGGCGTTCCCGCGGATTCTGCGGCCGCGCATTCGCCCGGTTTTGCGACCGTACTGCTTGACGGCGCCGGTGTCCGCCCTTCGGCTGGTGTTGCCAAGGTAACGAGGAGCGCGTGGGGCTCTGGAAGGTAAGGCTCCGGGGCCCCTGGCGAGCTGTGGCTCGCGACGCTGAGCGTCGCGGCGGCGCCTCGCTGTTGGGGGAGGGGGGGGGGTCTGCCGCGAGGGGAGACATCCGCTTCTTCGAAAGCCTGAGGAGCAGCAGCTGAGAGACTTTCCCCGGGTCGCACAGCCAGGCTAGAATGGACCGAAACGGGGAGCCAGGCTTCACGCTTCCGCCGGAATTAGCCCCTCTCCCCTTCTCCGAGCACCTGTGGCCCTTCATACTTCTCTTCTTAGTTCTTACCGAAGAATACGACCCCAAGTTCAGAGCTGGGGGCTGGGGACGTCGAGGTGCTTCGGGCACCGTCTCTGCCCGAAGGGAGCCTCAGCAGCTAGTGCGGTTGTTGGGGCGCCGGGAGCACTCAAGGAAATCCGCAAAGGGATAAATAAATTAAGACAGGGAGTTATGAATTTGGTGGGCCCTCAACACTTTCTGGCTCGTGTGCAATCATTTACTGTAGTTGCAGCCGCCATCTGACTAGCATTTTGCCCACGACAGGCCCAGTACGAGGCGCCTTCGCTTTTTTTCACACAGTTACCCACGTAATCCTCACAACGGCCTTCCGTTTGTTTATGTGGCTTAGTCTCAGGTCCTAACTTGAAAGCTCCCCAGGGACTGGATTGTTTGCCTTGTCCCTTTCCTCCTTGCCTCCCTGAGCCCAGGAGGTACCCCGTTGGTGCTTCAAACATTTTTTAATTGGGAGATGAGCTTTACTGGGTGGGAGGTTTTAACCAGGCTTGTTTAGCAAGGTGTTCCAAGGGGGTTGGAAAATTAAATGGAGCTACGTCCCCCATTTTCGTTTTGCTGTGTTTTATTTGGAATACACATTTACTGAACACCTAAGTGTTTGTCTGCTCAAGGGAAGAATAAGGAACAAGGCCTGCTTTTGATAATAAATATACCTAACACTACTTGTGTCTGGAGTAAAGTATGCCCAGGTTTGGGAAAGGAAAAGCAACAGTCCCTTACAGCTGCATAGCACTCAGCCCTAGTCCCTTTCCTCCTCTGAACAACGGGAATAGTAATAGTACTAACCTTTGGGGACTGTTGGGATTAAGTGAGTTTGAATAGGCTCTCCTGTCACCAGTGGTTGGCAACTTTGGCTACATGTTGAACTCACCTGGGTCCCACCCCAGACTTTCTCATATAATTGGAGGTAAGTTCTGAGCATTAGGAGTTTTAAGATTTCCCCAGGTGATTCTAAGGACAGGCAAGCTGGAGAGCCACTGTTGTATACGAGGTCAATTGATCTCTCTTCAGCCATCATTCCCTACCTAAGAGTCTGCTTTGACTCCCAAGTCTGAAGGAGCCTTCACATTCCAAACCCCTTGACAACCGACCCAGTCATTCCTCTGTGTCTGTGTGTGCTTCAGACATGGGTCTTCTTTTAGGCCAGTCTTCTTGCAATGCTGTGTCCATGCGACAGGGCTTGGGCAACTGACTGGCCCTCTTTAAGCCTCAATTTCCTTGTCTGTGAAATAAGAATAGTAGCACCCATGTGCCATGTGTGGCATATGGCATAGTCTGCCTAGTGTGTTGTACCTACTGATGGTGATCACCTCTTCTAATTTTATTCCCATGCCATCTCACATTATGCTGTGCTTCTGTAATGGCACCAAAGAAACATTTCTTAAATGCCTGTTGCAGATAGGGAGAATAGTGAATTCAGTCCTTTCGCCCCTGCTTTGCCTTTCAAGTTCAGCACAAGACAGCACTTTCACAGAACTATGAAACTAGAGATCATTTGGTTTGTCCTATTTAATTTTATTGAGAGAGCATTCACATACCATAAAACTCACCCTTGTAAAATGTACAGTTCAGTGATTTTTAGTACATTCGCAGAGTTGGGCAGCCGTCACCGTCCCTACAATCTAGTTTTAAAACCTTTTAATCACCCTCAAAATAAACCTGTACCTACAACCCTATTTCTCCCTTCCCTCAGCCCCAGGAAATCGTTAATCGACTTCGTGTCTCTGGATTTGCTATTAATGGACGTTTCATATCAGTGGTCTTATACAATATGTGGTCTTTTGTGACTGCTTTCACTTAGCATAATGCTTTCAAGCTTCATACACTCCGTAGCACGTATTAGCACCTCATTCTGTTATTGCTGGGAATCCATTATATATGGATTTACCACAGTTCGTTGATCCATTCATCTGGAGGTCGACATTTGGGTTGTTTCCACTATTTTGGCTATTGTGAATCACACTGCTGTAAACATTTGGGTACAGATTTTTGCATGAAGATGTTTTGGGTTTTTTTATATCTGTACAAGTAGTGGAATTGCTGGATCCTATGGTTATTCTTTGTGGATTTTTTGTGTTTATTTATTTTGAGAGAAAGAGTGTGTGTGTGCACATGAGCAAGCGGGGGATGGGCAGAGAGAAGGAGACGGAATCCTAAATAGGCTGCACGCTGTCAGTGCAGAGCCTGACTCGGGGCTTGATCTTACAAACCAGAGTGTATGAAATCATAACGTGAGCCAAAATCAAGAATCAGTTGCTTAATCGACTGAGCCATCCAGGTACCCCGATCATATGGTTATTCTGCATTTAACATTTGAATGACTTCCAGACTGTTTTCCAGTCCTGTTCAATTTGAAGATGAAGAAACAGGTCTCAGAGCTTAAGTGGGTTATTCAGGGTCACATGATATTAATGGCAGGTTTGCGTATCTGGAGGCCTACTATGAGCCAAATTCTTTTTTTGTTTGTTTGTTTATTTTTGAGAGAGAGAGAGCAAGCAAGCAGGGTAGGGGCAGAGAGGGGGAAGACACAGGCTCTGAAGCAGGCTCTGGGATAACAGCAGAGAGCCCGATATGGGGCTTGAACTCACGCACCTCGAAATCATGACCAGAGCCGGAGTCGGATGCTTAACTGACTAAGCCACCCAGGCGCCCTGAGCCAAATTCTTGATGTGCATGCCCACATGGGCAGAGGTGATCACAGACAGATCTCAGATCACAGACTGAGATTTTGTGAAAAACAGTGTGTTTTGTGGCAGGAAACTTTGTGTTACACACACTTGGGTTGGAGTACAGGATTTTTGCCACCAAGTGTCCTAGCTCATTCTTGCATTTTTTAAAGAATATAGTAGCAATCTGAAGGAAGATTCCAAACCAGGCAAATTAAAATATAACTTCATTTTCACTTGTTCAAGAGAATTTAATTGGACGTTCTGGCAGTTAGCCATTTAACATTTCTTCTTTTTCAAAAATTCCAAATGTAGCCTTTACAAATTAAATATTACCCAGAAGTTATAAAAGTGAAAAATCTAACAAAACTCCAAAAAGTTTCTCACTAGATTCCAACCTTCTGCCTCAAAAAAGCCAACACAGCATTGTTTAAGTTTTAGAATAAATTGCCGCTTCCTCTGTTAAATACTCAATGCTATAGTTGGCTTGGATTGAGGGATAAGTCAGCAAGTGAAAATTTAGATAAAATGTTCTTGGAAGAAAATCTCTTAATTGTCCATCAACATGCAATATACATGGTTTTGTTATGAATGCTTAACAATATGTGTGTGTGTGTATGTGTGTGTGTAGATAAAATGTATATGAGTCATGCTCAGTATGTAATTCCACTGAGGGATCTTATTTAAAAATTAAATTATTCTCGCATTTTTCTGCTTAGAATATTTGGTCAATTCTATGAAGGTTCCAACTTGCTGATTCTTATTTTTCATAGTTATCTTTGTAATTGATTTATCAATCTCTGTAACTCTTCCTTGGTTTGTGTTTTCCTTTGTCCCCCATCTAATTCCTCAGTTTCTTTGAGAGGATGGATGGATAAAGGTATCACACATTGGACAGGTGTTCAATTTCTTTTTAATGGTCATAAACCCATTAAACCACTTACCTTCCTCAGATTTGGCCACCACCCCCAACGGCTGTTTCAGGCTTGATCACATCCATTGCCCAAGGGGATGCTAGTGTTAATAAGCAGTTTTACTTTGTTCTTTGGATCCATGTAGATGCAACGTGTGATCTGGCTCCACCGTATCTTCAAGCACCAAATATGCTCTCAGCCTAAATCGAGCCCAGGCCAGGGACGGAGGGAGCAGCAGAGTCGAGACTCCCCTCTTGTTCCAGGGGTCTATTGCGAGAGCGGAGTGCCCAAACTCTTGCACTGTTTACATTTTCCCTCCTTACATGTGGTTGAGTTTTCCTAAGTCAAATGTATCTGCTGTGGCTCTCTGGCTTTATCACCCAGAGCACTCAACTCTGTTTCCTTCCTTTAGCCACTATTGAATTGCAGCTTGTTGTGTTACCTTCGATTTGCTTTTGTGTATGTTTTGTCTCCTCGGATTGAATGTAAGGCCTGGAAGGGAGAGGTACTCACTTTGGCTTCCTTTACTTCCTCAGAGTGTTCAGTGCACAGTAAGCAATTCCATAATTCTCCTGAATCCTTTAGCTCCTAACCTTGAGAAATAGCGAGCCTTCAGAAAAAGGGAGACAGATGCACCCTATGCTTGCAGCAGAACCCAGAGAGAAGAGCGTAGGCTTTGGAATTCCACAGACCTGGAATCATCCGAAGGGACCTTTTACAAAATCTCTCTAACCTGAACCTGTTTTCCTCCTCTGTAAGACAGAGTTGGTAGTACTCACTCCATAATAATAATTAAAGCAAATACACCCAAAGCACTCATTAGGTACCAGATACTCTTCTAGGCCCTTTATGGGTCTTAACTCTAAGATGGAGTCTGTTGTTTGTTTTCTTTTTTTATTTTATTTTATTATTTTTTTTTTACATTTTATTTATTTTTCAGAGACAGAGAGTGAACAGGGGAGGGGCAGAGAGAGAAAGAGACACAGAATCCAAAGTAGGCTCCAGGCTCTGAGCTAGTGGTCTGCACAAAGCCCGACGCGGGGCTCAAACCCACGAACTGTGAGATCATGACCTGAGCCAAAGTCGGATGCTCAACCGACTGAGCCACCTAGGCACCCCTGGAGTCTGTTTTTATCCTTATTTTGCAAGCAAGGAGACCAAAGCGTGGAGAGACATAGTAACGCCAATTCCAATCCTGGCACTCTGGCTTTAGAGTTCCTGCTCTTAACCACTCGCATTTGGTGGTGTATGATAGGCCTTTAATGATAACTCTGTCTGTCATTGTTATTATTTATTAATTTACCTTAAAAATTGGGAGATGATTGACCTAATGTTTATAATGGATTTTAAGGTCCTTTTTTGAAAAACGAAATACTGACTAGATTTAACCTTTGAGGACAGTGTCTCCTTTGGTTTTATCTTTATACCCCCAGCACCTCTAGTTATTAGGAGCCACTGGTAGGTACTCAGTAAATGTCTGTTTCTTGAGTGAAAAAATGGAAGTAATCCTAAAAGGCAGGAATCCTGTTGTGCTTGCCATCAGGAGACTTTTACATGGCATTGTGACTTTGAGCATGTCACTAGGCCTCGGTCTTGTCCACTATAATTAGAAATCTTGCCACTGGCTTCTTGGGCATGGTTGTGGGAATTGAGATATTCTACATGATTGGGATTTCACTGCTAAAATGTTCTCATTACCCTTTCTTTTAGTTCCCTGCTTTATAAATATTTTATTTTTCCCACAGATTACAACATTTTCTGAGCCTAGAGATAAATGCACTCCCATTTTTCATCGATATAGTTATTGATTGGCTCTCTGTTTCTTTCTCCCTGTTCGACTCTTTAAAATGCAGCTACTCTCGAGAAATGGCAGAAGCAGTTTTCCATGCCCCAAAGCGGAAAAGGAGAGTGTATGAGAGTTATGAATCTCCATTGCCGATCCCTTTTGGTCAGGACGGTGGGCCTAAGAAAGACTTCAAAATATTCACTGCTGAAATGATAAACAACAACGTAATTGTGAGAAACGCAGAAGATATCGAGCAACTCTATGGGAAAGTAAGTGCCGGCTGCTTTTGTCATGGCTACTTCCTCACAGGCCTGAGCCAGCTGTCCTTTCTGCTTCTCCCTATCCATTCCCAAAAGCAAACTATAATTGAGCCACATTCTTTCATTGCTGTTGGGTGCAGTGTAGGATGGGAACAGCACAATTTGAATCAGGTGCCCCAAAGCCATGTTAATGAGGATAACCCCCCCGCCACGATCTCATATTTCAACAATAAAGGAAGGTCAGTGCATTGACCTTTCTTGTCTTCCACTTATAAAAGCCATGTGTGTTCATAAAAATGTCCAGCAATTTACAGAAATGTGATGAGTAAAAGTAAAAATTCCCTACTTACTCCCATTCCATCCCCAGAGGTAAACCTAAGTGGCATATTGTTCTGTGTCATGGACAGATGAGGCTTCAGCATGTCTTTGGCTCCTTATCTCTTCTCTCTTCTGGTTGAGGACCTCTTCTTAGATGAAGGCAAGTTCTAGTTTTTGCTATTTTCCATCACTGATAGGTGGGGGTTGAGATTGGTAGCTTGCTTGCTTTTTTCTTTCCCCTCCATAGCCAATTCATTAATGGGGGCTTTTTTTTTTTTAAGTAATTAGAGGGAAGATGTAAAGGTGTGAAAAGTAGAATGAATCTCTTGTTCACTCAAATAATTGTTTTCTCTCTGCTAAAAAAATTAGTAATTAAACATGAACTAATTTTGTTTTCTGTTTTCCCCGGCAGGGTTATTTTGGAAAAGGTATCCTGTCTAGAAGCCGTCCAAACTTCACAATTTCAGATCCTAAGCTCGTTGCTAAGTGGAAAGGTAAACTTACATCATTCAATTCTTTTGGCAAGTTATTTTCTCTTATCTTTGATCTTACGCTTCAGATTATGTAGGAAAATTCTTGAAAATTTTATAGGAAGATTCTCTAGAGAAGAGTTAACATGCACAGTGGCAATTTTACTGCTAAAACTAGCAATTAGAATAATTCTAACCAAAGTGGAAGGGTTCTTATGGTTAGTGAAAATATGTTTTATCTAATTTCTGGAATTATCAGAAATGTTATTTACGCTTTTCTGTTGTTAAACATTGACTAGCCGGGTACTGTGCATGCAGAAGGTACTGGTAGTTAAGTACCTCCTCACCTGTATGCAAAATGAGTTTTATATTTTTTATATTTAGAATTAGAATTTACAACAATAACCATAACATTAATGAATTTGTTAAAACGTTAACCAGTGTGTGTGGTACTTACTTGCTTAACTTGACTTCTTTAACTTATAAATCTTTTACCCTAGTGTATTTGTTTAAGGAAGTCTCATGGTGATTACATAACCAATGCCAGCAGATTAAAACATAATTAGGGTTTTTAAAAACATTTTATTGTAAGAAAAAATACAAATTAAAACTGCGCTAAGGTACCATTTCAGCAATCAGATTGGAAAAATCCCAAAGTTTGACAGTATTCTCTTTGGCAAGGCCCTGAGAAATACTGTCACGCATTGCTGATGGGAATGCAGGTGGTCCAGCTATTACAGAGGGGAATTTGGCAATGCCTAGCAAAATTATATATACATTTGCTTTTTTTTAAGTTTATTTATTTTGAGAGAGAGAGAGAAAATGAGTGGCGGAGGGGCAGAGAAAGAAAGAGAGAGAATTCCAAGCAGGTGCCGCACTGTCAGCGCAGAGCCCGACGCAGGGCTGGAACTCATGAACTGTGAGAACATGACCTGAGCCGAGATCAAGAGTCGGTTGCTCAGCCCCATATACATTTGCTTTTTCCCCTAGTCCTCCTCTCCCCCAACACTGGTAACCTTAATATGTTTTCTGTGTCTGTGAGGTTGCCCATTCTAGATATTTCATATAAGTGGAATAATAAATTTTGAAGCCTTTTGTGTCTTTCACTTAGGATGTTTTCAAGATTTATCCATGTTGTAGCATGTGTCAGAACTTCATCCTGAGTAATAATTCCATTTGATGGATATACCATGTTTTGTTTATCCATTCATCCAAAGATGGACGTTTGGGTTGTTCCCACTTTAGGGCTGTTTTGAGTAGTGCTGCTGTCAACATTCATATACAAGTGTTGGTGAACATATATTATCATTTCTCTGAGATACATACATAGGAGTGGACTTGCTGGATCATATAATTGTAGTTTAATTTTTTTAGGAAATGCCTAACTGTTTTCCATAACACCTGCCCGTGTCACATTCCCACCAGCAATGCACAAAGTTTCTAAATTCTCTACTTGCTATTTTCTGGCTTTTGGTTTTTTGGTGTTTTATTTTGTTTATGATAGCCATCTCAGTGTGAAGTGGTAAAGTTTTTAATATTCATGAAGTCCAGTTTATCTGGTTTTTTTCCTTTCATTGCCTCTGGTTTTGGTAGCATATTTAGGAAACCATTGCTAAATCCAAGATTATGCAGATTTTCCCCTGTGTTTTCTTCTAAGAGGTTTACAGTTTCAGCTCTTAAATTCAGGTCTCAGACTGATCCATTTTGATTTAATTTTTGTGTGTGATGTAAGGTAGGGGTCCAGCTTTGGTGTTTAGCCTGTGCATATCCAATTGTCCCAGTATATGCATTTACTTTTAACCCAGCACTTCCATTTCTAGGAGTTTATCTGAAAGATACACTGGCAAAAAGTGAAAAGAAATAGCACAAGGCTATTCACTGCAACACTGTTTCTTATGTTAAAAGACCAGAAATAATCCAAATGTCCATTAGGAGGGGACTAGTAATTAAACTGCACTGCAGTCATATAATGAAACGCTATGGAGCTGAGCTAGGAGTGAGGGACATGGGGGTGCATTCCTAAGTGAAGACAGCAGAGTAAGGGGGGTTCCTCATAGTACATTACAGTTTACTTGAAGGTGGGGGGATATAAATATATTTTTAAAATTTAAGGAATGATAAACCATAGATTCTTTTTAATGCCTATGGCAAAGGGCTGGAACAGGATGGAGAAAGAGGGGAAACTTCATACATTTGACTTTGGAACCTTGTAAAGGTATTACATGATTACAAAACACAGTTAAATTTTAAAAAGTGGTTTACAAAAAAAGTACCTATATATCAAACTGGTGATCTAGGCACAGAGGAAAAGTATTTTGAGTGGCTATAAAACATCATGACTTGAGGTTCAATCCTCGTGGGATTGTCTTTGGCACAGTGTTGTTGAACAAACCAGTGAGCAGCAACCACATTGCTCACAAGTCTGCAGATTTGCTGGGTAGCTGATCTTGGCTGGATGTGCTGGTCCATCTCGTTGGTTATGGAGATCAGCTGGCTATTCTAATGGATCTGGTCCAGGAATGGATGTAGCCGGACTCTCTAAAGTCTGTTTGAATGTCTTTTGGCTGTCGGCTGGTCCAGGATAGTCTCAGCTGGGATGAGGGGCAGGGGGCACCATGTGTGTCATCCCCTGGCCGGCTAGCCCAGGCATGTTCTCGTCACGGTGGAGAGTCCTGGGCAAGCCCCAGTGTGCCAGTGCTTTTCAGGCCCTTCCTGCTCACAGCACATTTGCTGTGATTCCAGCTGGCCTAGAGTCCAGGTGTTTGGCAGATGGAAGAGCTGAAGAATTGGGGCCATCAGTGCAATCAACCTGCCCTTTACTCCAAAGAAAGGAAGAGTTGCAAAATCATCTTCACATTGCTTTCAGCAGTGATTTTTTAAAAATTTTTTTTAAATGTTTATTTTTGAGAGAGAGACAGACGGAATGAGCAGGGGCAGGGGAGGGGCAGAGAGAGGGGAGACACAGAATCTGAAGCAGGCTTCAGGCTCCACACTGTCTGCACAGAACCCAATGTGGGGCTTGAACTCACAAACTGTGAGATCGTGACCTGAGCCGAACTCAGATGCTTAACCGACCTAGCCACCCAGGAGCCCCTCAGAGGTTATTTTGTAGCATTGGTACTGTTATTCGGAGACTGGTATGTGTATATGGGGTAAAAAAGTAAATGATTAATTATGTTGGTATGATTGAGAGCCAGGAGTTTTTACATGAAACATCTTATACCAGGAAGAAAGAAGCTTATCAGAAACTGCTAGGCTTGTTTCAAGAGACTCTGCCGGCCAAACATGGAAATATTTGAGCATCAATAAGAATAATACTACAATTTGTTTTACAGTCCAGTCATTGGTAACAGTATCCCCCCAAAATGCGTGCATCTTTTAATTTATACTGGTACATACCAATACATGCCAGAAGAAATTCACTGTTGACCTATGGAGGATTCATCATCTTGGAAACTCGTAAACATGATCTGGTTCTTGGGGTAAGCAAGTAGTGAGAGATTTATCTTTATAGAAGATTCCCACCAATAAACAAGGAATAATAGGATTCGAATATCACCATTTTGCATCCTCTAGTAAAGCATGGATCACCAGCAGTGCTGAGGACATACAAAGAAACAAGGAGACCTTTTTTGTCTTGTAAGGAAACACACAGCACCACCCATGGTAGGCTGCCCCAGAACTTGAGCTTGAATCCGATCAAGGCTCTAACTCCACCAATTCACAGGAAACACTGTCAAAGAATATATTTTTTAAGCCAGTGCTACTCAGAGTACTGAAGTGTCACAAGGTAAGTCCTTTGCACCAGAATGGAAATAGATCCCATGCTGTTTAGTTATTTACCTACAGCTTCCTGCTGTATGAAAACTGGCTGTGAAAACAAGGTGAGCTGAACTAAGCAGTGTGCTGAGTGAGTCAGTTGTTTAAAAGTTGGTGTAAGCCCTTCTTGGACTGTCCGCAAGCAGTGGCAGGATTGCACTGGGCCTGTGACCTCCTTTGTTGAGCACCATGTTAACAGCACAACAGGGATGTAATCATCTGTGATCAGACCAGGGGGTAATTGTAGGACAGAAGACCCATTGCTTCAACAAATGAACTACAGGGGGAAAAATCATGGCAGGGACACATATGTTAAAATCAACTTCAGGTGTCTCAGTCAGTTGCAGTGTATGGGCCTTATATGGATTTTGAATCAGACTCTCCCCCCCAAAAAATTGAGACAGTGCTTAGATTTTGGATGAAGATAAGGAATTAATATTAAATTTTAAAAGTGATAATGGGGGGCGCCTGGGTGGCTCAGTCGATTAAGCATCTGGCTTCGGCTCAGGTCATGATCTAATGGTTCATGGGTTCAAGCCCCGCGTCAGGCTGTGTGCTGACAGCTAGCTCAGAGCCTGGAGCCTGTCTTCGGATTCTGTGTCTCTCTCTCTCTGACCCTCCCCTGCTCACGCTGTCTCTCTCTCTCTGTCAAAAATAAATAAAAACATTAAAAATTTTTTTTAAACAAATTTTAAAAAGTGATAATGGTACTGCAGTTATGTTTTGGGGGGGTTATTTTTATTTTTTTTATTTTTTATTTTTTAGTAAGCTCTTGCCTGGCATGGGGCTTGAACTCATGACCCCCAAAATCAAGAGCATGCTCTACCTACTGAGCCAGCCAGGCACCCCTTTTTTTTAAATACTTTTTTTTTTAAGCAATTAGGTTTTTTTTAAAAAGAATCTTTATAAAAATACAAAATGAACCACTTAGAGAAGCTGTGATAGTATGTGAGGGATCTTTTTCAAAATAATCTGCGGACCGGGGAAGCGGGCAGGACAGATGAAGCAAGATTGGCGATGAGTTAATTATGCTGAGGGATGAGAACATGGGAATTTATTTTACTATTCTCTTTACTTTCATATATCTGAGAATTTTTCATAATAAGCATTTTGAAAAGAGAGGGGGAAAAAGTGGAAAAAACAGCATTACGACTCTGCCTACACCTGCCATCCAGCTTCAGCAGTTGCTCATATTTGGCCAGAAGCCTAGAAAGTTTTCAAATAGTGTAGGGATCTTAATAATTGAGAACCTTTTCCTGATCAAGGTAGGAACTGAGTTTTAGACAGTAATAGAAATTCAAAGGAAATGAATTTATGCCAAGGAAGCAGAAATTAAGTTTGTAGGCCGCCCTGAAGGAGTAAATCTCAAATGTTCGTTTTAGGAGGTTCTTCAGATTCTGGCTTCAGCCTCGTCTTGCACCCTCTCTGTCCAGTCTTTTCTACTTGTTGGCCCTGTAGCCACCTGGGGCTGCTGTTCATTCATGGACCTGCTGTGCATTCGCTCTCTTGCAGCCTCTGCACAGCTTCCCCTGCCTATTTCCCCCAGTCTGTCTGGTGAACTCTTACTCCTTCTTCAGAGCCCAGCTCCATTACTCCTCCTCGTCCTCAGTGTTTTTTCCTGATCCTTTGAGGCAAAGTTAACCAGTCCTTTTCTAATCCTTCACTTGGTCCTATGTCAGCTTGGGTTAGAATCCATCATTTCTGTCTCCTCAATTAGACTGTATCTCAAGGAGAGGGGATTTGGTTTTTTACTTCTTTATCTCTAGTGCTTGGCACATGGAAAGCTGTCGGTAAAACTCGCTAAATTGTCACTTGTTAAATTACCAGAGAAGGGAGGTCACGACACAGAGAAAACTGACAAATTCTTAAGGAGGTAGGAGTCTGTGAACTCACTTTCCTAGGCTTTTAATCTGTTCCAAGCCTCTAACGTGCTGGGGAGAAGCCTGAGTTTGGGTAAGGAGAAAGACGTGCCCAAAGGCAGAGTGAAGGAAGACAAAGACTAAAACCCACACCATCAGGTGACCAGTAAATAACATTGTAGGTGGAAAGACTCAGCCAGCCAGATTCCCAGAGCTAGAACTAGAGCCCAGAACTCACAGGACCTCTCCCAGAACCAACACTGCCATGAAACTTACTTCAGCAACTCTTTCTGTAGGTATGTGGCCGGTGGGGGGGAGGGGACACTTTCAGCAAAGATGCTTTGTGGAGCATCAGACAGTGGCGATAAAGTGTGCAACTTTAGGGCCCCGATGTTCTCATCCAGAAGTAGAGGCGTGTACATTCAGAGGCGGCAGGGGGCTTTCCTCTTGCATGCCGATGCTGCTGAGCTGCAGGGTTGACTCACATCTGAGCACAGCAGGAGCACCGGATTGGTCAGCATCGCCTTCCAGGGGGTGGGTTCAGGGCCTGATGACTAATGAAGCGCATGTTTGCCATTGCTAGTTGGGCAGGATTAGTCAACCTTCTAGATGTGTGATTTAGGGATTCTTAAAATTGTCTTTGTCTTTTCTGGATTTTCAGTGGTTTTTTTTTTTTTTCCTTAAGGAAAATTTGTCTGAACTGACAGAACGTCTTTGTTGTTACAGATATGAAGACAGACATGCCTATAATCACATCAAAGAAGTAAGTCATGATGGCCTTGGCCAGAATTACAGCTTAAATTAGATCTGTTTGTAGGTAACCTTTTCCACTGTGGTAGTCCATGCCTTTTTTTTTTTTTTTTGGGTAGCGTATGTCCTTGAAAATTATGTCTGAACTTATTGTGTATCATATTGTGTTTGAATGTACTGTTTACTTTTTAAAATAATCCTAAGCCAAATCTTCTGCCATTTGAATTCCTTCCAAAATATGAACAATTACCCCGTAATGTACATGTCGTTAAGTGCTCAGATGCATACATTTAGATCTAAAACTGGCCTCCTGCCCTGTCCTCTTTCCTTGCTCTACACTTGCAGGGTGACAGAAAGGCTTTCACAGAGACACTTCTTCATCCACTCATACAGCCACGATTCCTTCCTCTGGCTTTTCTTTACAGTCCTCCCATTTCCACCAAACTTTTCTCCCTGACCCCCCAAACGCATGCCCTGCCTAGCTATCCCTGTGCATCCCACGATCCAGCTTACATACCCCTCCCCTCGAGGTTCTCTCCTCACCACCACCCCGCCCCGCCCCCTTGCTTGGGGTCGTTCCTCTGGCTCCCATGCAGTCTGCCTTGGTGCCCCTACCTGGGCCGTCCATCCACCTGGATTTAGACTCTTGGTTCCTGGAGAGCAGAGACCATGCCTGGTTCCTCCCTTCAGCTCTAACACTTAGTGGTCCCTTGGTAGAATTTTGTTGACTAAATGTTCATGCATTTAAATCCTCATTGAGAGAGAGGCACCTGGGTGGCTAAGTTGGTTGAGCATCCAACTTCAGCTCAGGTAGTAGTCTCTGGGTTCATGAGTTAGAGCCCCCAGGCTGTCTGGTATCAGCACAGAGCCCACTTCAGATCCTCTGTCCCCTTTTCCTTCTCTATCCCTCTCCCGTTCATGCTCTGTCTTTCAAAAATATTTAAAAAAAATTTAGGGATGCCTGGGTGGCTCAGTCAGTTGAGCATCTGACTTCGGCTCAAGTCATGATCTCGTGGTCCATGGTCTCGAACTGCGCATCAGGCTCTGTGCTGACAGCTCAGAGCCTGGAGCCCGCTTTGGATTCTATATCTCCTTCTCTCTCTGCCCCTCCCCTGCTTGCGCTCTCTCAAAAAATAAATAAAACATTAAAAAATTTTTTAAAAATTTAGGGGTGCTTGCGTGGCTCAGTCATTTAAGCACCTGACTGTTGATTTTGGCTCGGGTCATGATCTCATGGTTCATGAGTTTGAGTCCTGCATGAGGCCCCACGCTGACTCTGGCTCAAGCTTGCACTCTGTCTCAAATAAACTTAAAAAATATTAAGAAGTGTATTAAATAAATAAATAATTAGTCATATATAAATACCTAAGTAAATCCTCAGCATTCTTGAGGGGCAGCTCAAAGTGCAGCTCTTCTATAAGTCTCCTAAAAATATTCATGCCCACGATGATTTTTCATCTTGCTTCTCAGCACATACTGGCAGAATCTGACAGCTCCTTTTTTGTTTCGTGCTCAGTAACCCCATGGCCAGAGGGAGTAGCCAGGAGGCAGGGAGATCTCAGTGGCTGCTCTGGCTATAAATGCAAGTGGGGGAGGGAGGTTGGGTTCTAGTCTGTGGCAGGGGCCTGCTAAGAACCTGGCAGAGCCCCCATCCCTGCTGCAACCAACACTAGGACTCACAAACAGACAGAAACCTGCCCCTCAGAGCTGCATCCAGCTCAGGCTGGCAGTGGACATGACATGGCATCAAGCCAGTTTGAGCATGTGAGATTCTGGATGGGTGAGATTGCCACCTGCCTAAGGCTCTCCCTTCGTAAGCTCTATAGTAATAACGTTGCAAGCATTGTATTGATCCTTGTAGTAGTTTCCTAGAGCTGCCGTAACAAAGTACGGAAATGTATTCTCATACTTCTGGAGACCATAAGTCCAAAATCAACGTGTGAGCAGGGGTGTGCTCCCTCAGAAGGCTCTAGAGGATGATCCTTCCATCTTGCATGCCTGGCCTTAGCTTCTGGAGGTTGCCAGCAATCTTTGGCATCTCTTAACTTGAAGATGCATCCCTCCAGGTTCTTCCTTGACTGTCGCATGGAGGTCCCCTTGTGTATGTCCGTGTGTCTTTGTCGAAATTTCCCTCTTCTTCCTGCAAGGACGCGACTCAGTATCACTTCATCTTCACTTGGTTACATCTGTGAAGCCCCTGTTTCCAGAGACAGTCACATTCACAGGTGCCAGGGGTTAGGACATAACCATGTCTGACAACTCTGTCAGAAAATTATGCCCCCTCATCAATTCATGATTTGGCCATAATAATTACAGTCACAATCTAAATATTAAAAGCTATTAAATATTAAGAGAAATGGCCTCATTTTTATATTTTAGGTTAATTTTCCAGCTTAAGTATTAGTTATAATTGTTTCTTTACTCTTCCCCTTGAAACTCTGATCCATTTCTCAAGTGAATTCACTCTGGCCTTTCCCAACAGAGTGATGAGAACCTTCCATGTAATCCTTCCTGGAGGCAGGGATCAGGACCCTCAGATAACGCCCGAGGGGACTGAAGTACGTAGGTTGTGTCCTTGAAGGACCAGCCGTGAAAGGGGTGCTGATCTCCCCTCCTCAGTTGTGGTCCTTTATTAGCCAGCATTTACTGCAGGTGCCTGTGTGTCAGGCATTGGATAGGTGTTGTAGATAGAAGAGGAGGAAAACATTGTGTCCCTGTTCTCAAGGGATTTACGTTCTAGTGGGAGAAGAAGAAAGGTAAGCAGGTGCACTCTTCTGTAATCAATATCACGGTGAGATATTACCGTCACCATCGTCATAGTACCAGCTTCTCCAGGAGTGCTGGTTCCCAGTCTGTATGCTTTACCTGACATCTCAGTTCATCTTCTCAAGAAGCCTTTGAGGTGGATGTAGTCATTTCCATCTCGTTCATGAGGAACCTAGAAATAGCTTGTCCAAGATTATATCAGCTCACACCAGGCAGACTACGCAGTTCAGCTCCAGAGCCTCTGAGGAGCACAGTGAGAAGAGTAACGTAGTTGTACATGCTGGTGTTTCTTGGGCATATTCCGTGTACAAGGTACTCTGCTGGGAACACATTTGGACTATCTCTGAAGTCCTCACATCACCCCTGGAGGTAGGTCCTGTTATTATCTGACAGGTGAGGAAGCAGAACCAGAGGAGGTTATGTAACTTGCTCAAGGCCAGTACTTAGACTTAACCATAGACTCAGAACTATTTTGCTGTCGTCTTCCAGTGATAAATAGGCATTAATCAATAGCTGGTGGAGAAGGGTGTTCCATGCTAAAGAAAGAGGTGTGTTCAAGGAAATAGAAACAGAAGAAGCAGAGGTCTACACCATTTTCTGTAGTCTGGTGGCCCTAAAATGAGTCTGCTTTTCCCTAGTCTCATTGTTTGTTCTAATCATAGCTACCACCTTTCCCTCCTGCCACTCTGCCCCTTATGTTTCCTGACTTTTACTCTTCACTTTTTTCTTCCTGCTGCTTCTCCAGCAGAGTTTGGGGGTAATCACAGCAGGATTTGGCTTTTTAAGGCATTGACAGCCAGTGAGCAGACACCTGCTCTATGACTCATCGGCCATATGTCTTAGTCATTTGTGTATCTGGCTGTTTGCTGTTTCCATCACCAGTCTTACTCAGATGCTTTCTTCCACATGCTTTGCAGCCACCGTCTCAGTTGAGCTTTCATAAATGAGCGTCTGACGTCATTATGAGGCAGGAATGCAGATGTGATTCTGGCCTTTTGCAGAAAAGCAAAAAGAGACGTAGAGAGGCTAAGTGGTTAGCTCGGAATCACACAAAAGAGCCAACGGCAGGACCCAGATCTGGCACAGTGCTTGTCCCCACATGGCTGCCCCTGCTCTCAAAGAGCAGTTAATTAAGATGTACATTTCCATTCATTAAAAATGTCATTTGTGGGGCGCATGGGTGGCTCAGTCGGTTAAGTTTTCGACTTCGGCTCAGGTCATGATCTCGAGGTTTGTGG
Source organism: Cryptoprocta ferox (assembly GCA_028646485.1). NCBI lineage: Eukaryota > Metazoa > Chordata > Mammalia > Carnivora > Eupleridae > Cryptoprocta > Cryptoprocta ferox. The sequence goes on from CM053574.1 coordinate 50,099,541, forward strand.
GTTCCAGCCCTGCGTCGGGTTCTGTGCTGACAGCTTGGAGCCTGGAACCTACTTTTCTGTGTCTCCCTTTCTCTCTGTCCCTCCCCGGCTCGTGCTTTGTCTGTCTCTCTCTCTCTTTCATATATTTTGAGTCAAGGAATTTGATGAAAGTTGTGGATCCCTTCCCCAGAAAAGTACACATTGACACAAAAATTTGTGTTCAGATAAAGGAGATTCATAGATCCATGAAGCCGATAAAGCCAGTGCTGTAGGTGGTATGAAAAGCAAAGATTCTTTTTAGGTCTCTTACGTGAAAGTTCTTTTAACTGTATGCAACAGTGGCCATGCTTCCCATGCAGGTGAGGAGACACCCTGCTGTTGTATGAGCAGCTACATTTTTTATTCTGATCATTAAAAGTAATACATAACACATTCATGAGGTAGTAGTACTGTTACCCCATCTTCTGGGTGGGGGAACACGCATAGAGAAGTAACTGGCTCTGTCAAACAGTTACAAGTGACAGAGTCAGGCTGAACGTGAATTGTGCAACACAGAGCTCATGTGTATAATCATCGTGTCACCCTGCCTCAGGTGTGAGAATAGCTCTGCTAGGTTTTAACCTTTAAATCTAAGATACAATTCCCATATGTAGGAAGGCGTGCTCATCCCTATGTAGGATAAACAGGGTATGGACAGCTTGGAGATTCTTCTGATGAGTCAGGGTTGAGCAGCCACAAATCTCTTAAATATAGCAGAGCCAACTTCCTGCTCAATTGCGTGTAAGATGTAGCAGTTTAGACATATTCATTTATCCATACACAAACCAAAATACTCAAGGTGAAGAGTAAAATTACCTGTCTTCCAACAAACGATGACTTCTTAAGTGCTATCAGGCTAACAGCTGTAGGTAAAGGCAAAAAGTTGCCTTTAGCCCTTGCTCTGATGAGATTTCCCAGTATGGCAGTCTGGGCCCTCATGGGGGCATCCCAGTGGCATTGTCACGAGGTGACATCTCACTGGGACAGAACCCTGTTGTCTTACCTATGACTTTATGTAAGTTGGGAAATGTTCAGGGGTTGCTTTTACATTTAAGGAACTAAGCAGGTATTTCCTCACCAAACTGTACTTCAAAAACTATTGTGAGAAAAAGGGCCGTTTCTGCTAGGATGCTAGGCTGGATGTTTAGCACTGGAATCCTTTATTTTTCTATGTAGTGGAGACCTTAGACCTTGGTAGGTACTATGAAAAATATTTATTAAATTCTCGGATTGGGGCTCCTGGGTGGCTCATTCAGTTAAGCATCTGACTCTTGATTTGAGCTCAGGTCATGATCTCATAGTTGGTGAGTGTGACCCCTGCATCAGACTCTGCACTGACAGTGCAAAGCCTGCTTGGGATTCTTTCTCTACTTCTCTCTCTGTGCACGCGCTCTCTCTCAAAATAAATAAACTCAAAATTCTCATTTTGCATTCCAATACTGAACAGAGGTTCTTCACATTATGAGTGGGATATTTTTCGGAAAATATCGTGATATCCAAAAGTGAGAATAATGTAAAAGAAATCCTGACAAATGATGGCCATATTCTCTTTATATTTACCTAAATCATTTGGCCCACCAGTTTTAAATGACATAAATTTTCATACTTGGTTAAACTGGGGTCAGTTTTTTTTCCAAATTAAAATTAGGGGTGCCTGCGTGGTTCAGTCTGTTGAGCATCTGACTTGGTTTTGGCTCACATCATGATCCCAGGGTCATGGGATCGAGCCCCGCATTGGGCTCCATGCTGAGCATGGAGACTGCTTAAGATCTCTCTCGCTCTCTCACGCGTGCTCTCTCTCTCTCTCCCCTCCCACTCCTCTCCCCTACTCACATGCTCACTTTTTCTCAAAAAAATTATTTAAAAACCAAAATAATTAAGCTCTGGTAATAAAATAACACATAGTTATGAGAGAATAGTTAAAAACACACAAAAATGTATAAAGAAAACATTTAGCGGTAGCCTGCCATCGAGAAAAACTGCTATAAACATTTCAGCATACTACCAACCCATCTTTTGAATATTGAAATTCAAGTGTTACTTCATATGTGGAACTTGAGAGACTTAAGAGAGGACCGTGGGGGAATAGAAGGGGAAAAATAGTTACAAACAGGGAGGGAGGCAAACCATGAAAGACTCTTGAATACAGACAACAAACTGAGGGTTGATGAGAGGGGGTGTAGGGGAGAGGGCAAAGTGGGAGATGGGAATTGAGGAGGGCACTTGGAATGAGCACTGGGTGTTGTATTTAAGCAATGAATCACGGGAATCTACCCCCAAAACCAAGAGCACATTGTATACACTGTATATTAGCCAACTTGACAATAAATTATATTTTTTTTAAAAAAAGAAATTCAAGTGTTACTGACAGTTATTTCCATTTTGCAGGTATCAGCGTAGTATAGAATGGGCCACAAAGCTCATGCAAAGACAGGGCCAGGATGAGAGTACAGTGCATAGAATCCTCAAGGATTACACAAAACCACTTGAGCATCCTGGTATAAAAAGGAATGAAGAATTTCAATGGCGTGATGAGCCGAACTCTGAAACCGTTCCAAAAATCGAGGGTACTGCAGATAGAGAGGAACTTTCTGTGATGAATGGGGACTCGGAAAAGTCACTAGAACTGGAGGGTCCCAACAAGCAATCAGACCACCTACAAGAGAGCTCAGGGTCTGGCCCACTGACTCCAGATGGCTTGGATGGACACGTGGTAGATGTTGCCACACTGCAGCACTGCCCCCTGCCCCAAGTTCATTGCAGCAAAGATGTTCTCCCCTGGTGTGACACTCACCCTGGGGACAGGAGCCAGCAAGTGGATCTCATCTGTGCCAAAGAGAGAGGGCCCAGTGATGAGTACGTGCTGGTGGAGGAAGATGTGTATGATGTGAGCAAGAAGGAATGTGCCTCTCGTGAGAAAGTGAGTATAACTGGCCTTTAACAACATGGGTTCAAACTGCATGGATCCAGTATAATCGGATTTTTTTTGATACAGTATAATACTATAAATGTCTTTTCTCTACGATTTTCTTAATAACATTTTCTCTAGCTTACTTTATTATAAGAATACAGCATATAATACTTAAATATGTCTTAATGAGCTGTTTGTGTTGTCAGTAAGGCTTCCAGTCAACAGTAGGTTATTAGTAGTTAAGTTTTAAGGGAGTCAAAAGTGATACATAGATTTTGTGTTTGAGGAAGTCAGTACCCCCTAAGCCCTGCATTGTTCAAGGATCAACTGAAGAAGAAAATCAGTCACTTCCTCCAGAACCATCTATTTCTGGCCCTTAGTAGATGTGGGCTCACCAGGGTGTCCCTCAGTCTGAACGGGTAGCAGGCCCATATTAAGTGCCCAGGGTGTGGTGAGACACTCAGAGGGAATCCACGGGCACTGGGTCCCAGCCCTGGTGGCTCAGTAGTTGTGAGGGCTATTTCTACTAAAATCTCAAGTCTGAATAATTTAATTTTTTTTATGTATAAATTAAAGCAGGTGCAGTACTATTCTTTCCCTTGGGTGGGAGGAAAAGAAGTGCTGTGGAAGTACACGTAGCTTGAGTCTGGCTGTAGCAGTACGTCTCAGGTATGGAAGTCAGCCAGCACAGGAGAAGCACTAGGAAGCAGACCCAGAGCCACATCAGTGAGAGATCCACAGTCAGAGACAGTTGCCCTGGAATTATCTATAATAGCTAAAAATGAGCAGCTCTAATGGCTAAGTAGTACATGAAACACCATATGAAGAAATAACCACCTAGCCTTCAGAATGAGGTTTGTGAAGCCTGATTAAGAACCTAGGCACACACTTGTGAGGTGCAGGTCAGTGAAAAGGACATAAAATCAACCAGCAAAAGGATCACAATTGCAGGAAAAAAGAAAGGAAGTAAATCAAAACGTTCGTAGTAGAAAACCTAAAACTTATTTTTCCATATTAATAATAAAAATCTATATTTTTTAACAGTATTAGCCAATAAATGTGAATCTGGGAAGATTATAAGAAGAGTGTTTGTTTTAAAATGCAATCTTCTCTATGTAACATGCAGCCCTTCGATTTGTTCTCTGTGTATTTTCTTTCTTTCTCTTCAGTTGGCACCAAAAAAGAGATTAATATGCAGAAGAAATCCCTATCGGATCTTGGAGTATTTGCAACTTAGCCTGGAAGAGGTACAGTTCCTGCATGTTATGTTTTCAGCTCCTGGTCTCAGGGCCTGGGCAACCTGTAATGCAGTCCACCTGTAAATGCAATTCTGTTTGTAATTCAGTAAGTGAGTATTCAGTAACTGAATGTTATAAATCAGTATTGAAATGACCATAGGCAGCTTCCAAAGTAGGCCTGCCTAAATTTCACTCCTTAGCCTTCATTTCATCAAGTTTAAGATTTTGCCAGGGCGGCGGGCGGGGGGGGGGGGGGGACTTCCCTATATCATGAGATATTGTTAATGTAGCACACCACTTACCCATTTAAAGTGTACAGTTCAGGGGCGCCTGGGTGGCTCAGTTGGTTGAGCATCCAACTTCGGCTGAGGTCATGATCTCATGGTTCATGGGTTCAAGCCCTGCATCAGGGTCTATGCTGACAGCTCGAGCCTACAGCCTGCTTCGGATTCTATGTCTCCCTTTCCTCTGCCCCTCCCCTGCTCATGCTCTGTCTCTCTCTCAAAATTAATAAATTTAAAAAAAAAATTAAGTGTACAGTTGAGGGGTGCCTGGATAGCTCAGTTGGCTAAGCTTCTGACTCTTGATCTTGGCTCAGGTCATGGTCTTGCAGTTTGTGGGATCAAGCCCTTGCATCGGGCTCTGTGCTGACAGCACTAACAAGCCTGTTTAGGATTCTCTCTCCCTCTCTCTGCCCCTCCTCCATGAGATAGATAGATAGATAGATAGATAGATAGATAGATAGATAGATAGATAAAATAAAGTATACAGTTCAGTGGTTTTTAGTATATTTATGGTGTTTCACCAGCTTCTAATGAGCTATGATGCACACCTTAAGTCATGTAATGACCGCTAATTACATAAATGGATTCTAGATATATCCTTCTGTAGAATTACTAATACATGTTCTCTTAATGCAATAGCTGCACTCCCAAAAGTTGACTTAAAAGTGACTTACTAAAAATTGCATCAGGTCGCCTGGGTGGCTCAGTCGTTCAAGCATCCGACTTCGGCTCAGGTCATGATCTCACAGTTCATGAGTTCGAGCCCCACGTCAGGCTCTGTGCTGACAGCTCAAAGCCTGGAGCCTGCTTCAGATTCTGTGTCTCCCTCTCTCTCTCTCTGCTTCTCCCTTGCTTGCTCTCTCAAAAGTAAACATTAAAAAAATTTCTTTTAATTGCATCATACATTTTCCCTCTGATTTAAAGTTTCTCTGTGCTGTGTTCACGTGTTATTCAGTCCTTCCTTGTTTGCTTATGTTTATTCTGTCCACACAAGTGTCCCCTCTGCCCCGGAAGATAGCACCCCTTCCTTGTACTTATGCGTCTCTTCCCCAGGAGCACTCCTGCCTGTCTCAGGTAGGTCCCAGCAGTGTCTAGCACCATTGTCAGAAAATGTGTGTTGAATGCATCCACATTGGTAACTTCATGGACGCGTCCACAGAGAAGTGATTGTGTCTCCATATTCTCTTGATTTCCTTGTCTGTGCTTCCTTCCTTGCAATGAGGCCAAAGGTACAGCCTCATGAACTAGGAAAGGATGTTTGGAATTACTTACTTCATCTCCTCATTTTACATGAGATAGCTTAGTCTGTTATCGAAGACAATAGCCTCTAGACATGTGTGGCTATTCTATTAAACTAATTAAAATTGAGCAAAAAATGCAGAATTTTGTTTCTCGGTTGTGCCAGCTACATTTCAGACACTCAGCAGCTGCATGTGGATAGTGGCGACTATATTGGACAGCACAGGTATAGAACATTGTCATCACAGAAAGTTCTGCTGGACGGCACTGGGGATGCCCCTTTTCTAAGGGCTTGAGCTCTCTGGTCCTTGGTTTCTTCTCTGTAAAATGAGGGTTGTATAGCATCTTGTTTGTAACGTGTTCTGGGAATTAACTACTGCATGTAATGGGTTCAGCACAGTGCCTGATAGATAGTAAAATGCTCAGGAAGTGTTAGTGCATGCTATTCTTGTTGTTATCATAATTATTATTAAACTACCTATAAAGTACAATTAAATCACTTGCAAAAGCTATTGGAACCTTTTTTTTTTTTTTGCAATCAATATTTTGCAGAAATTTTCACTGGATACTTCCTGTGTGCCAGGCACTGAGCTTAGTAGTAACAATACAGAAATAAACAGACTATGGCTCTGGTCCTAAGGGTAGCCCAGAAATAATTGCATTCATTGCAGTCTGTGGATTGTGCCAGTGTTGCTCCTCTAGTATCCTTGTACCCAGGATGCTTAATAATTATGATTACTGATTATAGCTGGGAAGACTTCACAAGGTCAAGTGGTATCCAGGGAGGGTAAAGGATAAATGGGGGATTGCCATTTGGACACTGGACAGCATGGGTTCTTTCATGCAGTTCAGTCCTGGATGGCAAGGCAGGAGAGCTAGACTGTGGAGGGCACATCTGTAAGTATCTGTCAGGGGTCTGCCCTGGTCCACGTGGCACTAGGGCACTGCAGGCAGCTGTGTTGGGGAAGGGCAGGGACCAGAACAGGCATCAATAGGAGGCTGGGCCGGATGGCTGAGGCCAGGAGGAGCCAGCCAGCGTCTTTGCCCCGGGAGGCAGCAGCAGTAGGCAGAGAGAGAGAGTGTTAGGTGTCAGCTCACTGTTCAATAGGTGACCACTTGTGTTCCGTTTGGTGCTTTTTACTGACAAGAAAAAGGGCTCCTGTCCACCTCTGTCTCCCAAACACTACCTGAAGAAAGGCAGGAGTGTTGGGAGGTAGGTGAGGTTGCTCTGTGTTCTTGGAAGCTGCTTCATTCCGAAGGACATTCCAGAGAGGTGTTGACAGTTTTCAGGGAGCGTGCAAATTAAACTAGCTCTGCTTCTGAGTTCTATTCTGGAAGATTTGCTTTGAATGAATCACCCATGTTTGGGGCACCACTCTACAGTTTAATGTGTTTCCATAAATGTCCTCAGGAACACGAGCAGCCCTTCTGTGGTGATTCAGAGCAGTTCTTTTTAGGGCTTGAGAATGGTAATACCACAGCTGACTTAAAGATCTGTCTCTTAGAGATCTGTTACTGAGAACTGTGTTTCCATTATAATGCTTTGGGCTCTAACTAGACTTAGTGATATGACATTAAATCCTCATTAAACTCTTCCCTCCATTTTGCTCTGATAGTAAAAACTTAGTGATAAGTTCTCAAGGGACAGAATTGCTCCCTCCCCTGGCTCCCCCGGTCTGCTGATGATTTAATTCCAAGTAAAGCCAACTCAACTCAATTAAGATCCACTCCATCTGTAATAAGTGCCTAAGAGCAGTTTGTGTACATTCATAAAAGCTGTTTATTTTAGGCCAGTAAGTATTAATGAGGCATTGGTTTCATCAGTTCTTAGAGCAGCACTTGTTTACTGATAATGGAAAGTTTCTAAGGAATTAAATTCTAACACACCAGGAAGGAGTCCTTGCTTAGCAAGCAGAGGATTGAACTTTTCCAGGGTATAATATCTAAGTGGTTTCTTAGGAGGGAAAACGAAAATGAATCAAGCAGGTAGGTGCTTTGTGTAGCCTTTAAAATTTTTACAAGTTTTAATTTCCTTAAATCTTTAATAAGGTAGTATCATCACCATTTTATAGATGAGGAAGGAGAGCTTAAGTGACACTTTCAAGGGCCAGGCTACTTTTTTTAAGTTTTATTTATTTACTGAGAGAGAGAGAGAGAAAGAGAAAGAAGAGGAGGGAGACAGAGAATCCTAATGTAGGCTCCATGCTGACAGCCTGAAGCGGGGCTCAGTCTCACAAACCATGAGATCATGGCCTGAGCCAAAACCCAAGAGTAGGATGCTTAATCGACTGAGCCAGCCAGGTACCCCCAGGACCTAGCTGTTAATGAAAATTTCAGCCCAGCCCTGGCACATCCCAGAGTCCATTCTCCCTGTCACCCCATTCTGAACCAAGCAGTGACAGCTGTGAGAAAATGAGAGGGAAAGCACTGGCTGTTGGAGGACCCAAGTTTGTCTCTTCCATGGCACCTACTTTCTGGCCACCTGTGTGCATCCAAGAAACATTGGCACTCTGCATTAACAAGTCGTGTGCCACAGGAAGACAGAAGGTCAGAGTAAGATTGTACGACACTTGAGAAGGCTGTCACCGGTAGGGGCCACAGCACGTAACATTTATGCGAGGAGAAAGGAGCTGGAGAGCCAGACCTGCAGAGACCTGCTCTTGGTGGCTTTGGCAGGTTCCTAAACTCAGCGCTTAGGGTTTAATCTGTCAGCACAAGCACTGAGCAGCCACTGCGTGCTAGACTCTCCCAGGCCAAGGGAGCGGCAGGCAGAGTTCCTGCTCTCACAGAGTTTACATGTAAGTTAGACACATGTAAGGAAGAGAGACACATGTATGTATGTATGTATCTCCAAGTTAGTTATAGTGTAATAATGGTTTCAGGAGTAGAGTTTAGTAAATCATCACTTATATATGATACCCAGTGCTCATCCCAACAAGTGCCCTCCTTAATGCCCAGATCCCATTTAGTCCATTCCCCACTCACAACCCCTCCAGCAACCCTCAGTTTGTTCTGTGTACTTAAGAATTTCTTATAATTTGCCTCCCTCTCTATTTTCATCTTATTTTTGCTTCCTTTCCCCTATGTTCATTTAATGTGTTTCTTAAATTCCACATGTGAGGGAAATCATATTTGACTTTCTCTATTTCACTTAGAATACATTCTAGTTCCATCCACATTGTTACAAATGGAAAGATTTCGTTCTTTTTGATGGCTGAGTAATATTTAACTGTATGTATGTGTATACACACCCACATACACACATACAAATGTCACATCTTTATCCATTCATCAGTGGATGGACATGTGGGCTCTTTCCATAATTTAGCTATTGTTGGTAGTGCTGCTATAAACACTGGGTGCATGTGCCCCTTTAAATCAGCATTTTTAAATAGTTTATTGTCAAGTTGGTTACCATATAACACCCAGTGCTCATCCCAAGTGCCCTCCTCCATGCCCATCACCCATTTTCCTCTCTCCCCCACTCCCAGCAACCCTCATTTTGTTCTCAGTATTTAAGAGTCTCTTATGACTTGCCTCCCTCCCTCTCCTTAACTATTTTTTCCCCTTCCCACCCCCATGGTCCTCTGTTAAGTTTCTCCTGTTCCACATATGAGTGAAAACATACGGTATCTGTCCTTCTCTGCCTGACTTATTTCACTTAGCGTAACATTCTCGAGTTCCATCCGCATTGCCAGGAATGGCCAGATTTCATTCTTTCTCATTGCCAGGTAGTATTCCATTGTATATATAAACCACATCTTCTTGATCCATTCGTCAGTTGATGCACATTTAGGCTGTTTCCATGATTTGGCTATTGTTGAAAGTGTTGCTATGAACATTGGGGTACATGTGCCCCTATGCATCAGCACTCCTGTATCCTTTGGATACTTGGTAGTGCAATTGCTGGGTCATAGGGTAGTTCTGTTTTTAATGTTGTGAGGAACCTCCATATGTTTTCCAGAGTGGCTGCACCAGTTTGCATTCCCTGGTGTAGTGCAAAAGTGTTCCCCTTTCTCTGCACCCTCACCAACATCTGTTGTTTCCCAAGTTGTTCATTTTAGCCATTCTGACAGGTTTGAGGTGGTATCTCATTGTGATTTTGATTTGTATTTCCCTGATGATGAGTGATGTGGAGCATCTTTTCATGGGTCTATTAGCCATCTGGATGTCTTTTTTGGAAAAGTGTTCATGTCTTTTGCCCATTTCTTCACTGGATCATTTGTATCTTAGATGTTGAGTTTGATAAGTTCTTTATAGATTTTAGATACTAACCCTTTATCTGATATGTCATTTGCAAGTATCTTCTCCCATTCCATCCATTGCCTTTTAGTTGTGTTAATCGATTATTTCCTTCCCATTGCAGAAGCTTTTGATCTTGATAAAGTCCCTATAGTTCAGTTTTGCTTTTGTTTCCCTTGCCTTGGGAGACATGTCAAGTAAGAAGTTGCCGTGGCCAAGGTCAAAGAGGTTGCTGCCTGTGTTCCCTAGGATTTTGATGGTTTCTTGTGTTATATTTAGGTCTTTCATCCATTTTGAGTTTGTTTACTTATTTTATTTTTAATGTTTATTCAATTTTTGAGAGACAGAGAGAGCACAAGCGAGCAAGTGTAGGGGAAGAAAGAAGAGAGAGGGAGACAGAGAATCCAAAGCAGGCTCCAGACTCTGAACTGTCAGCATAGAGCCCAACGGGGGGCACAGACTCACAAACCATCAGCTCATGACCTAAGCCGAAGTCAGACGCTTAACCAACTGAGCCACCCAGACACCCCCATTTTGAGTTTATTTTTGTGTATGATGTAAGAAAGTGGTCCAGGTTCATTCTTCTGCATGTTGCTATCTAGTTTTCCCAACACCATTTGCTAAAGAAACTATCTTTTTTCCATTGGATACTCTTTCCTGCTTTGTTGAAAAGTAGTTGGCCATACATTTGTGGGTCCATTTCGGAGTTCTCTATTCTCGTCCATTGATCTATGTGTCTGTTTTTGGTGCCACTACCACACTGTCTTGACAACTACAGCTTTATAATACAGCTTGAAGTCTGGAATTGTGATGATTCCAGCTTTGATTTTCTTTTTCAACGTTACTTTGGCTATTCCAGGTCTTTTCTGATTTTATACAAATTTTAGAATTGTTTGTTCTAGCTTTGTGAAGAATGTTGGTATTATTTTGATAGAGATTGCACTGAATGTGTAGATTCCTTTGGATAGTATAAACATTTTAACAATATTTGTTCTTCCAATCCAAGATCATGGAATGTTTTTCCATGTCTTTGTGTCTTCAATTTCTTTCATAAACTTTCTGTAGTTTTCAGCTTACAGATCTTTTACCTCTTTGGTTAGGTTTATTCCCAGGTATTTTATGGTTTTCGGTGCCATTGTAAATGGGATCAGTTCCCTGATTTCTTTTTCTGCTGCTTTATTATTGGTGTCTAGAAATGCAGCTGATTTTTGTGCATTGATATTATATGCTGCAACTTTGCTGAGTATATGTATCAGTTTTAGCAGTTTTTTGGTGGAGTCTCTCAGTTTTCCCAAAGAGTATCATGTCATCTGTGAAGAATGAAAATTTAACTTCTTCCTTGCTGATTTGCTTGCCTTTTATTTTTGTTGTCTGATTGCTGAGGCTAGGACTTCAAACACTATGTTGAACATCAGTGGATAAAGTGAACATCCCTGTCATATTCCTGACTATAGGGGGAAAGCTCTCAGCTCTCCCCACTGATGACGATATTAGCTTTGGGTCTTTCGTATATGGTCTTTATGATATTGAGGTATGTTCCTTCTATCCCTACTTTCTTGAGGGTTTTTATCAAGAAAGGATGCTGCATTTTGTCAAATGCTTTCTCTGCATCTATTGAGAAGATCACGTGGTTTTTATCCTCTTTTTTTTTTTTTACTAATGTGATGTATCATGTTGATTGATTTGTGGATATTGAACCAACCTTACAGCCAAGGTATAAATCCCAATTGATTGTGGTGAAAAATTCTTTTAATGCATTGTTGGATTCACTTTGCTAGTATCTTGTTGAGAATTTTTGCATCCATAGTCATCAAAGAAATTGATCTGTAGTTCTTTTTAGTGGGGTCTTTGTCTGATTTTGGAATCAAGGTAATGCTGACCTCATAGAATGAGTTTGGAAGTTTCCTTCCATTTTTGTTTTTTGGAACAGCTTCCAAAGAATAGGTATTAACTCTTCTTTAATTGTTTGGTAGAATTCCCTGGAAAGTCATCCGGCCCTGGACTCTTGTTTGTTGGGAGATTTTTGATTACTGATTCAATTTCCTTACTGGTTATGAGTCTATTCAAATTTTCTATTTCTTCCTGTTTCAGTTTTGGTAGTTTGTATGTTTCTAGGAATTTGTCTGTTTCTTCCAGATTGCCCAATTTGTTGGCATATAATTGCTCATAATATTCTCTTATTATTTGTATTTCAGCAGTATTAGTTGTGATCTCTTTTACTCATGATTTTGTTTATTTGGGTCATTTTTCTTTTTGATAAATCTGGCTAGATGCTTATCAATTTTGTTAATTCTTTTGAAGAACCAGCTCCTGGTTTCCTTGCTCTCTTCTACTGTTTTTTTGATTTATATATCATTGATTTCTGCTCTAATCTTTATTATTTCCCCTTTTCTGCTCATTTTGGGCTTTATTTGCTGTATTTTTCCAGCTCCTTTAGGGGAAGGGTTAGGTTGTGTATCTGAGACATTTCTTCCTTCTTTCAGAAGGCCTGGATTGCTAGAAATTTCCCTCTTATGACCACCTTTGCTGCAACCCAGAGGTGTTTGGATTGTCACTCATTCAACTTTCATTGCCTTCCATGTACTTGTTAATTTCCTCTTTAATTTCTTGGTTAACCCATTCATTCTTCAGTAGGATGTTCTTTAATCTGCAAGTATTCATGGTCTTTCCAAACTTTTTCTTGTGGTTGATTTCAACTTTCATAGTTTTGTGGTATCAAAATACACATGAAACAATATCGATCTTTTTTACTTGTTCAGAGCTAATTTGTGACCCATATGTGATCTTTTCTGGAGAATGTTCCATGTGCACTTGAGAAGAATGTGTATTCTGCTGCTTTAGGGTGAAATGTTCTGAATATGTCTGTTTAGTCCATTTGGTCCAGTGTGCCATTCAAAGCCATTGTTTCCTTTTGATTTTCTGTTTAGATGATCTGTCCATTGCTGTAATAGGGTGTTAAAGTCCCGTACTATTATGGTATTATTTATCAATGAGTTCTTTATGTTTGTGATTAATTGATTTATATATTTAGGTGCTGCCAAGTTGGCATTCATCTCTTATTACAGTCTTTGTTTTAAACTGTAGTTTGTCTGATATACGTATGGCTATTCTGGCTTTCTTTTGCCATCCAGTAGCATGATACATGGTTTTCCATCCCCTTACTTTCAATTTGCAGTTGTCTTTAGGTCTAAAATGAGTCTCTTGTAGCCAGCATATAGATGAGTCTTGTGTTTTTTGATCCATTCTGATACCCTGTGTCTTTTGGTTGGAGCATTTAATCTATTTACATTTAGAGTGATTATTGAAAGATTATTTTTAGACCACAAAACGTATTGCCATTGTGTTGCCTATAGAATTGGTGTTTCTGGTAATGTTCTCTGGCCCTTTCTAGTTTTTGTTACTTTTCGTGTTTTTTGTATTTATTTTTCTCCACTCAAAGAGTCCCCCTTAAAATTTCTTGCAGGGCTGGTTTAGTGGTTACGAACTCCTTTAGTTTTTGTTCTTCTGGGAATTTCTTTATCTTTCCTTCTATTTTGAATGACAGCCTTGCTGGATAAAGAATTCTTGGCTGCATATTTTTCCAATCAGCACATGATCCTCTCAATAGATGTAGAGAAAGCATTTGCCAAAATACAGCATCCTTTCTTGATAAAAACCTGCGATTCCTTTCTGGCCGGGGACCGCATCTCAGTCGCCACACTGCATCAGAGGGCCCTCTTCATCTGCGCCAGGCAGCAGCAGCAGAATGTTTGCCATTTATAAATTAATCTCCCATCCTCATCTTTATACAGAAACTAACCGAGTTTTACTAATAGCCACCATTTAGCCACTAGTACACAACATGTCGCATAAGTCTGTTCAGGTGTAAACGTGAATCCTCTTCCCCTCTACAAGTAGAGTGAGAAACAGGGCCTATTTGGTGGTATCCATGTTTGGCATTGTCTTAACTTTTTATCAGAAAGCTATTGGGGCACTGGCTGGCTCAGTCGGTAGCGTATTCTGCTGGGTTGGGAACTGTATTCTTTGGGTTGGGAGTTTAAACCCCATGTTGGGTGTAAGGTATTCAAAAAGATAAATAATTTTTTTAAAAAACTCATTTTATTTCTATCTAAGTATGATTTTACTCAACTAGAGCTGACTTTCTTTGCTTTATCTCCTGCCTCTTCATACAAGTAAAATATGTTACTGTATAATGGAGGCACCTGGGTGGCTTAATCAGTTGAGCATCCGACCAGCTCAGGTCATGATCTCTTGTTTCATGAGTTTGAGCCTCACATCAGGCTCTGCTGTCAGCAAAAGACCCTGCTTCAGATCCTCTGTCCTCTCTCCCTGCCCCTCCCCAACTCATGCTTTCTCTCTCTCTCTCTCTCTCTCTCTCTCTCTCTCTCTCTCTCTCTCTGTCTCTCAAAAATAAACAAACATTTGGGGGGAAAAAACCACATTACTATATAATGAAGCTCATGGAAAGATAGGGATTACTTAATAGGAAATCACTTTACTGCACGGGTGACTGAAAAACTCCATGTTTTATTATGCAAGCCAAATCTGCACTGCCCACTTTTCACAAATTTCTGTATATTTATTTCTGTAAAATTTTTTTCTCAGTTTAATATGGTTATTTAATTTTACAGAGGAAAATCTAATGAGCAAAGGTTTCTGTTGTTATAGCTATTATATCATTTTTCAGTGTAGCTATGTGATTTTTTAAGGGGGAAAATACATGGAAATAACATACAAATGCTTTGTTTTTTATTGATTTTTAACTAATTTGTGACTTTCATATTTTCTTAAATGTTTTTTAAATCCTTGAAATTTGGGGCACCTGGGTGGCTCAGTCATTTAAATGTCTGACTTTGGCTCAGGTCATGATCTCACAGTTCGTGAGTTCAAGCCCTGTTTCAGGCTCTGTGCTGACAGCTCAGAGCCTGGAGCCTGCTTCAGATTCTCTGTCTCCCTCTCTCTTTGCCCCTGCCCTGCTCTCCCTCTCTCTCTCTCTCTCTCAAAAATAAATAAACATTAAATCGTTGAAATTTACATGAGTCATTTATGTTAAAAAAAATTGTGACCATTTTAAAGATGGTTTAAGGACGTTAGTTTGTACTTGAGGCAAAGAGAAATCAGTCTGTAAAATAACTTCTGAAGAATGTGAAAAAGTTAATGAGCATTTCCTGCTTGCTCTGTTTTTAGGCCTTTTTCCTGGTCTATGCTCTAGGATGTCTCAGCATCTACTATGGGAAGGTAAGATGTCTTATTTAGATACAGTCCACTTAAAAATTTCCTGGCGACTCTATGGCTCAATTGGTTGGGCACCCAACTTTGGCTCAGTTTGTGATCTCACGGTTCATGGGTTCGAGTCCTGTGTGGGCTCTGTGCTGACAGGTCAGAACCTGGAGCCTGCTTCAGAGTCTGTGTCTCCCTCTCCTGCTCGCTCTCTCTCTCAAAAATAAATAAGCATTAAACAATTTTTTTCCCAGGGGCACCTGGGTGGCTCAGTTGGTTGAGTGTCCAACCTTGGCTCAGGTCATGATCTCGCGGTCTGTGAGTTCGAGCCCCATGTCAGGCTCTATGCTGACAGCTCAGAGCCTGGAGCTGGCTTCAGATTCTGTCTCCTTCTCTCTCTGCCCCTCCCCTGCTCGCTCACTCGCTCTCTCTCTCTCAAACATAAATAAACATCAAAAAAAAATTTTTTTCCTGATGTTGAACGCAGCTTGTAATAATTTTCACGTTGCTTTAATACAAACGTGCCTACTTTCACCCAGTAAAATTGGATCAGATTTTTTTCTCTACATTTAGGGTTTGCGTCCTGAATTGGGACTATTAAGGCAAATCCAGCTTTAACTCTTTTAGGTTGGATTTCATTCCCAGAGACCAGGAGAAGAGCAATATCTTAAATAACAATCAGGAAATCTGTATCAGAAAAGTACTAAAAACTAGCAACAATAATTAAATCTGCCAGTGTTTAGCACCTACTTCAGTAGAGACTGTGTGTTGGGTACTTCAGCCTGCAGTACTTCTAATCCTTGCCTATGCCTGGTAAGAATTCTACATTAAGGTAACTAAAGCTCAGAGGAAGTAAGTAACTCACCCAAGGTCACACAGCTAGTCTGGTTAGAAATAATAATTGAAGCAGTGTCAAGGTGTTCCCAAAGTTGTGATTCTGTCCTATAGCCTGCTGCCCTTAGAAAGTCCCGCAAGAAGCCGATACCATTGCTTACCCTCTGGTAGAGGCATTGGCGGGTTGGGCGCACAGATAGAAGGGGAGACTTCACTGTACACTTTATGCATGTGAATGTAATCCCTATTCAAAACAATTCAAATGAAATTAAAGTTAAGAAAGGTAAGCAGAACAATAAATAGAGAAAATATATTTTGTTCTGTACCTGGGAGTGCATAATTTTGTCATTCATCAAATGCTATGAATTCTTTTCACAAGTATTCCAGTGGTTTGGAAACAGATGTCACATCTGATGGGTGACTCATTTTCCCAGATGGTGGCCATTCTTAGCCCACCTTGCCTCCTCTCCTGGGCCTTAGCCAAAATCTGTCAGAACATTCCACTGCTACACAGAATCCTCAGCCTCTGAAACTTGCTGGGCTATCCATATTGGAAGTTCCACCTTCCTGTAAGACTGTTTTCTTGTTGGAGGAGGCGCGAATGTTTCCTTGCATTAGGATTGAAAGGCCACACATAGGGGCTGGGTGGTTCAATTGTTAAGCATCTGACTTTGGCTCAGGTCATGATCTCATGGTTCATGAGTTTGAGTCCCACATTAGGTGAGCTCATGCCCTGCTTCTGGTGAACACCAGCCCTGCTTCAGGCAAAACACGAACACTGCTTCGGGTGAGCCCCACTTCCCCCCCCCCCGTCCCTCTCCCTCCCTCCCTGTTCCTCTCCCTCCCTCTCCCTTTCCTCCCCCCCATCTCTCTACTCCCTCTCTCCCTCTCTCTTCCCCTCTCCCCCTCTCTCCCTCTCTCTCCCCCTCTCTCCCCCTCTCTCCCCCTCTCTCCCTCTCTCTCCCTTTCCCTCCTAAGGATTCTCTCTCTCTGCCCTTTGCTCACTTGTGCGCGCGCTCTCTCTCTCTCAAAAATAAATACATAAAACAAAAAAATAAAGGCCACACTTACATGGAGTTTCTATCTTAGGAACAACTGCAAAAAAAAAAAAAAAGAATAAGGAAAATAAACAAAAACCTCTAGCTCATATTTACGGATTTAAAATCTTAGGCTGAGACAAACTGAGCAAGTCTCACTGACTGAGCCCTAAACCATCCGAAAAATTGAATGTTCTCTGAACCAAGCCATTCTCAGTCTCTTCACATCCTCCATTAAGGACACAATTCCCTTTAAAGCAGTTGGATTACTCATTTGTGCCATGAGATAACATGCCCTCCAGTTTCAAGGACTAAATGGAGCATCTTTTTTTTTTTTTTAAGCTTTTACAAAATTACATTTTGGTTTTTCTGAAAGTGACCTGACATACGGCAGCTACTCGCTTGGGTCTGTGAAATGTTCGGAGTGTGCTGCCTTCCGGCCTTGGTGGACTTGTCACCCTCGAGCTCACGGCACATGCTCGTTCCTCTGCCCAGAGTGTTCTTCCACACCCACCCACCTCCCCCAGGGCCCCCACCAGCCCCTTGCACTCGCCTACTTCCTCCTCGTCCCAGATGTTGTTGTCTCAGGGCAGCCTTTCGCAGGCCTTCCAGACTGGTGCTCTCTGACAGAAATAAATATAAGCCTCAGATGGGAACTACGTGGCTCATTTTTAAAATTTTCTAGTAGCCACATTAAAGACGTTAAAAGGGGCACCTGGGTGGATAAGTCCATTGAGCGTCCAGCTCTTGGTTTCTGCTCAGGTCATGATCTCAGGGTCTTGGGCTGGAGCATGGAGCCTTCTTGAGATTCTCTCTCTGTCTCTCCCTCTCTCTCTCTCCCTCCCCCTCTCTCCAGCTCACACGTGTACATGCTTTCTCATAAAAATAAGGGGGGGAGTGGGTAAAAGAAAAAAGGCGGGTGAAACTAATTTATATTATTTGCAAAATTTGTTTAACTCAACATTTCCAAACTTACTGAGATAATTTACTTTGTTTTCCCACCATTGAAATATAGCGTGTATTTTCCTCTTCGGGCCTATATCTGGTGCTGCCACACTGGACAGCGTGGGCCTAGATCTTCTGTCAATTAAGTCCCTCTGCTCTGGGCACCGTGTTCACTGCTTCTGCTCCGCAGTTAGTGTGGATGTCCCCCTTCACTAGGTGAATGATGAGTCAACACATACATAATCATACCCCTCTGTTTGTTTTTTTCTTTCTTTCTTTCTTCTTTTTTTTTTTTTTTTTTTTTTTTTTACTAACATTAGGAGCCTTTAACAATCCTGAAGCTCTGGAGAGCTTTCCCTGTAGTTCAGCCCACCTTCAGGACTACGTACATGGCATACCATTACTTCCGAAGCAAGGGCTGGGTGCCTAAAGTGGGACTGAAGTATGGGACAGATTTACGTAAGTAATTCTTGACTCGGTAGGTACGAGAACCAGGGTTCGCAGCAGATCCTGGGGTGAATACTGAATCGGTTATATGTACTGTTGCTCATTTTTTCTAAGATGATGCCCTCCTTCTGGCTTAGATAAGAACATTTGGAGTGGAGTAGAGGGTTTGTCCAGGAAGAGTGAAAAGGAAGTCTAAGGGGCACCCCTGGGGATAGAAGCCTAGAGGCTTAAGTGTTCAGGTTTTTCTCTCATCCATTCTGTAATCTGAGGAGAGTTTTACAGCCCCGCCCCCTCCTCTCATTAGCCACTCACTCCTGTGATTTGGGGAGTCCCTCATCCCCTAGGCCTCCATTGTCTCTCTGGCAAATGAGAATAATCATAAAATTAGAGGAATAATCCTAGCTACCATTTGTTGAGCACCTACTATGTGTCAAACATTTTAAAATTCATTCTCTCATTTAATACCTAAAACAGCAAAGGATACTCTTATTATTCTCATTTTTCTGATGGGGAAACTGCAGTTGTGAGAGAGTAAGTTATGTGCCCCTAATAGTTTCCAGGGCCAGTAACTTACAGAGCTGGGCTTTTATATTCTGGAGCCCAGGCTCTTAGAAACTGCATCTTCTTATCTTAAAGTAAGGCTTTTGGACCAGATGAGCCCGTCATTCAACAGATAATTACAGAGACTCTCCTGTGGGCCAGGTCTTTTTAGGTGCCAGGAACACAGAGTGAATGAGACCAACACAAAGCTGTCTTGATGGAGCTGTGTACATTCTGGCTGAGGAGATGAATAACCAAACAAGTAAATACATAATGTAATTCCAGAGACTATTAAATACTAAGAAAAATAAAACAGAGTAGAGGGGTAGAGAGTCAAGAAAGTTAGGAAAAGGCTCTGAAAAGATGTGACCAAAAACAAACAAAAGGTGATCACAATAGGGAACAAGTCTCTTGAGAATCTGGGGACGTACATGGTAGGCCCAACGTGAACAGCAAGTGCAAAGTCCCTGAGGCAGGAACAAGCTCAGTCAGTTTCATGAACAACATAAAAACAGGGTGTCTAGAACTTAGAGATCCCAGGGGAAGAGTGAAGAACATGGTAGGCACAGAGTGAACAGCAAGCACAAAGGCCCTGAGGCAGGGAAGTCTCAGGAACAGGGTAAAGATAGTGTGTCTAGAACTTAGAGATCCCAGGGGGAGAGTTACATGAGGTGATGTCTGCGAGCTAAGCTGGGGCAGATCATGTACGGCCTGGTTGTTACTATGGGGATTAGAAGTCTTGGGAGAGTTTGAGCAAAGGAGTGACTTACATGAATAGGACCCTCTGTCTGTTACTGGTAGACTGTGGGATGGAGGGCGGGGGGGGGGGAGGGGCAAAAATGGAAGCAGATAGACTTTGCTAGGGAAGCTGATCCCAACCAGCCCTGCAGACAGAATGGATGTAGGAATTTCATTTAAGAGGAATCAGGGATAACGCTTACATACATGGATTTGTGTTTTGGACATAGTAAGTAAGTCTAGTGGAGATACTGTAAAGATAGATGATTCTAGAGCACAGGAGAGCCTTCAGATAAAAATTTAGAGTTGATATGTTAGCGGCTCCTAGAGCCACGGGCCCAGGTGAGTGCGCATAGATCCTAGGGTCCATGCCCAGCACTAGCGTCCCTGCCAAGTCCCTCAAACTCATTTTCCACATCTGCCAAGTGAGGGTGCTTGCTGGATGCTTTTCAGAATTGTTTGTGAGATTCAATTAAAAATCTCAAAATATTTGAAATGTCTTCCAAGAAGCCATGGCCCCTAAGGTCTTTTGACCTATGTCATATGCTCCTTACAAATGCTTTGAGCCTTTTTAAATACCCAAAGAAAGCCCATTCAGTCTTTTAAGTCTTTAAATGCTCTAAACTGTGCTTAACCTGGAATCATAGGGTAGTTTTCGGGAGGCTCCAGCACAATACAAAATACTGTGTTCGTAGATTGGTGTGTTTTTATGGGTCAAGAGTCTGAACCTTTCACTAAATTCTCAAGCAGGGAGGGAGGGTGTCAGCAGTCCAAAATAAAGGTTAAGGAGTTCCTATCCCTCTAAGATAAATGATTTATTTTGTTTGTTCCATGACTGGATTTCAGGCACAGATACCTAACTCAGAGTTACCACACGAATCATCAGGATCAGCTTGAGATTAGTTTGCTGGGTGTTCCCCATAAGTGTGTTGCCCACAGTTCACGATGCTTAAATAAGTTAGGTGCCTGTTTTTCCTTCCTTGGCTTCCTGCCCTGTTCTCCTTTTCACACCCCTGTAAGAACAGCCGCTCAGTGTAAACGCTTGACGGGTCTTCTTCAGCTTTCTCATTGTATGAGTGAAACTTGAGTTAGAACTTTCCAGTCAAGAAGCCTGCAGGGATACATTCAGAAGTGGAGGGGGCTAGGAAAGAGAGCTCTTTGGATTCACAGCCGGCTCTGCCTCTTTACTGTGTGACCTCAAGCAGGTTACTTCATCTCTCTGAGTCTCCATTTGCTCATCATGGAACATGGATAACACCATAACAATACATGCATATATATAAAACATCTTCATAAAAACTAAAATAAAAAGTTACCGGGGACAGGGGCCTTTGTTGAGTGCCTTGTAAGCATATCTTATCTCATGTATTTCCAATACTAAGCCGTACTTTTGAATGAAGAGTAATTTTAAAATAAACTGCTTCGTGGGGATGGTTGAAAAGACAGATTTTTTTTTTTTTTAAAGAAATGAAACAACTGCTATTTTCCAACTCCCTGGAGGCCTTTGCCACAGCTGGGTCGTATCATGTAACTTCAAGCTGCTTGTATAATTAATATGAGACCCGGTCTCTGGCCCGGCAGTAACATGAAGGGTGTCTTCCCAGTTCCTGCTTTACAGAGGTTCACAAGCAGTGCTAGCCTGGGAGAAGAGGAACAGCTTCCTGGGGCGCCTGGCTGTCTCAGTTAGGAGAGCGTGCGACTCTTGATCTCGGGGATGTGAGTTTAAGCCCCACATTGGGTGTAGAGATTGCTTAAAATCTTTAAAAAAAAAAAAAAAAAAAAAAAGTAGGGGCACCTGAGTGGTCAGTTGGTTAAGCATCTGACTCTTGATTTCTGCTCAGGTCATGATCTCACAGTTGTGATATCGAGCCTGGTGTCAGACTCTGCACCAAGCATAGAGCCTTTTTAAGATTCTCTCTCTCTGTCTCGCTGCCCCTCACCCCCTCCCTTATGCATACATGCTCTCTTCTCTCTCAAAAAACAAAAAAAAATTTAAAAAGAGGCACAGTTTCCTAAACTTCACCTCTTCTCTGGGCACAGTTCCTCAGTGGCTACTGGTTTTAAACTATTATTTTGAGAGTTGGTGACCTAATCACACATATCCTAGAACTGCCAACACAGGTTAAACCCAAGACATCCTCTCTTGACCATTGTTTTTTCTGTTTACAGAGGTAATGACTCCTGACAAAGGTCCCTTATGAAATCACATCTTATCAGGGAAAGTCTTCCCTTGAATAAATCTTGTCAATCACATTTCATTCCAGCGAGCCAGTGATATGGATCTCAAATCAGGGGCAGCTGCCCAGCTACTTGACCTTGATCACCCACTGATGAAAACTAGACTAGAAACCAAGTGGGAGCCTTTCCTTACATTCCCCACCCACAAGCTCCCACAGCTGCTGGCTCTTACGGCGACCGGGTACCTTGCCTTGGTGCTTTTCTTCCCTCTTCTTATTTACTCTTCACATTCCTATGAGGCCTGTGGTATTCACCTCCTTTTATAATACACTGAGGAAATTATGGTTTAAAAGGGTCAAGTGAGTTGCCAAGGGTGCCACAGCAAGTAAGTGCAGAGATTCGCTGTCCGAGCTCCGTGTACTTGCACCACACCTTGGTTGCCCACCGAGCTGCTGTTGCCCACCAGGAAGCTAACATCCAGCGCCAGGCAGCTACTGGTTGATGTGACTTAAGATCTAGTTACTCCCAAGCCTCCTTCCCACACACTCCAGTTTTGGATTCGACTTGATTAAGTTTGGTCATGTGATTTCACAGCTGCCTGCAAATGAGAAGTGGCAGGACAAGTGGAGTGACAGGAGCTGTTAGAAGCCAGCAGAGTTACTGGATTCCCAGAGCCCGAGGGAACCGTCCCCAGGCATGGCACCCCGCCTGGAGACTTGAGAACTGTCTCTCCCTCCAGGGGGAGGCTTCGGAGCAGCTCCT
This sequence comes from Cryptoprocta ferox, assembly GCA_028646485.1. NCBI lineage: Eukaryota > Metazoa > Chordata > Mammalia > Carnivora > Eupleridae > Cryptoprocta > Cryptoprocta ferox. The sequence continues at coordinate 50,122,174 of CM053574.1, forward strand.
CTGTACTTCTCACAGAACAGCCTTCTTCCATCTCCCTTTTTGATTTTTTCCTGAACCACTCTCTTGGCTTCTTTTTCTAGTGAAGTTTTTTAAATATTTTAATGTTTTCCACATCTGCGCACATAAGCCATAGTATTTCTGCATGCAGCTCGTAAGAATAGGGACTTTCTCCTACATAACTAGAATACCATACAATACCTGAGAGAAATTAGAATTTTTCTTTTTTCTTTTTTAATTTTTTTTAACATTTATTTTATTTTTGAGAGAGAGACACCGAATCCGAAGCAGGCTCCAGGCTCTGAGCTGTCAGCATGATCTTGAACCCACGAACCACAAGATCATGATCTGAGCTGAAGTCGGATGCTTAACCAAATGAGCCATCCAGGCACCCCTGGAATTTTTCAATATCACCAAAATATCAGAAAATTTAAATTTTTCTCTGCTGTGCCCAAAATGTGTTTTGTGGCCATGCAGGGGGGAGGTTGTTTTTTATTTTTAATACAAGCTGTAGTCAGTTCATTTATCACATTTGTATTATAGGTTTCTCTTTTATTTAGCTAGGGCTGCCATAATAAATTACCACATACTGCGGGGCTTAAAACAACAGAAACTTATTCTCTCACAGTTCTGGAGACCACAAGTTCACAGGCCCATTCTCTATCCAGAGGCAGTAGGGGAACTCGATCCCTTTTCTGTAGTGTTTCTAGTGGCGCCAGGTGTCCCTTGGCTTTTGGCTACATCACTCCAGTCTCTGCAAAGAACCTTCTCCAAATAAGGCCACATTCACAGATTCGGAGATTAAGATGTGGACATACTTTTTGGGGGCCACAGTTCACCCCACTACAGCCTCTCTGGCTTTTTTAAATCTAAAACAGTTTCTCTAGCTTGTTGTTTTTTCATGACATCGAGTTTTCTTGAAAGAGTCCTGAAGGATATCCCACATTCTAGATATGATCAATTGTTTCCTCATCATTAGACTCCAGCTCACCATTCTTTAGCATGCGTGGGTGCTGTGGGTATTTATCTTGCCCCATCAGGAGGACTTAACGTCAGGCTATCCCACTGTTGATGAGACTAAGTATGATCACGTGACCAAAGTGACCATTGTCAGATGTCTGTTGTAAAATTACATTTTTTTCCTTTTGTAATTAACAAGTAACGTGTAGGGTGAGACGGTACATATCTGGTTCCCTGATAATTACAATGGTTGCCTGAATTAATTACTCGCACTAATCATCATTTTGTAATTCTGTTGTTCTTTCCATACTCCGTCTCTGGCCTTCTTGTAAGAAGGAGCTTTCCCTTCATTTCCGCATTCTTTCAGACTTTATTTTTGAATGCCCAGGATTTCCTAGACTTCTGAAGTTCTTATCTTTCTGCTTGAGAGGCATTTTTGTAGAACAATTTTACTTTTCCCTCTGAATACATTGTCATCGTTATGATTACTATCATAGGTAACATTTTGAGCCCTTACTTTATGCCAGCCACTATGTCAAGGCCTCTAACTTCAGTCACTATGCCAGGTTTTTCATAATAAGGAGATTGAAACACAGGACGTCATCATGTCGTCTTGACCCACCTAAGACTTGAACTTGAGTCTTTCTGATGTCAGTGTTCATGCTTTTAACTTCTAAACTAAACCATCATCATCAGTCTTCTGAAGTGACCCAAGTGCAGGTAAGAGCTGCTTTCAAGCTGGGAATGTCCCAGTGTTGAAATGCACGTGAGATTTAAGATGAGTGCCTGATCAGAAACAAGGTACTTGAGGTCCCCATTTCCCCATTTTGTAATTCTGGAAACTGAGGCTCAGAGATATTAGTAACTTGTTTGAAGTCACACCACCAAGAGTGGCAGAGACTGGACAGGAAACAAAACTCCTAAATTCAAGTTCATTCCAGTATGTGGTTTCCTTCCACTGCATCTCAAAAAATTGAGGATTGTTTGTTGGGGTGTTTACTTAAATTTGTACCTTTACACAGTGAATTTGAGCTGCCTGCCAAATCCTTTAAATATACTTTAAATAGGAAATAAAATAATAAAAAGGAAATGTGACCCTAGAAAATGTACTCTAGGTGAAGGGTTGCTGTATTGTTTGTAGGATCCTACAGGGTTACTAACTCAGGCTATAAAGTTGGCTCTAAGCTTGCTGAGCCTAAGGGAAATGTGATTAGCTACAGTACTGATAAGGTCAAAAAAGGAAAATTCTATCAATTCTTCAATGGATAAAAAGTTTTTCTGCTTTGATTTGCTATGGCCACAGCTTACAGATGTAATTGTTTATTAGTAAAGATAATTCTTATAGCTATAGTTACATATAAACCCCAAATCTCAGTGGCCTAACAATTTCATTGTATGTGAAATTCAAAACCATTGTCTTTGAGTTGTGGGCCTGTCGACTCCCAAAGGTGCTTCAGGAGCCCAGGCTTCTTCCTTGTGGCTCCATGGTCTTTACCACATGCCTTTCAAGGTCACCTTCAAAAAGGAATAAGCACAGGTTTGGTACATGGGAGAGTTTTATGGAGCAGCCTGGCTGCTTGGGAAACGGAGACATGGTCTAGCCATGTGCCTGGAAAGAGAGGAGAGCTAGGTTTGATGAACAGATAGCTACTCCCTGCCACAGACTGTGGCCTCGGATGGATCCCCTGTACAGTTTCAGAGTCCACGCAGCAGAGTCCCTGCTCCAGGCTCTTCTGGGCACTGGCTTTTGACCTCCATAGACTAAATCCGTAGGGCAGACTGATCTCCACAAGTGGCATGTGTGGTGACTCATCTCTAGTACCAACACTCAAGTCAACTGGTACCTGGCCAGAGTAGCTCGGACACTTTGAATTACTCTGATGTGAAATTAATAACAAAGTGTTGGTCCGCATTATATGAACTTTACATGTTGTGACATTATTTCACATTCTCACTCCGGAGATTGTAAGACAAGAGGCAAGACAAAAATCACTTGTATTTGAGTTTGGATTTTATTTGTGGGGTGAGGGTGGGATGAGAATGTTAGGGTCCTGGCCACAGATTGCTTTACTAATTGCATTTTGTTCCAAGGGGGAAAAAATAGTTTGGGTTTTAAAAATAGACCACTGGACATATTGCAGATAACCCATGTACAGATAATTGGATATTTATGTCTCCTTGGAGAAGAGAAAACATCAGTAATAAAGTAAGATTTTGACTTCAAGTAGTTGTACATTTTCTTTCTTTTCTTTTGCAGTGTTGTATCGAAAAGGCCCTCCATTTTACCATGCAAGGTTTGGAGTGATTTTTTTTTTTAATATTTTATTTTTTGAATGAGAGCGTAAAGCGGAGGAGGGGCAGAGAGAAGGGGACAGAGGATCCAAAGTAGGCTCTGCGCTGATGGGCTGACAGCAGTGAGCCCACCGCGGGGCTCGAACTCACGAACCGTGAGATCATGACCTGAGCCAAAGTGGGATACTCAACCGACTGAGCCACCCAGGTGCCCCTGCAGTGATTTTTTTAAATAAGGCAATAGCTTCAAACTGGAGGAAATTTCTGACCTCCAGTGTAATTTTCAGTGCCACGGAAACAATTACAATCATGTTTCTCTTGGCCTGTTAGGAATAGATACTCTGCAACTGTGCCTAATACACTGATGTACTATGTACATGGTTATAATATGTTTTAGTATTACACATTGGCTTAACCTGTGCAGTAATTGTTCATCTTAGTATCTGTGAGTATCTAAACCGTTGAGTGAATTCACAGCTTTCTTGTTGGATGAAATATTTCTGTTCTCTCCTTGTCAGTGTTAAGATCAGCCTGAAAGTTTATAATGTAAAGTGGGAGTTTTTCATTAATATTTTTCCCAATAACGTAGGAGAATTTAGGATGAGACGATGTACATATTATTTTCTATATCTTTGTTCTTGGTAAAACAAGCATTATTCTTTTTCAAGAGGTTGATACCATGCTTTTTAATGCCCTCCATGTGTCTTTCAGTTATTCGGTCATTATTGAGTTAGTCGACGACCATTTTGAGGGATCTCTTCGCAGACCTTTCAGCTGGAGGTCACTGGCTGCCCTGAGCAGAGTTTCAGTTAATGTCTCCAAGGTAATGACGTCAGCTTTGGCATTCACATGTCACTTAAATGGTTGGATTTTTTTTCTTAAATGTAGTAGAATCATAAAAGTCATCTGTAGGAACTCCACAGTGTTCCTGACAGCGAGGTTCTAAAAGGTGCGGCTAGAAGCTGACCTCCTCTCGTGTTCCCTGCCCCCAGTCTCTGGTACTGAGTGCCACGATTGAGCTTCACAGATTGCTAGTGATTGATGTAGGTGGGCAGTGCCTCCCTTCCCGGGGCTGCCGTCAACACGCGCTCAAAAGTCACTCACACACATTCACAAGGAAGTCAAAAAGTGGATTTCTTTTCAAAACTAGCAGATCTCTTAAAGCGAGAGAACGGAATTAATATTTATAGCTAAACACTGTACATGTTTTCTCACCACCCTGTTGGTATCCTCATCCCTAAGGGTGAGGAATCAGAGTAAGAGATATTAAGGCATAAACCCAAGATCATGCAGTTTATATGCAGAATGGGAGTTCAGACCCAGAGTCTTGTGACTGCCAGACTTGTCTTCTGCTATATCCTGCTGCCGTCAAGATAGGAGGGAAATTTTATCTTACACCAGGACTACTAAGGATGAAAGCTTTGTGTGTTCTCTGTTATTCAGTAACTTGCTAACTGAACAGACCATGAGCCCCTTCTGAGTCTGCCCCACTGCTGCTGGAGGTGCCGTGGGAGGTGGGGCCAGAAGGCCCAGGAGAGGCCATGGCGTAACTGCCTTATGTGCAGGTGAAGCTGCTTAGGTTTAGCCTGTAAAAAGTAGTTCTATCTTTTAGAAATAGGGAATCTATACCATTTCTAGTATTTTTACACCCATTTTATGGGACTGGTCCTTAGTCTAGATCCCCGGCCCAGTCGTGTTCCTGGGGGATACCGATGTGCTTTGTGAGTCCCACCCCGCCCCCAGCACTCAGTGGGAGGGAATGGAGACTGCCCACACTTCCTGCTGACGCTGCCAGATTTATATTGCTATTGTGTGTGATTTGGAGATTGTTCATTTCTCAATAGGAACTCATGCTGTGCTATTTGATTAAACCCTCTACCATGACTGACAAAGAGATGGAGTCGCCAGAGTGTATGAAACAAATCAAAGTTCAGGTAGGTGCACTCAGACAGATTCATGCCATCCCAAAGATTCTGTCCGCCATATTGTGTCCTCTGGAACATGTGGTCCCAAGAAAAAAAAGGAAAATTTTCTTGCCTTGGTAACAGAAAGCCCTACAGGCCCTCTTCCCACTGAGCCCACTCTCACTGCCCTTAAACTCCTGCTGCTGCTTTACCTCCTTATACATCTGGCCTCCATCCCCACCACTCAGCTGAAACTGCTCTCACAGATGGCCTGGGACCTCCCGGCCAGGCCTCTCCCAGGTCCCATTCCCAGAAACTAAAGTGTCACCACCGACTCACTCTCTCCTTGAACTTCTCATCTGGCTTCTGAGTCTTCCTGGCAAGTTTTTCTCTAGCAAGACTGCCACGTTCATCATGCTGTCCCCCAGGGTTACTTGCTCTATCTGCCCCTCCACTCTGCCTGTGACTCCTCCCCCACATGCAGCCATCCTCATCCTCTTTCATCTCTAACATCGTGCCCTGTCTCCTTGTTCACACCACCCTGTCCCTCTACAGCCCCACCAGTCACCAGTCGGCCTCCCCATCCTCAGCACCCCATCCATCCAGTTTGTCTTGCCCGTGCCAACTAGGTTAGCTGTTCATTAAACGCCAGCCCACATCCACTTCTCCCTTCTCAGTACCAACCCAGATCCACCAGCATCATCTCAGATTTGGTTCTCATGGTAAATGCTAGCTTTCATACTCCTGTTCCTGAAATGTGCCAGTGGAATACCAAGGCCAAGGCAAGTTTAGCCTTTAAGATCTTTGTGTGATTGTGGTAGGTAGTATTTATGTATAAAGTATTTACCACCTGCCTTCACATTTTCCCCAGATGTTTCAGTAACAAGGAATGGGAGCAGGTGTCATCATTATACAGACAGTTCTTTGTGAAACGCTGCTGTGATGTCACATCCCTAGCATGTTCTTTCATTTCTGATGTTGAAAGTTTTAGTCACCTTTTTGTTTTGATTGGTTGCAGGAGGTGATTCTCAGCCGTTGGGTTTCTTCACGAGAGAGGAGTGACCAAGACGAACTTTAATAGTTCAACCTCAGAATTCTGATTTACCAACAAACACTGTTGAGTCTCCTACAATAAGCCAAGTTCTGTGTGAGGTAAAAAGTCCTCTTATTATAATTGCCCGATAATTTCAAGGGCATGGCCCTCCCAGCACCAAAAAGCAATTAGTATTTTAAAAGATAAAATGACACAGGGAAGAACAAAGAGTGTCGTGCTGGCCTTCAGATTCTGTCTTTGAGTAAGTCACTGACAGATGCTGAGCTGCTCATCTCTGGGCCCGCATCCTCCTCCATTCAGTAAAGACACTGGACTAGATGAGTTCCAAGAGGACTCTTCCAGCCACAGGAAAAATCTGTTAGTCTCTGATTTTACCTGAAAATGACAGTAGTTTACATTTATGTGGCACGGTACAGGTTCTCAAGCACTTTTGTATGTATGCGTATCTTGTTACTCACATCCACTGTGTTCCTGAGGGTGTGCCGGAGAGGAGATTTGGGGATTGTAAGCCCTTTGTGCCAGTAGGTTAAATGGAAAGAACGATGGGTCTCCTCTTATCTAAGAACTTCAACCAATTACTCAAACACTTAAAAATCCACTTACTATCTGTCAAGGATTTCTGTATCATAAAGCCTTTTTAAAAACATCATTATCTAATGTTTAAATCTCAGTGAACTCACTGATGGGCACATTTGTGTCCAGTACACAACAATATTATACAGTATTAGATAAAAATTGCATCTTGCTTCAGTGAACTTGTTGTAAAATAAAAATAAGTAGTGAAATAATGTACGAAGATACATAATGAATGAGGTTAGCTCAATAAACAAAGCCTTTTCCAAATTGGTTACGTACCAGTGAAGGTTTTGCAGGGTGGCAGGGGTGGAGGGGAAGATGGGCAGGGGGGACACCAGCGACAGCCTGAGGGAAGCAGATGTCTGAGATCCGTCCAGTGTCCACATTCAAGACAACGGCAGACCATCTTCTCCTAGGCCCTGCATACCCCGGAAGTGGATGGTGGGAGCAAACTCATGTTCGAGTTCCCATGAGTGGTCTCGGAGCCCCCAACGGCCTGAGATTCCGCTTGATGTTGTATTTTGGAATGTGGTGCTTCCGTTCACGTCATCATCCTGCTCTCTCTCAACAGAAGCATTAGATCTGCACGATCTATGTTTTAAAGATTTGGCCTTCAGATAAGGGAGCTCCTCTTTTTCCCTCTGATGCAGACAGATAATGATCATCAGTTTGAAAGAGCTTCTTAGTAATAAGTCTTTTTGCTCTTCGTTTGCGAACATTTTTACTACCCACTCTGCTCTCACCAGGCTCCTTTTTCATCACTTTTTCAAAACCCTGAAAGTCAGCAAAATTTTCAGGCACCATTTTTGCCCTATTTCATTTGTCATTTGTGGTGACACTTCTCTCCACGTCTGATCAGTACATCTTATGTCTTGATGGTAAAAACTCTTCCGTGAATCCTTCACAGTTCTGTCATCGTGCGAGCGCACCACGTCACATACCTTATCATCTGCTAATGTGCCTTCAAGGTTATGGTGACTCCTTCATGTGAAAGCTACAGTAAAGATGTAGAAAAGCCACAAAATTGCACAGATATTACTTATAATTGAAAGCTCTAGAAGAATGCCCAAAAGCATTGCCTTTAAACAAGCCTTGTAGGAAAGATTTTCCTTCTTCATGTACATCATCTGAACACGCTGCAGCGGGCCAGGCACTCCTCACCATTTCCCAAAGGCCCTGGGGTTCTGGAATGATGTGCCAGCAAAGGTTTTGGGTTACATGAGCCTCACAGTTACCAGCTAAAAGCAGTATTAGCTTGTCTTTAGATGTATTATGTCCTGGCACTTTTTTCTTACCTTCTGAAATAAATGTAACAGATGGCATGTGCTTTTAGAAAACTCAGGTTCAGGGGCGCCTGGGTGGCTCAGTCAGTTAAGCGTCCGACTTCGGCTCAGGTCATGATCTCACAGTTAGTGGGTTCGAGCCCTGCGTCGGGCTCTGTGCTGACAGCTCAGAGCCTGGAGCCTGCTTCAGATTCTGTGTCTCCCTCTCTCTCTGCCCCTCCCCCGCTCACTCTCTGTCTCTCTCAAAATAAAGACATAAAAAAAAAATTTAAAAAAAAAAAAAAGAAAACTCAGGTTCAGCAAGATTGGAAATTCATTCTGTGATAAAACCACCTTTGGGTATGGCTGAGGTTCACTGGGGACATGCTGCCGCCTCACGGAGCAGAACTTGCTTCACCCACTGTCTTCAAAGCATGTTTTATGGGGTTCTTAAACCTTGAACCTTCGAGATTTGCTTTAAAACTGGAATTCGTCACCAGACTCCCCCCTCAGCTCTCCCAAGGCGTCTGAGCTGCCCACTCTTCGAGCACGTGCTCAGTGCCACCACGCTGACTGGCCGTGCACCCGCCACACAGAATTTCACTGGCTTTATAAGAACATGCCAGGCTCAAGAACGCCATGAAACTTTGTGGAACCAACACTTTTTATAAGTTCTGTTTTGTTACGCGTTGCAAAAAAAAAAAAAAAAAAAAAAGGCGGGGGGAGACACATACTTGTCCAAGATTATATCTTTTATATGACCACCTTTCTCAACTATCACTTCTAATTTTTTTTTCCTAATGAAGGGGATTTCTTGGGCCTTTAAAACTCCCCCACTCTTCGCAGCACCTTGGTGGCTCGGTGGGTTAAGCGTCCAACTCTTGATCTTAGCTTAGGTCATGGTCTCACAGTTTGTGAGATCGAGCCCTGCATTGGGGCTAATAGCACAGAGCCTGCTTGGGATTCTCTCCCTTTCTCTCTCTGTGCCTGCCCTGCTCGCGTGCTCTCTTTCTCAAATAAATAAACTTTAAAAAAAAATCACCTACTTTCTTCATGGGCTTTTCTACTTCCATAAGAGATGTTTTCTTAATAAAGTGGGGGAAATGATGTGACAGTACACCACACATCTAAACAGCACAAGTATCGAGCAGTCAGCTACAACCAGCACATGCCATGTGGTCTGGACACTCACAACTTGAGTGGTTTTGCTGCAGACTCCTATACTCATTATGTATTTGGATAGCCAATATACCTTTTTTTTTTTTTTTGCAAATTGTAAAAACAAATATTCAGATGGGGGTGGTTAAGATGGGGCAGACACCTGTGTTCTTGCTTATCACACAGTAGACTTCTTTTTTCCAATATAGAAAGTCAATTTTATTTCAACAACTACAAATGAACAATTGGAATTGAAATTTAAAAATAAAAGCGCCATTTAAAATAACATAAATCATGAAATACTAAGGTATAAATGTTAGAATCACGCAATAGACTTTGGACTTCAAATGGTGGGAGCTGCACAGGACGAAGGTTTGAGGCTCAGAGACGTGACCACCACACACCACTGCCACAGAGCGCATGCGGAGGACTCGACCCGAGAGCTCTCAGTCCTATTTAGCGCCTTTACAAGATCTCCACAGCTAAAGTGACACCAACCTAGAAGAGCATGCGAAGTCAGAAATACAGCCCCGTTAGGGCCTGAGTGGAGGTTAGAACGGAAGGGTGCCCAGCACTCCAGGCAGAGCTGGGTACGTGCTGGTACGGCTGGGTGGTGGTCCCCCGCCTCAGTGTTGGGGCGCAGCCTGAGGCCCCCACCAGAATGTGCTCGTGCATCTGGTCTCAGCATAATCTTCAGGAGGTTGCCAGATTCCATGAAGACTGTCTGTGAACCCCACTTACGAACCTGGGAGCTTAACTTGTAATTAGTCTCTGCCAGGATGACTGTCTGTGAACCCCACTTAAGAACCTGTGGTTCTTAACTTGTAATTAGTCTCTGCCAGGATGATTTTATTGAAGGCAAGGTAACGGAGTGAGCCTTCTACAAAGGAATCCGTCAAATCTCGGCCCTCTTTTCAGTGGTTATGTGACCTTGGGCAGTTGTCCTTTTGAGCTTCAATTCTCCTTTTTTTTTTTTTTGTAATGTATGTTTATTTATTTTTGAGAGAGAGAACAAGCAGGGGAGGGGCAGAGAGAGAGAGAGGGAGATGGAGAATCCCCCAGGCAGGCTCCCCACTGTCTGCGCACAGCCCAACACTGGCCTTGATCCCATGAACCCTGAGATCATGATCTGAGCTGAAATCAAGAGTCAGATGCTTAACCCACTGAGCCACCCAGTTGCCCCCAGTCTTCAGGATTTTTAAAATGTTGAGACTCTGGTTGTCAGCACTTGCTTGGTCTCTCTGATTGGCCTTAGCTGGATGACAAAATGGCTAGGCTACTTGGTTTGGAGTCAGACACAGGTTTGCATCCCAACATCTCCCCTTATTAGCTGTGTGATCTTAACCTGTTTCCTCCTCTATAAAATAGAGTTAATGTTATCAGCAGTCACATGCAAGGGACTACTGTTCAGCCACAAAAAGGAGTGAAGTGTACACATAGTACATGCAACATGGATGGATCTCAAACACGTATCAAGTGAAAGAAGTCAGATACAAAATGCCACACTGTCCGATTCCAGGTATATATCCAAATTGGTAAATCTGTAGAGAACACAGATCAGTGGTTACCAGGAGCAGTGGCGGAGGACTAGGGAGCAAGTGCTTGGAGGGTCCAGAATCTCCTTTATGGAAGTGGAGGCGGTGATTGCACAACACTGAATCTACTAAGTACAGAATTTTTCCCTTTAAAATAGGTTTATGTAATAAGAATCTCCCCTCCATGGAAAAAAAAATAAATAAATAAAAATAATGATGCCCAGAGGCTTGCTGGAAGGTTAAGTGGCTTGGCCCTTACAAGGTGCTTAGCACCGTGCCTGGCTCGTGATGGACTTCCAGTAATTTCCAGCTATGCTGATTCATTTGGGGAGGCAAGAGGAAGTTCTCCTGTTTTAAGAACCACCATTACCGGTCATCTGAAGGCAGAGATGTGCATTTGCTTATTGTACACAGACTCTTCGCTTCAGTTTTAGAGGCTGCCATTTTTCCAACTTCATTCCCAGGCTGTGAGGGGAAATCCTGACGTCTCTGCCTTTACTGGCCTAAGTTCTTCTGTAAGGAGACTCAGTTCTATAAAGTGATTTATACATTACACTTGGCAGGGATTAAGCCAACATGAAAAATCTGATTACAGACTCAAATAATTATACCATGAATATTAACATCCTTGAAACTAACTGAGGTCCATTTCTAAAATTGAGAGCTATCTAATGCTTGATTTATCCTCAATTCTTGCTTTTTTTATATTTATAAGCTGAAAAATTTAGTCTTTCTACCATCTTGTGTAATACAGGGATGCTTAGGAATGCATGATATGAAAAAGCACATTTGTGAAACTTAAACTAAGAGGTGGTGTTTTTTTATGTCAAAGTAATTCACTCTTTTTTAAAAAATGAAAGGTTGCAAGCATTTAAGATTTTTTAGAATCTTTACATTTTCAGAAACAGTATTACACAGGTAGATATTCTTCCATTTATTTTTTTTAATGTTTATTCATTTATTTTGAGGGAGAGCTGGGGAGGAGCACAGAGAGAGGGAGAGAGAGAATCCCAAGCAGGCTCCACACTGACATTGCAGAGCCCATTTTAGGGCTCGAACTCACCGACCATGAGATCACGACCTGAGCCAAAATCAGAGTTGGACGCTTAACCAACTGAGCCATCCTGGTGCCCCTCTTCCTAATTTTTAAATGGCACATTCTGATAAAGTAGAAAAGAGTGGACTTAGAGAAACCTAGGTCCAAATTCCAAGTCTACACTAGGGAAACCTTGGGAGCCTTCCCTTGTCACTCTGAACCTTAGCTTCCTCATCTATGAAATGGAGATACAGCATGCTGAGTATGTTTTGTGAACTAAATGGAAGCGTCTGGCGTGAAGAGACTGTACTTTTTTCCCCTTTCAGATAATTCAAAAGTATAAGCACTGCCATAATTGTTTTCTCTGGAAAACGCAAAGCCTGTTTTATGCTCTGGTAGGTGACACAGCGGAGGAGAAGGGGGTGACAGAAAAATAGTTGGAGGTAAAGTGGTGAAGACAGCTCTGGAGATGGGGAGATGTTGCGGCTTCTGTGCAAGGGGAGCCAGAAATGGCCATTGTGTGTTTTTTCTAAAATAACGCTTATTGGGTCCTCCTGCTTGTCGGACTAATCCATGCATGCCCTAAAGACTTTGAAATCAGTTAACCCTGAGGCTAACTTAATGACCTTGCAGTGAAAAGGAGCCCAGCAGTCAGTCACTGCGTGAGGGTTGAGCACGACTAGATGAGTGCCCAGGGCAGCACTAGACGATGAGATGAAGAGGTGCATTGTTGGGGGTGCCAGGGAGAACTCTTCTGGGAAGCAGAGTTGGTGCCAATGCTGACTCTCCTCGTCCTTCAGTTAGCGTTTGGCTGGTGTGATAAAAAGAAACTTAATGGAAGGATTCTCAGTTTATAATTCTGCAAACCTGAGCAACATTGCCATGTATTGGTGTGGTGTCAGTGCTTCATTTCCTGCCTTAGGGGTAAAGTTTATAAGGCGGTACTGTGATTTTATGGAGGGAATTTGTAGTCTCCTGAAGCGAGAGAAGGAGCAGGCTGACTACTGCTGTTGTCACCCCCAGGTTGGAGAGCAGCCCCTAAAACAGGGACTGGAGACCATGAAAAGCTTTGTTTGAAAATCAAGGAATGCAGCACCAAGAGAAAGCATGAAATTGGCATTTTTAACATTTACCCTTCTTATTTTATCTGAATTTTTATGACATTTATTTCCATATCATATTTGAATGTCGATGGAAGTGAAATCTTTATTTTCTCCTTTATCTTCTCTAATGGTGGCAAATGGGTGACCCAGTTGCCGCACATCCTGGTACCAGTGGTTGATTTCAGGCTGTGGGGTGGCCCAGTGGTTATGTGCACGGGCTTCGCAGTCAAACCTAGGTTTGATCTCTGGTTTTCCCACTGGGTGACTTTGGGCAAGTCATTTCCTCAGTTTCCTGTTTCATGTGTAAATTGGGCATATTGTTAGTACAAAGATTAAAAAGGAGGAAAGATTAAGAAGTTTACTAAGATATGGAGTCCTTAAGGGATACTTATTAATGATAGCTGCTCTGATTATCAATAATTGGGTAAAGAATTGGAACAGAGAAGTAGAGTCCTGAAATGATGTGCTAAGAGAATAGGGACAAATTAGAATATATCCCAAATTCAACACTTGATTTTTCATAGGTACCCAGTGAAGTCTTTATGACTTCTTGAACACTGCAGAATAGTAGTCACAATTCTGTTTAAAGTGGTATCATATTCTGGGTGGGAAGTTTTGTTTTTCTTAAAAGGACCTGAACTTATAAATGCAAATGTTGGTGTGCCTAGCATTTTTTCCCCCACAGAATTTGCCAAGTTCTGAAACATGACCCAAATGCTTCCTTGGAAACAGGCTTTAAGGATTTGTAGCAAGTTTTCTGAATACCTTTATTATGAGTAAATAATTGGTTCCTTGAAGATGGATTTGGTTTTTAGAAATTAGACATCGTTTATTTGGTGCTATTGCTGGGGCATAAGATTGGATGTGGTGGTATATCACATTTGGTCAAACAGTGAACTCTGGGGGTGCCTGGGTGGCTCAGTCGGTTGAGCATCCGGCTTTGGCTCAGGTCACGATCTCACAGTGGGTTCGATCCCCCACGTCAGGCTCTGTGCTAACAGCTAGCTCAGAGTCTGGAGCCTGTCTTCAGATTCTGTGTCTCCCTCTCTCTCTGACCCTCCCCTGCTCACGCTGTGTGTGTCTCTGTCTGTCTCTCTCTTTCTCTCAAAAATAAAACATTAAAAAAAAATTTTTTTAAGTGAACTCTGGAAGCAGTTTCCAGAGAGGAATGCTGAAACGTTTTGCTCCTTGGGTATTTAAAGTTCACTGACTATTTGCGCGTATGAATTATGATGTGGTGGTGAAGTCATCTCATTCTTTATAATTACTCCTCCCAGTTGTCCCTTCCTTCCCCTGAAGGTGTTAGAGAAAGAAGTCTACCTTTCATTGTATCCTTCCTGAATTCTGCATTTAAAGTATACAGAGGAGGGGCTCCTGGCTGGCTCAGTCAGTGGAGCATGTGACGCTTGATCTCGGAGTCGTGAGTTCGAGCCCCACACTGGGTGTAGAGGTGACTTAAATAAATAAAGTTTAAAAAATAATAAAGTAGGCAGGGCAGGGGATGTACTTTGCCTTGGTAAACTCAACACCCCAATCTCCTCATGTCAAGTCAGGCAAAATGAAAGGGAAACAGAATGGCATAAGGAATTGCCATCCACTTTGCATATATGTTCATAAAGGCTAACTGAGAAGTGGAACCTGTTTTCTAACTTAGATTCCAAGACCCTTGCTTGCTTGCTTTCCTTATTTCTTTCCTTCTTTCTTCAAAGACTACTATGTGCCTTTTAAATAAAAACAATCCGGTGAATTTACTTCATTAATTGTGTCTTACTCACCTTTCTACAAATTCCTGCTTTCTGGGTTCACATGGAAAGGTGAATTTGTTGAGCTTTAATTATAGGAATAGTTTTCATTGTTCTGTAAATAAAAATGCTGCCACTCTGCTGTATCATGGAATCTCAGTTTAAAATTTGAACCATTAGGAGAATAATTTAGTTGTAATCCAATACAATTTTTAAAACCCAGGGTATGGAGCCTGGGCATCTCAGTCGGTTGAGCATCCGACTCTTGATTTTAACTCAGGTCATGATCCCAGGGTCGTGGGATCAAGCCCCATATCAGGCTGCATGGAGCCTGCTTAAGATTCTCTCCCTCCCTCCCTCCTTCTCTCTCTCTGTCCCCCTCTGTCCCCTCCCCCCAGCTCATGCTCTCTCTTAAAAAAAAAAAAAATTCCCTTATAGGGGCGCCTGGGTGGATCAGTCACTTAAGCAACCGACTCTTGATTTTGACTCAGGTCATGATTTTGACTCAGTTCATGAGATCGAGCCCTGGGTCGAGCTCCATGCTGACAGTGCAAAGCCTGCTTGGGGTTCTCTCTCCCTCTCTCTGCCCCTCCCCTTGCTCACGCTCACATGCATGCTCTCTCACTCGCTCTCTCTCACTCACAATAAATATAACATTTTTTAAAAACAGGGCAATCTTTATTAATTTTATAAATTCTTATACTGCAATAAGTGGAAATATGCTAAAAAATAAAATCATATTAACCACAGTTTAACCCACGTAGAAATTCCTAGTATCTTCTAATGGTAGGAAGTCCTGAGCTGCCCGTCTGCCAGCATACAGCACACTCAGCACACACCGCTCCCCTCAGGAGGGTTTGTCTCTTCCTCAGGGCAGTTGGTCACATAAAAGCCATGCTCCTCTATCGCCCGGTAGAGTGTGATGTACTTGGAAGCCTTCCTTGTCCTTGGAACCACGTACTTCTCCGTGAACTCACCCTTGTCCAGTTGCCCCTTGCCTTCTGTGGTCAGAACGCAGTTAATGAACGTGAGGGTGTAACTGTAGCAGTTATGATGGTCTTCTTCATACCTTACAAAACACGGACATTGAAGAGGGAAGGCTTAGATTTAAAAGCTGCTCAGGGGCACCTGGGTGGCTCAGTCAGTTAAGCATCTGCCTTCAGCTCAAGTCATAATCTCAGTTTGTGAGTTCAAGCCCATCATCGGCTCTGTGCTGACAGCTCAAAGCCTGGAGCCTGCTTCGAATTCTGTGTCTCCCTCTCTCTCTGTTCCTCCCCCACTCACACTCAAAAATAAATAAACATTAAACATTTTTTAAAAATTAAAAAAAGCTGCTTAGGAACAGGCCGTGAAGCTGCTGACGGACTTGGGGCGGTTGAAATTGGGCTCTCAGTGCAGTGGGCCCCTACGTGTGCCAACCCCCTTGGTGACAAAGCTCCCAGAGGTGCAATTCTGAGGGACGCTTGGCTGTTTGGGCCATGCCCACTTGCAACTTCAATAAGATAGGAGTGGACATATCTACATCTGCAGACTGACGTTGTAGAGAAACTGCCACCTTGGGGAGCTGACCTTCCAGAAATGGAGTTTTACTTCAATGTTTTAGGGTATCCCAGTGTCTAAACTTAGTTTAAGGGAAGCCTCAAAACAATTTAACTTCACAGGTATGCTATATAAAGTGTTGAGGGAGTAAGAAATTGAGAAATAAATTTCAAATTTGCTAAATCAAAAAGTGTTGGATATTCTTACATTTTAAACATTTAAAAATTTTTAAGGGAATAAAATGGCTCTTGCTTGGGGTGCCTGGTGGCTCAGTCAGTTAAGCGTCTGACTTCGGCTCAGGTCATGATCTCACAGTTTGTGAGTTTGAGACCCATGTCGGGCTCTGTGCTGACAGCTCAGAGCCTGGAGCTGCTTCAGATTCTGTGTCTCCCTCTCTCTCTGCCCCTTCCCTGCTTGTGCTCTGTCTCTCTCTCTCAAAAATAAACAAACATTAAAAAAATTGGTTTTTGCTATACATATTAAATGTTAAGTGTATAAAATATCTAGTCCAATAACTAGAGTACTAAGTTGTGGTCCTTTTGGTTCTTAAGATGCTGTGATTCTGGGGCTCCTAGGTGGCTCAGTCATTGAGTGTCCAACTTTGGCTCAGGTCTTGATCTCATGGTTCGTGAGTTCGAGCCCCACATCAGAGCCCACTTTGTATCTTCTGTACCCCTCTCTGCCCCTCCCCACTTACATGTTCTCTCTCTCAAAAATGAATAAACATTTATTAAAAAAAAAAAAACGATGCTGTGATTCCATTGTGTAAATGTACACTGGCTCACCTCTGCAGAAAACCCAAAGTAATGCAACCCCTGTTTAAACTTTGTTACAGGTACGACTATCTTGGTGCAGGCTCACCTGAACTAAACAGCTTAAGAGCCCTCTGAGCGGGGGTCACACCTGCAGGGTGAACGAGCGGGTGGTCCCCGCAGCCCCCATACCTCTGAGGCAGCCAGGCTCCCGAGGTGGAGAAGTCTTCCAGGTACTTGTCCCACTGATCCATCAGTCCAAACATGCCAGGCTGCACTAAGGGGATGCTTACACTCTGCTCCCACCCTGCTTCGTCTCGCTGGACCCCGTGCGCGGTGTAATTATACACAACCCCTGCAACCAAAACTGGAGTCATGCGGAAGCCTAAGGGGAAACGCACCTCTGTGGACCCTCTGGGTTCAGAGGCTGAGCTCCGGGGGAATGCCACATAGCCGAAACCCAGGTTGCACTTTCTGATTACTGTTGAAGAGCAGTAGACCGAGAGAGGCCCTAGAATCTCCTGCAGGATCAAGCCGGGGAGGCAGCCCCCCTCCTGACAGGGTTAGAGAGGGTCTTGCCTCAAGTCAGGGAGGACCAGGGCCTGTGGGGCCTCTGCTTCCCCGGCACTCAGCAAAGCATCTCTTTCAGGGAAGCCCGGTTCTTGCTACACCTGTTCTGCACCGTCAGGTTGCCCCCAAGAAATGGAAACCACGATAGACGCCAGGATAATCATCTCCAAATATTTTTTGTTCAAGTTTTCTATTTACAAATGGGTCTGTCTTCTTTCTACATCTGCAATAAATCTCCCCTGGTGGAATGGGCGGTAAATTTGCTCATGTGGGTAAATCTGAGTTCAGAAGTACAGTCCTGGGTTTCTGTTCACTGGTCAGTTTCTCCCGCTTCGAGCAGGTGGAGAAAGGCAGCCTCAGCCTTGACTTGTGAGGCCTGTGATCACAGCCTCACCTGCCTGGCTTCGCTCACTGTCCCCAGGCCCACGGCCTCCTGTGACTGGGGTACCAGGCCCTTTTCCTGCAGACCGGTCTGGCTTCAGGGCCTCAGGGCTGTGCCCTCAGAGCTAAGTCTGAGCAAACGAACTGTTTTATTTAAACATGGCTTTTTTTTTTTTTTTTAAGTGAACTCACCACATGCCCAAGAGACCAGGAGACCTTCCTCTCTTTAAAAAACCAATAAAAGTCTTGGCAGCACTATTGGTTGAGAAAACATTA
This sequence comes from Cryptoprocta ferox, assembly GCA_028646485.1. Taxonomy (NCBI): domain Eukaryota; kingdom Metazoa; phylum Chordata; class Mammalia; order Carnivora; family Eupleridae; genus Cryptoprocta; species Cryptoprocta ferox. The sequence continues at coordinate 50,140,311 of CM053574.1, forward strand.
AAGAGCTTTCAAATATTTAGCATCATCAGTAGTACCAAGTTACTGTAAAGTCAAGTGTTTCTCATCATCCACCTAATGGTGCGGTATGAGCACCCAGGGAAAAGAGGAATTCCCTAATTAAATGTTGTCATGATCACTTTTCCTCTAGAAATACCACTCTCCCCTAACTAGATATTGTGGGGACGTTTTAAGCTTAAAAAAAAAATCATTGACGGTGCACTCACCATTTGTGTTGGTTATTCCAACGTGAAGGTCAGACCTCCCATCATACTCCCTGAAAGAAACAAGTTTTGTGTTTTTTCTCATTTGCACACAAATGGTGTGAAGGGTCCGGATTTAAGGTAGGAGAGTGATCGTGGCCGGTGCCAAAACTTACCTTCAGTGGCCACATGAGTGGAAGCACTGTTCCAAAACTGGTTGAGCCAAGAGTACATGTGAGGTGGAAAATATTCCCCAGCCCCCAGCTGGATTTTCTTGCCTCCCCCCGCCCCCAACTAAAGGCGTGCTGGAGGGCCATTCCTACTGGAGCTTAAAGTCAGCTTGACTCTTGTCTGCCCAGCCAAGGGGCACAGCAGGTGGTCAGTTGTTGAAGGGGCTCCTCATTCTTTCTGCCTTGTAGGTGAGCTTACAGGCTGACCCAGGAGAGGATCATGAGTGCATCTCAGTGACCTCTACCTTAATAACTAAAGTAGCGTCTTTTGGGCTTTATAGCCTGCAGCCACACCCACTTTTCCTGGACAGCCCTTATTTCCTGAAATTACTCTTTACCTGAGACGTCATTAAATCTATGATTCCAAATGATTTAACCTTCATATACAATCCCAGGCCCTCACTTAACTAGCACTAGGATGTTAGCAAGTCACTTTCTGTCTCTGATCTCAGTTTCCTTATCTGGAAAATGGGAATATCATAAACCAGCAAGCTGGTTGTAAGAATAAAATACCTGTTGCATGCCTGCCATATACAAGTGTCAAATAAATCCGAGGTTATTGTTGACTCAGTTGGTAAGCTTCCAACTTCAGCTCAGGTCATGATCTCACAGTCTGTGGGCCAGAGCCCTGCATCAGGTTTTGTGCTGACAGTTCAGAGCCGGGAGCTTGCTTCAGATTCTGTGTCTCTTTCTCTCTGTCTGCCCTGTTCACCCATGCGCGTGCGCGCTCTTGCTCTCTCAAAAATAAGCATTAAAAACATTTTAATACATAAATCAGAGGTTATTGTTAAATGATAAAGCTTCTTCATCAGACTGCAGGTTCCTCATTAAAGCAAGCAGTCCGAGGCTTTAAAATGACTGAGAACACAATGGCTGCCCCACCTTCCGAGTGATCCCCCAGGTCATCTCATTGCAGCCACTTTGATGTTTTTGAGACCCTGTGGGTTCAGAGGATGAGAACGAAGCTGGGCAACACGGTACCAGTCTGATTTTAGCGCCGCACTTACCCTGTGGTCTACCTGAAGATCACTGGCAGGAGCGTGTCACTGCACTTTTTTTCCTGCCTAAATCCTAGGTGTTCCCCCCTCCCCCATCCTTCAGTTATTTCTCAGTTGTGCAACAGATGTTTATCGGGTGTGAACTGTGGGCCTGTCATTTGAAGCGAAAGGCTAGTAGAGCAACAGGAAATAAGACTGACAAGGTTTCTGCCCTTTTGGAGTTTGCTTGCTTCCAGAGAAGACCTTTTAGTTTAACAAGTTTTTAATAGATAAGTGCTCTGAAGGGGAAAAAATATAGACTGTTACAGAAGCATGTCATAGGGGCAGTGGCAGGGCCATCTCCCCCATACAGCTCCTTTGTACAAAATAAGAAAAGGTTTCCCTTTTTCCTGCAGATGCAGCTCTGCCCAGCATGTTTGGCCTCCTAGGTGTAGTGTGTACTGAGTTTCAGGACCCAAAACCACCTTGGCAGAGCATCTTTGTGCAGTCTACAACCTGTACAAACGTATGTGGCAACCCTGAGAGATCTTAAGTTAGTTTGACGAGAACCTCACTGATTTCTCTGGGTCATTGAAGGTTCTCTTCTACAAAGTAGGTGAAATTGTCTCAAGGTGAATAGTGGGAGTTCGGAAATTGGATGAGAGAAAGGAACAGATTAGAAGTTGGCCTTAGAAGGTCTGGTGGGCAGGGGACTACTTGGGAGTTCTGAAGATCCTGGCTTGAGAGGATGGGAGGATGCTGCTTAAACACCACCACCTCCTTTCTGCCAATGCCAGGGAAGGCCAGGCCCATCAGTATTGCTACCACATCGAAGAGTAAATAAATGGTTATTTGGGGCCAACCCGAAAGCCTGTCATGTTCTGGAGAGCAGGGCTGTGGCTCATTCACTGTGACATCCCTAGCATTTCCCACACACAGATGCTTGGTAAGGATTTGTTGAATGAATCAATGTTACAGTGAATGAATTCTGAATTTTAATCACTTTATTCAAAAGCTTTCAGAATCCAGCCAGTTAATTTTCCAAGTTAGCATGAATGAGGGGACCTTATGAAACATTTTGGGCTTCATGATTTAGATGCGGGAAATGAAGTTTCTGGCAGTTACATTCTGGATGGAGTATGAGAAGAAAAGCATGGAAAGGAGCATGGTGGCTCAGCTTTGTGACTGGTGTCTGGGCCATGTTTATCTGCCTTATCACTGCCCCTCACCACCCCACAAGGTCAGCAGGACCCTCATTTTGCGGATGAGGAACAGAGACTCCAGAGGGTCTGGAGCTGGTCTGAAAACAGGATAGGAACTGGGGACTTTGTAGCACCATGGCCTGCACTATTCTTTCTGTTCCTGTGACCTCCGGGAAGGGTCAGGGATGCAAAACTCTGCACACTTTGGCTCATTTCATCCACATAAGGACAGGAAGGAAATCAATTAAGGAAGTTAGTAAGCAGGGAAGTAGACAACTCCCAACCGTCTTATCCCAAACCAGTGCTCTTGAGAGCACATGAGTGTAGGGAGGGGGGCAGTCAAGAAGGCTAGGATATCTCGGCATTAGGTCACAGTAATGCTCATGAACACGCTTCCTAAAGCACGTGCCATCATTGCATAGCATCCGTGCTCTCAACACCTGGCTTGTGCTAGGCCACTTCTCATCCCATTTGTAAACTCCACAGGGACGCTAAGAGGGTAAGGTCATTTCTTTTGATTTCTGAAATCTTTCTTAAAGGCAGGTGGCATCCACAATTGAGGCAGACCAGCTCTGGTCTTCAATTTAACTCACCACCATGCAGAATAGTCTGTATGTGGCCATTCTTCAGGCTTTTGTACATGGTACCTGTTTGTCACAGAAATTACAGGCTAACTTGAAGTAAAGGAACTATTTTGACTGAAGTAGCTGCTGGATCACTTTCCCAGTTAGCCTCTTAGCACAAAATCTATGGGTAAAAAAAAGCTCCAAGCTATCAGTTTTCCTCTCTTAAGATTGTATAAGCAGGTTTGACCTTCACATATTCATATATTCTTGCACTTAACCGCTCTAGGAAAGGACATACACCATTTATCTTTATGAAATAAGTAGATCTACATTTTAGGATTTAATGCCAAAACACTGGCGAGATTATCCACCAAGCCTCACGCTGGATAGTACGTGTTAGAAAGTTGTAGTGACTACGACACAAAAGGAAAAGTTGACAGAATTCAATGTAACACGTAAAAAACACTGTACCTAAGAAACGTCCCTTGAGTCGGTCTGAGGAGGAAGGAACATTGTTCTTGATGCCCATTGGTAAACGGATTGGAGATGCTCACAGGTGCTTCCTCCAGCTTCCTCGAGCCCATGACTTGGTGGCAGAGGGGGCAGCACTGGGGCACGCTGAAGCTGTAGATGTGTTTCTTACAGTGGTTGAATTTAATTAAAGGCTTTCCAGCTTCTGCAGGGTGCATGGCTTTGCCCTCCAGGGCAACCAGCGGTGGTTTCCGGAGACTTCCTTTTCCTAGTTACCTGGCTGGCAAATGTACGCCTCCCAAGGAACCTGATCAACAATGACGTCATTCTGATTGACAGCTTCGGAAGCCAAACCAAATAGGATTAACCCGTTACCAGACCGCCCCATAAACTGATGTCTTAAAGAGCTATGTTTCTTTTGTGCTCGCTTACAAAGGTTCTTTCTAGCCTAGTACGTTCTGCAACTGTCGACAGGCGGCTCCTACTCATTCTTAAAGCCCTACTTTTCTGTGAAGCTTTCCTTCACTTCCTCGAGTGGTCCCTTGCGTTGGTGGGACTAGATTCATGCTTCTACCAGGGCTCTGATATTTGATTAGTCAGTCATTAGCCTGTGAGCTTCTCGGAGTTAAGGACCCACATGTATTTTTGTGTTTCTGGAATAAGTTATGTTGTTTTGTTGTTGGATAAATACATGAATGAAACCCTTGGAGGCTGTTTTCCTTTGATGTTTTATATTGTAGAAGTAATCTTGCTCATAAAAAATTAACAGCACAGTTAGAAAGGATAGTGGTTACTCTAGGTGGGGGGTACTGACTGGGAGAAGGCATGAGAGAGTTTGGGGGGGTCTGGAGCTGTTCTGATTCATGAGCAAGGGTTTGATTGTATGAGAGTTTGTGAACACTTACTACAGGCACTATATGATTCTTCAATTTTAAAATAATTTTGAGAAACTGCACAAAAACGTAAGAAAAAAAGGCAATGTCTTCTGTTCCTCCATAGCATTTTTCCACTCACCAAATCCAGTTCCCTGAGAAAACGAATTGCACGTTAAATGAAAATTTCCACATTGGTTTTTAAAATCCCAGTGTTGTTATACAGCATATGTTTGGAATGTGTGTATTTTTCTCATTTTGGAATTGTATCTACAATATCAGGAATACAGGTTCAGCTAGCCCTTTCAAATGACTGCGGAGGAATCCATAGTTTGGTTGCACCACACTTTTTTTCTCTTTTAAGTAATCTATACACACTACGTGGGGCTTGAATTCACAGATCTGAGATTGAGAGTCACGCGCTCTGCTGACTGAGGCAGCCAGGCACCCCTGCACCACACTTTATTTAGCCAAACCCCTGTCAATGCCCATAGTTCCAGAGAAAAGCAATGGCAGGGGAAAGACCCAGAGAGAGGGTATTATGGCAGGGAAAATTGCTTCAGAAAAGCATTTCCTCGCATACATTTAAGTAAATTACAGTATGCTGAAATGCAGAAAAATGCATAATAAGTGTTAATATGAAAATGATCATCCGACTCACAGAACTATAAAAGATCTCAGAAATCATTTCAACCATCTTCTCTTGTTACAGTGAAGGCAGACAGGCTATGGCTAGCTGCCCAGCTCGGTGACCAAGGTCTGGGATTGTTCATTATTAATATAAACTACGCAGCTCTGGCTCCAGTGTTTGAGTGACCTGAGTTACTTTCAACTGAGAATATATTCATCTTCGTGACAGCAATACCAAGAGGTATTTTTAATCTTATGAAAAGGAACTGATAAACATGTTTAATACACTAGCATTCTCTTTTTTTAAAAAACACAAGCATCTTAAATCCTTTTTTACCTTATTATCTCTGTTTCTAAAAAATCTTATGGTAAAAATAAAACATAGATACAGGTGATTACCCAAAACAAATGTATGGTTTAATGATGTTCTTTACTGTGAGCCCCTTGTAAGTATCACTCAAGTCAAGAACTAGAACTTTTCTAGCCATCTCAGAAGCCCCTCCCGTGTCCATCCCCCTCTCTCTTCCTCCAAAAGTGCCCCTACTCTCACTTCTATAGTAATCATTCCTTGTGTTTCATTTTGGTTTCCTCACCCAAGTGTGCATCCATAGATATTGTGGCTTAGTCTTATCCATGTAAACATTTTTGGTATGTGTTTTAAGTTTTGGTTCCCTTTCCTTCCCTTGATTTTTCTCATCATATATCTGTGAAGCATCCAAATCATGGGACCCGTAGCATCTCCTACAGTCTGCGGTTGCTGACTCCTTCCTTAGGGTTCAGTGCAATGCACTGCTCAGCCCTCCGTACATCCTTCAGATTCGCAGCTGGTTCCAGAGCCTGGATCAGAGCGAGATCCGATCCTCTTGGCAAGACTGTGCGTGGTGGTGTGTTCTCTCACCAGAAGCACATCACATCCGGTCTTCACTCTTTTTGGATGTTAGTCCCCATTAATCTCAGAGCCTAGAGATCTATTCATTCACTGGCAGTGGTGCAGTGATGTTATTCTAAGTCTATCATGTTGTTTTCGCACATTATCTGGAATAATTGTATGAGGAGACGCTTCCCCTCAGCTATTATTTATTTATGCAGTGGTACAGGTATACTGGAAAGATTGGATATGTGCCTGATTCCTTATTCACATTTCAGGATAATGAGGACATCTCTGATATACTCAGGAAGTGCCCAGTTGGTTTCATATAGTTTTATTCTAGTGTCACTTAATGAACTCTTAGATATAAACATATTAGCTGGCTTTCAACCCAGTGCAGTTTTTATTCTTATTGAAGTTCAGATTGTCCCATTTTGGCCTCTTCAGTTGGCTTCTGAGTCCTTTTCACTTGAACCTAGTAGTCTCTGATGATTTCCTTACTATCTAGTCCATCAAGATGTTCCAGGTTCATGTCAGACCTTTCCCTGAACCCAGACCTGGAATCAGACATTTCTCCAAGAAGCCCTGATTTCTTTCTTTCAGTGGGAAATGGTATTTCAAGAGTACAGTCTGCCCACTAAGGATGTATTGGTTATTCATTTCTCTACTTTTTCAATGAGCAGAGCAGGGTAAAAAAAAAAAAAATGCATCCTCACATGCACATACACAAAGATAAAATATTCATGAGTTCACACTGCTGTTTTTTTAAGTGTATTTATTTTGAGAGAGAGAACACAAGTAAGTAAGGGAGGGGCAGAGAGACATGGAAAGAGAGAATCCCAATCAGGCTCCACCCTGTCAGTATAGAGCCTGATGTGGAACTTGAACCCACAAACTGTGAGATCATGACCTGAGTCAAAGTCAAGAGTGGGACACTTAACCAACTGAGCCACCCAGGCACCCCTGTACTGCTATTTCTAATTCACACTCAGGACTACAGGGTTTTTACTTACCCTCTTCTATATTATACTCCCATTTCTTTTCTTCCCCACTGAAAATTTTGGTTCTTCAGGATGCAGAGGATTAACGAATTAGAATGTTCCATAATCATTTGCTAATTCAGCTTTGCACATAAAACAGTTGTGGGATAAAAATAGTAATATACCACCTCTGATTATGATTACTAAATAGAGTTAAATGTTGTTTTTGCATATACTCTCCTCATCTTCATTGTTTAAATGGTGTTTCTAGAGGTGCCTTGGTGGCTCAGTCAGTTAAGCATCTGACTCTTGATTTCTGCTCATGGTCCTGAGATCAAGCCCCATGTTGGGCTCCATGCTGAGTGTGGAGCCTGCCTAAGATTCTCTCTCTCCCTCTGCCCCTTCCCCATTCACATATATGCTGTCTCTCTCTCTCTTTCAAAAAATAAACTAATATATATATATATATATATATATATGTATATGTATATATACACACACACACACACACATATACACACACATATATGTGTATATGTATATATATATGGTGGTTCTATATCTTCATGGTCAGAGCATCTACCATTGTAAACAGTAATCCTCTTTAATCCTCGCTAAGGCTTAGTTCTACACACAAACTAATATTTACTGGTCACTATTTATATTTTCATCACTCTCCAGTGATTATGGTTGTCTGAAGTTCATTCTCTGAAAGATTCCTTAGGGCTTACAGGAAGAATATTTCCCAAGTTTTTGCATGTTGATAACAATTTATCTCTGTTCTTCGTACTTGGAAGGTCAGTTTTGCTAGATTTAGAATCCTTGGCTAACATTTTTTTTAATGTATCATTCCATTTTCTTCTGGCATAATGCACTGCTGTCTAAAAGCCTGATGACAAACTAATCTTCTTTCTCTCATAAGTCATGTGTTCTTTTTTGCCAATATGGCCGAATGGTTTTTCTTTCTTTTTAAGATCAATATTTTCATTACAGTATGTCTTCTTTTTTTTTTTAACGTATATTCATTTTTGAGAGACAGAGAGAGACAGAGCATGAGCAGGGGAGGGGCAGAGAAAGCAGGACACCCAGACTCCAAAGCAGGCTCCAGGCTCTGAGTTGTCAGCACAGAGCCTGACTCAGAGCTCAAACTCATGGGCCATGAGATCATGACCTGAGCCGAAGTTGGCTGCTCGACCAACTGAGCCACCCAGGTGCCCCTACAATATGTCTAGCTGTTGAGTTTTTGGCATTGATTTCCTCAGGTTTGTGTTCTTTTAATATCTTGTTTCACATTTTTTTGTTTCAGGACATTTTTCATAAATTATAATTTTGACTATTTTTTTCTGTTTCCTTTGTTTTGGCTTTCTTCAAGAAATTCTGTTATCTGTGTGTTGGATCCCTTTGCCTAGCTTCAGTATTTCTCACTTTTTCCAAAAATGGAGATAAAATATACTCATCATAAAATTCACCTATTTAAAGTGTGCAATTCAGGTGCGCCTGGGTGGCTCAGTTGGCTGACTCTTGATTGTAACTCAGGTCATGATCTCACCATTCGTGAGATTGAGCCCTGTGTAGGCTTTGCACTGACAGCATGGAGCCTGCTTGGGATTCTCCATCTCCTATCTCTCTGCCCCTCCTCCCATGTGCATGCACATGTGTTCTCTCTCTCAAAATAAACATTAAAAATACATACATGCATACATACATACATATATAAAGTGTACAGTTCAGTGGTTTTTACCTAACCTAAGTTTAGAACACTTGCATCACCCCAAAAACAAAGCTCCTGCCTATTTGTAGTCACTCTCTATCCCCCACTCCCCACAGCTCCTGGCAACCAGTAGTCAGCTTTCTGTCTATGGATTTGTCTAACTGGACATTTCATATAAATGGAATCACACAACGTGGTCTTTTGTAATTTGACTTCTTTCAGTTAGCCTCAGGTTTTCAAAGTTCACCAATGTTGTAGCATGTATCCATTTTTTATAATAGTATGCTGTATGTATTGGCCACATTTTATGTATCCATCCATCAGTTGATGGACTTTTGGGTTGTTTCCACTTCTTGGCTATTATGAGTAATGCTGCTATCAACAAATCTCATACTCATGTGCAAGTTTTTATGTAGATAATATGTTTTCAATTACTTTGGTTATATACCTAGGAGGGGATTTCTGGGTCACATAGTAATTCTATGTTTAACATTTTGAGGAACCACCAAACTTTTTTTCAAAATGGCTGCATCATTTTGCATGCCCATCAGCAATATGAGGGTTCCCATTTCTCCACATCACCAACCCTGGCTATTGTCTGTATTTCTTATTTTTACCATCTTAGTGGTTTTGAAGTGGTACCTCTTCAACTAATGCCTAATGATGTTGAACATCATTTCATGTGCCTACTGGCCATTTGTATGTCTTCTTTGGAGTGATGTTTATACAAATCCTGTAATTAAAAATTAATATTGGGTTGTCTTTTTATTTTTGATTCATAAGAATTATTTATATATTCTGGGTATACATTCTATATATTTTAAATACTGCCTTTTCATTTTCATGATGGTTCTACTTGAGACAATTTTTTTATTATCTTCATTGAAGTAAAATTTTTTTGTTTCTTCTTTTATTTTAACGTTTATTTATTTATTTTGAGAGAGACAGAGACAGCACAAGTAGGGGAGGGGCAGAAAGAGAATCCCAAGCAGGCTCCATGCTACCACTGCAGAGCCCAATGTGGGGCTCAAACCCACGAAGCCATGAGATCATCACCTGATCCAAAACCAAGAGTCAGACGCTCAACTGACTGAGCCACTCAGGCGCCCCAGTCTTCTTTTGTTGCTTATGCTTTTGGTGTCCCATCTAAAATTTAATTGCCTAATCCAAGCTTCTGAAGATTTATGCCTTTGTTTTCTTCTGAGTTTTATAGTGTTAGATCTTACATGTAGGTTCCTGATGATGCATTTTGAGTTAATTTTTGTATTTGGTGTGAGGTAGGAGTCTAACTTCAGTCCTTTTGCATATGGATATCCAGTTTTTCCCACGCTATTTGGTGAAAATACTATTCTCTCTCTGTTGAGTGGTTTTGGTACCCTTTCTAAGAATTCATTGAAAAGCAACATACAAAATGGGGAAAGTATTTGCAAATCATATATCTAATAAGGGGTTAATACTCAAAGTGTATAAAGCACTCCTACAACTCAGTAGCAAACCAAAACAAACAAAACCACCAAACAGTCTGATTTAAAATGGGCAAAAGAACTGAATAAACATTTTTCCAAGGAAGACATGCAAATGGCCAACAGATTAGAGAAATGCAAATCAAAACCACAATGAGATATCACTTCACATCTGGCTATCATCAAATGACTATCAAAAAGACAAGAAGAGATAAGTATTGGCAAAGATGTAGAGAAACAGGAACCCTTGTGCACTGCTGCAGTCACTGTTGTAAGTCAGTGTAGCCACTATGGAAAACAGTATGAAGGTTCCTCCAGAAATTAAAAATGCCGCTGTCCCTAACAGCGCACGGGAGAAGAATGAGGCACAAACAAGTCAGCTGTAAAAGAGAAAGGGAGCAGGGGACGACAGCTTATGACAACTGTCGCCCCAAACAACTCTGCAGTCCCATATTTATTGAGAATATGATAGTCAATCAATGCCAAGATTGTTTTCAGTGATCAGAAAGTGATCTTATGAGAAAAACAGAACTTGCTCAGGCAGGTACGTTATGGTTGATTAGGCATAATCAATAAGTTTCATCTAAACACGTAGTCTCTGAGGAAGCGGAAAAGTTGACACAAAAGAAGCAGGTGGCGTTCCGCCCGGGGTGGGCCAGGCGTTCCCAGCTGCCAGGCTCCCGTATCATAAATCAACCGCTTTCCCAGAGAGACATTACAATGAGTATTTTCTTAAAGCTATATTAATCATTTATTAATCATTATATAGTTCTGTGTACTGTTTTTCTCCATAACTACATCTTATGGGTCACATTGTTCTGAGAGGTCGCCACATAAAAAGACAACTACCATATGATCCAGGAATCCCACTTCTGGGTATACAGCCAAAGGAAATGAAAACAAGATATCAAAGTGATATCTTCACTGCCATGTTCATTGTAGCATTATTTATAATAGCCAAGATATAGAAACATCTTAAGTGTCAATCAACAGATAAATGGATACAGAAAATGTGGTATACAATGGAATATTATTCAGCCATGAGAAAGAAAGACATCTTGCCATTTGTAACAAAATAGATGGACCTTGAAGGCATTATGTTAAGTAAAATGAGCCAGACAGAAAAAGACAAATACTGCATGTTATCACTTGCATATGGAATCAAAAAAAAAAAAAAAAGGCCAACTCGTAGAAACAGAGTAGAAAAAGTGGTTGTGGTTGCAGGGAGTAGAATGGATGGGGGAAATAGGGAGAGGTTGGTAAAAGGGTACAAACTTTTAGCTATAAGGTGAACAAGGTCTGGGGGTGCCTAGGTGGCTTAGTTGGTTAAGTGTCCTACTCTTGATTTGGGTTCTTGTCATGATCTCACAGTTCATGAGTTCGAGCCTCAGGTCGGGCTCTGTGCTGACAGCGTGGAGCCTGCTTGGGATTCTCTCTCTCCCTCTGTCTCTGCCCCTCACCCACTCAATCTCTCTCTTTTTCTCTGTCTCTCTATCTCTGCCCCTCACCCACTCAATCTCTCTCTTTTTCTCTGTCTCTCTCTCTTTCTCAAAATAAATACATTTAAAAAGATGAACAGGTTTAGGAATGTAATGTAAAACATGGTGATTATAGTTGATAACAATGTATTATATAACTGACATTTCCTAACAGAATTAAACTAAAATGTTCTCACACACAAAAGGTGAACATGTGAGGTGATAGATGTGTTAATTAAACAGATGATGGAAATCCTTTCACAATGTATACATATATCGAATCACCATGATATACACTTTAAATATTTTACACTTTTGTCAATTATACATCAATAAAGCAGGGGGGAAAACACAAAAATTAATAGACCATAAATGTGAGGGTTTATTTCTGGACTCTCAAATCTATTTCGTTGATTTCTATGTCTATCTGTATGCCAGTACCATACTGTCTAGAATGATGTAGCTTTCTAGTAAGTTTTGAAATTGGGACATGTGAGTCCTCCAAATTTATCCTTCTTTTTCAAGAATGTTTATAAAACAGAGCTCTTTTCCAAGAGCTTGTTTGGGTCCCTTGGATTTCCATATAAATGTTATGATCAACTTCACAATTCATGCAAAAAACCTAGTGGGAAATTTGGTGGGATTGCAGCCATCAGTTGGGGAGTACTACCATCTTAACAATTACAAATCTTCCAATTAGTTTTATTTATTCAGATCTTCTTTAATTTCTTTTGATGATTTTTTAATTTTCAGTGTCCAGATCTCACATGTCTTTTGTTTATTCCTAAATATTTTTATTTTCAGTGCTACTTTAAACTGGAACTGTTTTCTTAATTTATTCTTCAGATTATTTGTTATTTGTGGAGAGAAATACAATTGATTTTTGTGTATTGACCCTGTGTCCTGCAACCTGACTGAACTTATTTATTTCTTTAATGGTTTTTTGTGGATTCCTGAGGATTTCCTATATACAAGATCATGTCAGCTACAGCTAAGGATACTTTGACTTCTTTCTTTCCAATCTGAAAGGATTATTTCTTTTTCTTGCCTACTTTCTGTGGCTAGAAACTCCAGTACAATATTGACTGTAAGTGACAAGAGTGAACATCCTTATCTTTTCCTTGCTGGTATTAGAAGGAAAACTTCCAGTCTTAAACCATTAAGTGCAATGTTAACTGTGAGTTTCTGGTAGATGATCTTATCACATTGAGGAAGGTCCCTTCTTTTCCTAGTTTTTTTGTGTATTTTTGTCATAAAAGTGTATTGGATTTTTTCAGATGCTTTTTCCACATCTATTAAAATGACCATATTTTTTTTCTTATTCTATTTATATGATTAATTACATTGATAGATTTTTGTATGTTGAATCAACCTTGCTTTCCTGGAATAAGTCCCACATGGTCATGGTGTATAATCCTTTTTATATGCTGCTAGATTTTGTTTGCTAGTATTTTGTTGAGGACTTTTGTATTTTTATTATTAAAGTATATTGATCTATAGTTTTCTTTGACTGATTTGGTACCAAGGTAGTACTGGCCTCAAAGAATGAGTTGGGAAGTATTTCTTCTTCTGTTTTGTTTTGTTTGTTTGTTTTTGCAAAAATTTGTAAAAAATTAGTGTTAATTCTTCTTTAAATGTTTAGTAAAATTCACCAGTGAAGCGGTTGGTTCTGGGCTTTTCTTTGTGAGAAGTTTTTTCATTACTAATTCAATCTCTTTACTTGTTAGAGGTCTATTCATATTTTCTATTTCTTCTTGATTTAGTGTCACTAGTTTATATCTTTCTAGAAATTTGTCCATTTCATCTAAGTTACCTAATTTGTTGGTATACAATTGATCATAATATTACCTTATAACCTCTTTATTGTTGTAGGGTTGGTAGTAATATTCTGCTTTTCATGCCTGATTTAATAAGGTGAGTCTTTACTTTTTTGTCATTCTAGCTAGTTTGTCAATTTTGTTGATTTTTTTTTCAAAGAACCAACTTTTTGTTTTATTGACTTTCTCTATTGTGTCTTTATACTCTATTTCATTTATTTAGGCACAGATATTATTTTCTTCTTCTTTTATATATAGTTTCCTCTTCTAGTGTCTTATTTTTAAGTTTTTATTTAAATTCCAGCTAATTAGCATACAATGTAATATTAGTTTCAGGTATACAATACAGTGATTCAGCACTTCCATACAACACCCGGTGCTCATCACAAGTGCACTCCTTAATCTGCATCACTTACTTAACTCATTCCCTCACCACCCTCCCTCTGGTAACCATCAGTGTGTTTTCTATTCCACATATGAATTAAATCATATGGTATTTATCTTTCTCTCAGAGTTATTTCACTCAGCATAATACTCTCTAGCTCCTTCCACATCATTGCAAATGGCAAGATTTCATTCTTTTTGATGGCTGAGTAATATTCTAATATATATGTGTGTGTGTGTGTGTGTGTGTGTGTGTGTGTGTGTATATATATATACATTTCCCTCCATTCTTTGAGTTTTTGCTGCTTCTGTTTTGGGTGCATATATATACACACACACATACAAACACATACACTCACACACACACACACACACACACACACACCATATCTTCCTTATTCATTCATCAACTGATGGACACGGGCTATTTCCATAATTAGGCTATTGTAGATAATGCTGCTATAAACATCAATGTAATATACCCCTTTTAATTAATATTTTTTTGTTCTTTGGGTAAATACCTAGTACTGGGAGTGCTGAATTGTAGGGTAGTTCTATTTTTAACTTTTTGAGGAATCTCCATACTGTTTTTTTTTTAATTTTTTTTATTTTTGAGAGACAGAGACAGTGCGAGCAGGGGAGGGTCAGAGAGAGAGGGAGACACAGAATCCAAAGACAGGCTACAGGCTCTGAGCTAGCTGTCAGCACAGAGCCTGACACGGGGTTTGAACCCACGAACCGTGAGATCATGACCTGAGCTGAAGTCGGACACTTAACCAACTGAGCCACCGAGTGCCCCTCCATACTGTTTTCCAGAGTGGCTGTACCAGTTTGCACCAGTGCAAAAGGGAACCCTCTTTCATCGGGTTCTCCTTTCTCCATATCTTGCCTACACTTGTTTCTTGTGTTGTTGATTTTGCCATTCTGACAGGTATGAGGTGGTATCTCATTGCAGTTTTGATTTGCATTTTCCTAATAAGTGATTTTGAGCATCTTTTCATGTTTTCTTTTTTCTTTTTAACATAGGCATTTGCAGCTATAAATTTTACTCCAGGCACTGCTCTCAATGCGCACTTTATGCATTGGTGGTTGTATTTTTATTTTTTCATTTATATCAAAATATTGTTTTTTCTTTTCTGTCCTTTTTTAGAGAGAGAGTGTGTGTGCATGAGCAGGGGTGGGAGAGTTGGGGTGGCGGAGAGAGAGAGAGGGAATGAATCTCAAGCAGGCTCCACACTGGATGTGGAGCACAGGGTACAGGGCTCGGTCCCACAACCATGAGATCATGACCTGAGCTAAAATCAAGAGTTGGATACTCAACCAACTGAATCAGCCAGCCAGAAAATACCCCTCAAAGTATTTTCTAATTTTCCATGTGACTTCTTATTTGAACCATTGGTTATTTAGGAGTGTGTTGTTCAATTTCTACCTATCTGTGAATTTTCCAAATTTTCTTCTGTAATTGAGTTTTAACTTTATTTCATGTCCATCTGAGAACATACTTTGTAGATTTCAATTCTTTAACATTTATTGAGACTTAGATGGCTTATCCTGGAGAGTGTTCCCTGTGTACTTCAAAGAATGCACATTCTATTTTTGTTGTGTTGCATGTTCTATAGATATTCATTAGGTCTGGGTGGTTTATAGTGTTGTTCCTATCTTTGACTTATCTTTTGTCTAGTTTTTATATCCATATTGAAGATGGAACATTGAAGTCTTCAACTATTATTGATCTATTTTTCCCTCCATTCTTTGAGTTTTTGCTGCTTCTGTTTTGGGTGCATATATATTTATTATTGTTATATTGATTGACACTTTTATTTTTCTTTTCTAAAATGTTTTAACATTTATTAAATTTGAGAGAGAGAGACAGAATGCAAGAGGGGGGAGGAATGGAGAGAGAGGGAGACACAGAATCTGAAGTAAGCTCCAGGCTCTGAGCTGTCCACACAGAGCCCAACGTGGAGCTTGAACTCACGAACCATGGGATCATAACCTGAACCAAAGTTGGACACTTAACTGACTGAGCGACCCAGTTGCTCCACACTTTTATTTTTCTAAAAGCTTTTTTGTTTCTAGTAAAAATGTTGTCATACATCTATTTTATTGATATTAGTCTAAGCACTCCATTTCTCTTTTGGTTACTGTTTGTATTATATTTCTTCATCCTTTTGCTTTCAATGTATTTGTATTCTTGAATATAAAGTAGGTTTCTTATAAACAGTATGTAGTCAGATTATAGTTGTTATCTTTCATTCTGCCAACTTCTATCTTTTAATTGAAGGCTTTAATTCGTTTACATTTAATGTAGTTACTGATGAGGTAAGATTTACATGTGCTGATTGTGTCCAATATGTCTTGTGTCTTTTTTTTTTGTTCCTATGTTCCTCTGTTATTGCTGTCTTTTGTATAGAATATATATTTTCTAGTGTACCTTTTTATTTTCCTTATTTCTTTTACTGTATATTTTGAAATTTATTATCTTAGTGGTTTCCCTGGAAATTGCAGTTAACAAATTATAACAATATAGGTCAGTTTAATACCAATTTAATTTCAGTAGCATACAAAAATGTTATTTCTACATTATGCCATTCCCTTCCCCATCCTTTGCTGTTATACAAATTATATCTTTATATATGTGTACCCATCAGCACAGACTTATAATTCTTTATGTAGTTGTCTTTCAAACAAGATAGATAAAAAAAGTTTTTAAAAAGTTACAGTAGAGCCTGCTTCAGATTCCCCCTTTCTCTGCTCCACCCCCACTCACACTCTCTCTCTCAAAAATAAATTTAAAAAAATTTTTTAAGTTATAACAAAAAATGCATCTATGCTTTCTTTTATATTTACCTTTGTAGTTACCTTTACTTGTTCTCTTTATTTCTTCATGTGAATTCAAGTTACTGTCTAGTCCCTTTTCACTTCAGCCTGAAGGACTCCTCTTAGTATTTCTTTTAGGGCATGTTTTCAAGTGAGAAATTTTTGCAGTTTTGTTTATCTGGGAAGTTCTTATGTTCTTTCATTTTTGAAAGATAGTTTTACTGGATACAGAATTCTTTTTGATGATCTTTCTCTTTCAGCTCTTTGAATATGTCTTTCAATGCCATATTGCCTCTGTGCTTTCTGGTAAGTAATCAGCTGTTAATTTTGTTGAGAATCCCTTGTGTGTGATAAATTACTTCTCTTCTTCTACTTTCAAAATCCTTTGTCTTTCATCAGTTTTATTATGATGTGTCTATATATGGGTCTCTTTGAGTTTATCCTCTTGGAACTTGTTGAGCTCCTTGGATATGTAGATTAATATTTTTCATCAAATGGGGAAAGTTTTCTTGCCTTTATTTCTTTAAATATTCTTCATGTCTCTTTCTCTCTCTCCTCTGTCTGGAATTCCCATATGTTGGTATGCTTGAATGTCCTCAAGCTCTCTGAGGCTCTGATCTTTTTTTTTTTTTTCTCTTAACAGCTTTATTGAGGTATGGTTGAAATACAAAACACTGCACACATTTAATATATACAATTCGATGAGTTTGGACATATGTATACATCCATGAAACCATCACCACAATGAAGATAATAGATATAGCCATCACTACCAAAAGTTTCCTTGGACCTTTTTGTTTTTTTGGTTGTTGTGTTGTTTGTAGTAAGAATACTTACCATGAGATCTTAAAAAAAATTTAAGTGAGCAATACATTTTTGTTAACTGTCGGCACTCTGCTGTATACCAGATATCTAAAACATAATCATCTTGTGTAACTGAAACTTTATACCCATTGAATGTATTCATTTTTACTCTTTTTTCGTTATGTTCCTCAGACTAGATAATCTCAATTGACTCATATTCCAGGTTCACTGGTTCCTTTTCTGTCTGCTCAAATTTACTATTAAGCTCCTCTAGTAAAATTTCCATTTCAGTTATTGTACTTTTCAACTCCAGAATTTCTACTTGTTCTTTTTTATATGTTCTATCTTTTTATTGATATTTTCTATTCGACAGGAAATCTCATACTTTCCTCTAGTTCTTTTGACATGGTTCCTTTTTAGTTCCTTGAATACATTTAACATAGCTGACTTTGGGGCACCTGGGTGGTTCAGTCAGTTAAGCATCCAACTCTTGTTTTCAGTTCAGGTCATTATCTCACAGTTCATAAGTTCATGTTCCGTACTGGGCTCTGCAGTGACTATGGAGCCTGCTTGGGATCTTCTTTCTCCTTTCTCTATGTCTCTCCCCTGCTTATGAGTGCGCTCTCGCTCTCGCTCGCTCTCTCTCTCTTGCTCTCTCGCTCTCTCTCCCTCTCTCCCTCTCTCTCTGAAAATAAATACACTTAAAAAATAAATAAAATAAAATAGCTGACTTTTAGGGGTGCCTGGGTGGCTCAGTCAGTTAAGTGTCCAATTCTTGACTTCAGCTCAGTTCATGATCTCATGGTTTGTGAGACTGAGCCCTCTGTCAGGCTCCATGCCAACAGCACAGGACCTGCTTGGAATTCTATCTTTCTCCCTTTCTCTCTGCCCCTGCCGCACTCATGTGCTCTCTCTCTTTCTAAATAAATAAACTTAAAAAAAAAAACCTATAAAATAGCTTACTTTTAAATCTTTGTCTAGTAAATTCAGGATCTGGGCTTCTTCAGGGATAGTTTCTGTTGATTGCCATATTTTCTTGTTTCTTTTAAAGTTTTGTAATTTTTGTTGACAACTGGATATTTTAAATAATGTAACAACTCTGGAAGTCAAATTCTCTCCATTTCCTGTTTGTTGCTATTTACTGTTCTAGAACTTCTTAAAATTTCTGAAAAGCATCCAGAGAAAAGGAACACCTTACCTTTAGGCATATAAAAATAAGATTGATGAATGACTTATGATAGAAAAATTTAAAGCCAGAAGACAAAGGGGGCGCCTGGGTGGCTCAGTTGTTTAAGTATCCGACTTTGTCTCAGGTCGTGATCTCACAGGTTGTGATCTCACAGCTCATGAGTTCTAGCCCTGTGTTGGCCTCTGTCGACAGCTCAGAGCCTGGAGCCTGCTTCGGATTCTGTGTCTCCCTCTCTCTTTCAAAATTAAACACTTTTTAAAAATTCAGAAGACAAGAAAGTGACATTTTAAAGTGTTTCGGGGGGAAGGTATCATCCTAGAGCTATATACCCAAGAAAAATACTCTTCAAAAATGAAAGGGATACATGAGTTCATACACATACATATATATTTGTTTGCTTTGTCAGGTGAGATGCCTGAGAGACAATGACACCTTGGTAGCCATGAATATACCTAGCACCTAGATCTTGGTTTCTAGTAACATTCTCCAGAAGTAACTTGGCCTCCTTGAAAAAATGGCTGATTCTAGGATTGAAGCAGGTAATATACAAGATGACCCTGGAGCATCTTGAAATCCCAGATAGTGATGAAGTCCTCAAAAAAGAAGAAAACACAATTATGGGAGTATTTTCAGGAGCCAACTAAAAAATCTCTCAGTAGCCAGAAACAGAACAGAACAGTCTGCATAACTTGAGCCACAGAACTCAGCAGGTACGTGGCACAGAGAGGTGAACTGGGAGAGAGAGAAGCTGCAGAGGGTAGGGAGCTGTATTTATGGAGAGAGGACAGAGAAAGAAGGGAGAGTACAGGAAAAGCACTCCCCCAGAAAGTAGCTGGAGAGAAAGAGAAAGAGTGGAAACACCCACAAATGACTGAACAAGAAAGAGAGAAAGGAGAATGGAGAGGGTTTCAATACCATTAAGACTCTATAAACAGGGGAAAGCAGCATCAGAAATTCAACAGCTCAATACCTGGCGGTGCTCTGGTGGGAAGTGCAAATCCCCAGGAGCAGGCAGTGAGGTCTGAAGATCCAAGGGCCACACAGGGAGAAGCAGTTCCTGCTAGGAGAGCATTTGGCAGAGGCCCTACAGCCTCCCCACAGGCAGAGATCCCTAGAGAAAACCATTGCTGGTATTGGAACAAAGATGTGTCAAAGATGTGTTCCAGTTGTGTGTTGTGATTCACCAGAATCCCTGAACCACTGCTGCTACATAATCACACAAACTTATTCTGGGGCAAGCTGGCACTTAGCCACAATCTCTGAGCCTCTGCAGCAGTGCAGTCACAGGAACATTCCCAGGGTCAAGCCAGCACCCGCCATTGCCTGACAAGACCCTCCCCAAGAGGGCCAGAGTAGGTCCAAGGCACAGGGTCCTCAGAAGTGAGGGGTTTGGAAACACAGCCGCATATGAGATAAAATTCGGGAGGAAGGTGCTGTCTGCCAGGCTGATGGCTTGAACACGGACAATGTAGAAGTGGGGAATGGATGGAAACCAGAGACAAAGGAAGGGTGCTTCATTGCTGGTCGGTGAGAGCAAAGAGTACTGGAGCTCAATACTGGGAAGCTAGGTGATGCCATTTTCACCTCTCCCATGCATGCGTATACACACGCACACGCACCACACTGATCCACCCCAGTAAGCTAGGCGGCACCACCTAGTGTAGAATGGAGCCATGACACCAAGCTCTAGAGGAATACCACAAGTCTCTCCACCTGCTTAGTTCTTCATTTTTTGACTTCGAGGGGAAATTGGATGTAATTCCATTCAGATTTCATTCTGTTCTCTGGTCCATCTATTCAGCTCTTTTTTTCTTGTTTTCTTTTCTTATTCTTGGATACAGAAAGAGAAAAAATTATTTTTATTTTCCATTTTTATAAAAAAATTTAAAGTTTTTTACTATATTTTTTGTAAATTTATTTTTTATTCTATTTTACCTTCTTCATTTCATTTTATTCTATTGTATACATTTTTTAATTTTTAAATGTTTTATTACTTTTCTTTCTCTTTTTCCCCTATTCTATCAAGCTTCCTTCAACAACAGACCAAAACATACCTAGGATCTAGCTTCCTTTATTTGATTTTTTTGTGGGTTGTCTTTCATTTTTTAATGTTTAATTTTTTATTTTATTATTTTTCTTCCTCCAAATGACAAAATGAAAGAATGCACCCCAAAAGAAAGAATAGGAAGAAATGACAGCCAGGGACTTAATCAACACAGATATAAGCAAGATGTCTGAACTAGAATTTAGAATCATGATAATAAGAATACTAGCTAGGGTTGAAAAACATGGAATCCCTTTCTGCAGACATAAAAGAAGTAAAATCTAGTGAGGACGAAATTAAAAATGCTATTAACTGAGATGCAATCTTGAATGGATGCCACAGCAGCAAGGATGGATGAAGCAGAGCAGCGAATCTGAAATATAGAATATAAAATTATGGAAAATAATGAAGCAGAAAAAAAGGGAAACTAAGACAAAACACAATATAAGAATTAGAGACTTCAACGGTAAGGGAAGCAAAAATAATATAAAAACAGGGAGGGGGACAAAAACATAAGAGACTCTTAAATACGGAGAACAAACAGAGGGTTACTGTAGGGGTTGTGGGAGGGGGGATGGGCTAAATGAGTAAGGGGTATTAAGGAATCTACTCCTGAAATCATTGTTGCACTATATGCTAACTAACTTGGATGTAAATTAAAAAAAAAAATTAGAGAATTCAGTGACTCATTAAAAGGAATAACATCCAAATCATAGGAGTCCCAGAAGATGGAGAGAAAAAGGAGTAGAAGGTTTATGTAAGGAAAACTTTCCTAACCTGGGGAAAGACACAGACATCAAAATCCAAGAAGTACAGAGAACTCCCAGTAGATTCAACAAAACAAACATCAACAAGGCATATAATAGTCAAATTCACAAAATTCACAGACAAGTAAAGAATTATGAAAGCAGCAGGGGGAAAAATTCTTAACCTTATAAGGGAAGACAGATCAGGTTCACAGCAGATCTGTCCACAGAAACTTGGCAGGCCAGAAAGGAGTGACAGAATATATTCAATGTGCTGAGTTGGAAAAATATGCAGGCAAGAATTCTTTATCTAGCAAGGCTGTCATTCAAAATATAAGGATAGATAAAGAGATTCCCACAAAAACAAAAATAAAGGGAGTTTGTGACCACTAAACCAGCCCTGCAAGAAATTTTAAGGGGAACTCTCTAGGGGGAGCAAAGATGAAACAAAACAAAAAGACTAAAAACAACAAAGACTAGAAAGGCCCAGAGAACACCACCAGAAACTCTATAGACAACTCTACAGACAACACAGTGGAAATAAATTCATATCATTCAGTACTCTAAATGTCAATGGACTAAAGGCTCCAATAAAAAGGCATAGGGTAACAGGATGGTTAAGAAAACAAAATCCATCTGTATGCTGTTTACAAGAGACGCATTTTAGACCTAAGGACACCTGCAGATTGAAAGTAAGGGGATGGAGAACCATTGGCTAATGGTCACCAAAAGAAATCTAGATTTTCAAATAAAGACTGTAACAAGAGATGAAGAAGGGCATTATATCATAATTAAGGGGTCTATCCACCATGAAAATCTAACAATTGTAAACATTTATGTGCCCAACGTGGCACACCCAAATATATAAATCAATTAATCACAAACATAAAGTCATTGATAATAAGACCATAATAGTAGGGGACTTCAACACCCCACTTACAGCAATAGATAATCTAGACAGAAAATCAACAAGGAAACAGTGGATTTGAATGACACACTGGACCAGATGGACTTAAATACATTCAGAACATTTCATCCTAAAACAGCGGGATACACATTCTTTTCCAGTGCACACAGAACATTTTTCAGAATAGATCACATACTGGGACACAAATCAGCTCATAATAAGTATAAAAAGACCGAGATCACACTGTGTATAGTTCCAGAACACAATGCTATAAAACTCTAAATCAACCACAAGAAAAATTTTGGAAAGACAACAAATACTTGGAGTAAAGACCATCGTACAAAATGATGAATGGGTTATCTAAGAAACTAAAGAGGATATTAAGAAGTACATGGAAGCCAATGAAAATAATAACATGACAGCCCAAAACCTCTGGGATGCAGCAAAGGCAGTCATAAGAGGGAAGTGTATAACAATCCAGGCCTTCCTAAAAAAGAAAGTCTCAGATACACAATCTAACCTTACACCTAAAAGAGCTGGAAAAAGAACAGCAAATAAAACACAAAACTAGCAGAAGACAGGAAATAATAAATATTAGAACAGAAATCAATGGTATCCAAATTTAAAAAAAAAATAGAACAGATCAATGAAACCAGGAGCTGGTTCTTGGAAAGAATTAACAAAATTGAGAAACCTCTAGCCAGTTTGATCAAAAAGAAAAAGGAAAGGACCCAAATAAATAACATCAAGAATGAAAGAGGAGAGATCACAACCAACACTGCAGAAATACAAGCAATAATAAGAGAATATTATGAGCAAGTATATCCCAACAAATTGGGCAACCTGGAAGAAATGGACACATTCCTAGAAACATGTAAACTACCAAAACTGAAACAGGAAGAAATAGAAAATATGAACAGACCCATAACCAATAAAGAAATTGAACTAGTAATAAAAAAATCTCCGAACAAACAAGAGTCCAGGGCCAGATCGATTTCCAGGGGAAGTCTACCAACATTTAAAGAAGAGTTAACACCTATTCTTTTGAAGCTGTTCCACAAAATAGAAATGGAAGAAAAACTTCCAAACTCATTCTATGAGGCCAGCATTACCTTGATTCCAAAACCAGAGACCCCACTAAAAAGGAGAACTATAGACCGATTTCCCTGATGAACATGGATACAAAAATTCTCCACAAGATACTAGCCAACCAGATCCAACAATACATTAAAAGAATTATTCACCATGATCAAATGGGATTTATACCTGGGATGCAGGTCTGGTTCAATATCCACAGATCAATCAATGTGATGCATCACATTAATAAAGAATAACCACGTGATCCTCTTGATAGATGCAGAGAAATCATCTGACAAAATACAGCATCCTTTCTTGATAAAAACCCTCAAGAAAGTATGGATAGAAGGATCATACCGTGGGGTGCCTGGGTGGTCAGTCGGGCTCATGACCGAGTCCGACTTCGGCTCAGGTCATGATGGGTTCAAGCCCTGCATCAGGCTCTATGCTGACAGCTCAGAGCCTGGAGCCTGCTTTGGATTCTGTGTCTCCCTCTCTCTCTGCGCCTCCCCAGCTCATGCTCTGTCTCTCTCTCCCCTTCAAAAGTAAATAAACATTAAAAATGTTTTTAAAAAAAGAATCATACCTCAAGATCATAAAAACCATATATAAAAGACCCACCGCTAATATCATCCGCGATGGGGAAAAACAGAACTTTCCCCCTAAGGTCAGGAACATGACAGGGATGTCGACTCTTGCCATGATTGTTCAACTTAGTATTGGAGGTCCTAGCCTCAGTAATCAGACAACACAAAGGAATGAAAGGCATCCAAATCAGCAAGAAGGAGGTCAAACTTTCCCTCTTTGCAGACAGGATACTCTATATAGAAAACCCAAACATTTCACCAAAAAGCTACTAGAACTGATCCATGAATTCAGCAGTCACAGGATATAAAATCAACGCACAGAAATTCGTTGCACTTCTACACACCAATAATGAAGCAGCAGAAAGAGACATCAAGGAATCTATCCCATTTACAATTGCACCAAATACCATAAAATACCTAGGAATAAGCCTAACCAAAAAGGTGAAAAATCTATACACTGAAAACTATAGAAAGCTTATGAAAGAAATGAAAGAAGACACACACAAAAATGGAAAAATAGTCCATGCTCATGGATTGGAAGAACAAATATTGTTAAAATGTTGATACTACCCAAAGCAATCTACATATTCAATGCAATCCCTATCAAAATAACACCAGCATTCTTCACAGAGCTAGAACAAACAATCCTAAAATGTGTATGGAACCAGAAAAGACCCTGAATAGCCAAAGCTATCCTGAAAAAGAAAACCAAAGCTGGAGGCATCACAATTCCGGATTTCAAGGTGTATTACAAAGCTGTAAAGATCAAGACAGTATGGTCCTGGCACAAAAACAGACACTTAGATCAATGGAACAGAATAGAGAACCCAGAAATGGACCCCCAAATGTATGGCCAACTAATCTTTGACAAAGCAGGAAAGAATATCCAATGTAATAAAGACAGTCTCTTCAGGAAATGGTGTTGGGAAGACTGGACAGAGAAATGCAGAAGAATGAACCTGGACCACTTTCCTACACCATACACAAAAATAAACTCAAAATGGATGAAAGACGTAAACGTAAAAGAAGAAGCCGTCAAAATCCTAGAGAGAAAGTGGGAAAAAACCTCTTTGACCTTGGCCGCAGCATCTTCTTACTTGACATGTCTCCAGAGGCAAAGGAAACAAGAGCAAAAATGAACCATCAGGACCTCATCAAGATAAAAATCCTCTGCACGGTGAAGGAAACAATCAGCAAAACTAAAAGGCAACCAACGGAATGGGAGAAGATATTTGGAAATGACATATCAGATAAAGGGTGGGTATCCAAAATCTATAAGGAACTCATCAGACTCAACACCCAAAAAACAAATGATCCAGTGAAGAAATGGGCAAAAGACATGAACAGATACTTTTCCAAAGAAGACATCCAGATGGCTAACAGACCCATAAAAAGATACTCAACATCACTCATCATCAGGGAAATACAAATCAAAACCACAATGAAATACTACCTCAATCACACCTGTCAGAATGGCTAAAATTAACAATTCAGACAACGACAGAGGTTGGCAAGGATGTAGAGAAAGAGGAACTCTTTTGCGCTGCTGTTGGGAATGGAAACTGGTTCAGCCACTCGGGAAAACCGTATGGAGTTTCCTCAAAAAATTAAAAATACAACTACTCTATGACCCAGCAATTACACTACTAGGCATTTTCCCCAAAGGATACAGGTGTGCTGTTTCAAAGGGGCACATGCACCCCAATGTTTATAGCAGCACTATTGACAGTAGCCAAAGGATGGAAAGAGCCCAAATGTCCATTGACAGATGAATGCATAAAGAAGATGTGGTATATATATATACAATGGAGTATTGCTTGGCAATTAAAAAGAATGAAGTCTTGCCATTTGCAACAACATGGATGGAACTAGAGGGTATTATGCTAAGTGAAATTAGAAAAAAGATCACATGACTTCATTCATATGTGGAATTTAAGATACAAAACAGATGAACATAAGGGAAGGGAAGCAAAAATAATATAAAAACATGGAGGGGGACAACCCATAAGAGACTCTTAAATATAGAGAACAAACAGGGTTGCTGGAGGGGTTGTGGGAGGGGGGATGGGCTAAATGGGTAAGGGGCATTAAAGAAGATACTTGTTGAGATGAGCACTGAGTATTCTTTGTAGAGGATTAATCCCTGGGCTCTACTCCTGAAATCATTATTGCACTATATGCTAACTAACCTGGATGTAAATTTAAAAAATAAATTAAACTGTCATGATCATTAAACATTAGGAGAACTTCAGAAACTGCCATAGCCAAGAGGAGCCTATGGAGACATTATTAATAGGTGCAATGTAGTATCCTAAATGGATCCTGGAATAGAAAAAGGTATAAACTAAGGAAATTTGAATAAACTATGGACTTCAGTTAATAATAATGTATTAATATGGTTTCATTAATGTTGACATATACACTGAGATGCTAATAATAGGAGAAACCGATTGTGAAGTATATGGAAAGTCTATGTACAATTTTCTGTAAATCTAAAACAATTTTAAAATTGAAAGTATATTTTAAAGGGGGGGAATATTTTCTCAATAAAAGCTAAGAAAATTAATTCTTGGGTGATCTTCAGTATAAAAAATACTAAAAGAGTTCTTCTGGCTGAAAAAAAAAGTGATCCTAAATGGAAATGTGAAATGGTTGAAAGGAATGAAGAATACCAAATTTTAAAACATTTTACAGTATGTTGTTGGGTTCAAACATATGCAGAAGAAATATATGACAACAGTAGCATGAAAGCGGAGAGGAGAGTAAATGCAGTTAAGCTGTTGTAGGGTTTTTGCATTGTTTAGGAACTGGTAATAGTACTAATTTAAGGTAGACTCTAATAAGTCATAGATGCATAGTGTAATCTCCAGGGTAATCACTACAAGTATTGTTTGTTTATTAATGTTTATTTATTCTTGAGAGAGAGAAAGAGAGAGAGAGAGAGAGCATGAGTGGGTGAGGGGCAGAGAGAGAGGGAGACATAGAATCCCAAGCAGGCTCCAGGCTCTGAGCTGTCAGCCCAAAGCCAGATGTGGGGCTTGAATCCATGAACCATGAGATCATGACCCGAGTTGAAGTTGAACACTTAATTGACTGAGCCACCCAGGTTCCCCAAGAATATTTTTTTTAATGTTCATTTATTTATTTAAGTAATCTCTACACCTGGGGCACCTGGGTGGGTCAATTGGTTAAGCAACTGACTCTTCATCTCCATTCAGGTCTTGATTTCAAGGTCATGAGAGCCTACTTTAAAAAAGTAATCTCTACACCCAATGTGGGGCTGAAAGTCACTACCCTAAGATCAAGAGTTGGATGTTCCAGGTGCCCCTAAAAGAATAATCTTAAAAATGTGTAATTAAAAATGTGTAACTGGGGGCAGGAGGCATTTGGGTGACTCGGTTAAGCATCTGACTTCGGCTCATGTCATGATCTCATAGTTCATGGGCTTGAGCCCTGTGTCGGGCTCTGTGCTGACAACTCAGAGCCTGGAGCCTGCTTCAGATTCTGTGTCTTCCTCTCTCTCTGCCCCACCCCTGCTTGCACTCTGTCTTTCTCTGTCTCTCAAAAATGAATAAATGTATAAAAAATTTTTTTGAAGTGTGTAACTGGAGTGTGTAGAAAATCCAAAACAATGAACAAATAGCCCAGTAAAATTAATACATGAACTTATCATGGAGAAAGCAACAAATGATTAGGACATTTTTTAAAATATCATTTACAATAGTATCAAAAAAAAAAAAACACCCTCATCTAGATACCTAGGAGTAAATCTAATAAAAATTGTTGAATACCTATACACTGAAAACTATAAATTTTCCAATATACTTCTAAATTTATAAGAATTTCAAAAAAATTCTGAGTATATACCATGTATATTCATTGGAAGATTTAATATTTTTACAGCAAAGTAAAAGAATAACATATGGCTATATATAACAGTACGGATAGATCACTTAGATATAATATTGGTCAAAAGAAGACAAAAGAGTACATGTTGAATTATATCACTTATACCAAGGTCAAGAACAATCGAATCTAATTTGTAGGGACAGGTGAGAACAGTTACCTTTTGGAGGTATTGACCGGGAAAGGGACATAAGTGAGCCCTCTAGGGTATAGGTAATGTTCTTCATCTTGATCTGGTGATGAATTCATGAGTGTATACACATGTAAGAAATTCATAGAGGCATAGATGTGTTTTGTGCACTTTAGTCTGTTATTTCTTGTTAAAAAAATTTTTTTAAAGCAATAGGAAACCATTGATAGGGTTAAAGGTGAGTGACATAATCCTATTTATATTTTAAAAATGTTTTGGGTGATCGCCTACTGGAAGACGGAGGGAGCAAAAGGAGAAAAACCAGGTAAGAAGCTATGGCACAGATCTAGGCAAGAAATAGTGGTAACTTGGAATGGAACCATGAAGATGGAAATGGAGAGAGTGATGTGTAGAACAAAGGCAAAAGAAAAAAATTAAATTTCCTTACAACTTACAGCCCATTTACAAGTCCTTGAGATAGGCAGAGAGACCTTCCTCTAGGAACTCAACTGCCTTGATGTTAATACCTTGCTAAGGGCAAAAAGGCCATTTTAGCTTAACATTATCCGGCCCCTCCAGGGTCCTAAGGTTTTACTAGACAGTAGTAAATGAGCTTTTCCTCATAGCTTGCCCCTCAAGGTTCTGGAAACATTGCTTCCAAATTTCTAAGAGACTTAGACTATCCCTAATTCCCTCCCAACTTGAAGGCACATAGTCACTCCACATGATCCTCTAGCGGCTCTTCCTGCACATGGGTCCTATTCCCAAGCTTTAATAAAACCTCCCTTTTTGCACCAAAGATGTCTCAAGAATTCTTTCCTGACCATTCACTCCTGAACCCCCAACAGTGTCCACATCAAGAGGATGCATTGGAGAGAGGTGTGGGAGCAGGATCTGCAGATACAGAGAAGCAGAGGGAAGTGTCACGAATCTTTTTGGGTTTCCACCATAGGAAATGGAAGACGAAAAGCCGGGGGGGGGGCGAGTGGAAAACTTGGGGTGGGACTAGATACCTTGGAAAAGAGCAATTGGGAGGGAGGTAAGGAATTCCTTAAGTGGGAGTCAAGGCTTGGCGGGAACATTCGAGGCGGTCCCTGAGATGGGGGCCTAGGGAGTGCAAGTTTGAGTTCGAAGGCGCTTTTGGAATTTAGGCGCGCACTGGAGGGGTGGGAGCTTGGCCTCCTGAGGAGTAAGTCGATTCTAAGGAATCGACAGAGGGCAAACCCGTAGAAACCGACAGCAGGGATAAGACTGGGAAGACTAGGACGCCAGGCAGGGCCCGCCTGGGGCCAGGGAGGCTCGCAAATGCCTGACCCGGAGCGCTTTGATGAGAGGTCCCAGCCTCATCCCTAGGGCGGAACCAATTATGACGGCGTGAGGTTTCCGCCCGGCGCTACAGAGATGCCACACGGGAGGGGCGGCGTGCGCCGGCGTGACGCGGCCGCGCGGCAGGGGCAGGGCCGTGGCGGCGACTGCGGCGGCGAGAGAGAGGCGGCGGCGCGACGAGGGCCCTCAAGCCGGACCATCATGAGCACCAAGCAGGTCACTTGCAGGTCAGTGCGCGGGGTCTGGGAGTGACGGGCCCCTTCGCTTTCCCGTCGGCCCCCCAAAACCCGCGCCCGCCCCTGGGTGGCCGGTGCACCCCAGCCCCACTACCAGGGAAACTGAGGCTCAGCGGATTCTTGAGAAGTTGCTCAGCTGTTCGCGGTCCGGCTTTTCTGGGCGGAGCTCGCGCTGCGGCGGGAGCCGGGCGTCCGGCGTGTGTGTGTGTGACTGTGTGTTGGGGCTGAGACGCCAGGCCAGCGCGGGGGCCTGTGGGCTGGAAGGACGTGCTAGCCAGGGCCCTGCAGCGCGCTGCGGCCTGAGGGTGGGGGTGGGGTTCTTGGAACTTAGAGTTTAGCTGGAAAAGGAGATTTGGAGTTGGGCGAAGGGGCGCTAGTGGTCGTTTGCAAATGGCGGTACCACGCAGGAATAGGTTGTTGATAGATGATCAGGGCGTAGAAGGAGCTGGGGTCTCGAAAGTGGTCTTCGTTTCCCAAGAGTTTGAAGATCTCTGCAGCCTAAGCTTGCAGAGAGTCAGCAAATAAGAATTGTGCGGGAAATAATAATGTCGGGTAGCACAAGTGCTCTATATTCATTGTCCCTAGACTTCCCAGTAACACTACCAGGGAGATAAGATTCCCATTTTACAGTACAGGACATTAAGACTGAGAGAGATTGAGGGATACTCTTAGTGAGACATCCATTTACGTGGAGAAACGCAACGGTAATGGATGGATAGTGTAGAGAATTCAACACCGGATGCTCCCCTGCGTCTGCTCCTGTGAAGCAGAAAAAGCTTGGTTGTGTAACACCCTCGTGCCTTGGTGCCTTGGTGAACTTGTGGCTTACCAGTCCTGGGTTCCTAGTCTTGGACTGATACTTGGAAAGTACAAATTTTATTTTAATAATTGGTTTCAGTGTGTGGGAAACATGCCCCTCCCCCCAAATCAATTGCGTAGTTGGATTATGTAATGAACAGTTTATTGAATTATCATGTATGTTGTTACTTCTTAATTAGCATGAATAATTGAGAAGGGACTATGTAAAAAGTTTTCGGTTAGTATTAATATATATTAACTGTTCGGCCAGTTTATCCAAGGCCCATGGCTTATATTAAGCAGTTGTCAGAAATTTGCACGCAGTGTCTCCAGAAAATAATTTTACTAAGTTATTTGTGTTAGAAACATCTTTTGTGAAGACCTATTTGTGTTTATTTTTATTTGTATGAAGCAGGTGTTCTGCATAATTGGACAGCAGATTCTGGGGACTTTTAAGATGTGTCCACAAAAGTGTACACATTTATGTAATACTTTATAATTGAATCTTAACTCTGTATAGTATCTAGTTTTCCAGATAAGGACTTGGAGCTTACTCCTAACTTCACATCTGAATGCAGGAGCAAAAACTTAAATCAGGATCATCTTGTTTTTTCCGGAAACCCTCTGCACTGAGAGATGGCCTAACCTGAAAGCCTTAATTTAACAGGGGCATCCTGCAGGATGTTGCTGCTTATAAACTCAAGAGTGGGTTGGAATGTTGGGAAGGGATCACTTCTGTTTAAGTACTGATGTTTGGTGGGGCCCTTACCATGTGCTGGGTGCTCGACAATGTCAGGGTGCAAGGAACCCAGCAACCCTCGCTGTTCCACAGACTGTGAGACCCAAGTCTCTGCACTGAAGTGATTGCCCCGGGTCATTCGGCTCCTAAGTGGCCCAGGTGTGGCATCAGAGCCCATGCTCTCATTGACTGGATGGCCCTCAAATAAATTTGGGAAATGATAAAGTTTCTTCACTGCAGGAATTTTTAAAGCTTTTCATATGCGCCTGTGTAAGGAAAATGCATGCAAAAAATATATAGAAAGTAAAAGAAGTTTACTTGGAAAAGGGTGTGAGAGAGGTCTCACAGGGACTGCCTCACCAATTAAAAAAACAGAACACATTCAAATGAAAAGAAACTGCAGTATTACCAAGGTACCAAGTTCACATTAGTGTTTTGTGGTGGAAAAGCTTCTCTCACTTCATTATCTTATTCACTAAAATCTTGTCTCCAGACATTGGTAACTCACAGGAAAGGCGCAAGATAGGATTTATTTTGGAGGCCAGGCCTTAACAGGGTGCTCAGCTGTTTTTGATTTACCTGAGGGTGCAAAGTGTTTTGTTTTGTTTTGTTTTGTTTTTTTCCTTTGTTTTCCTGGCTGTGGAATGTGATGTACATGCTTACTCTGAATAGCAGCGGGTCAGAGTTTAAGTTTCGCCTCTGTTCTGATATGCGGGTATCTCTAAGAGATGGACATTGAAATGCTAGGATTCCCAAATTTAATGACAAAGACACTACATATGTTTATTGCTTGGCTACTCACAGTTGTGCTGTCAGTCACCTCTCCTGATTTCTCCCCAGGCCACTCTATCCACAGTCTCCAAGCTGGGAATTACTTTTGCTGATTCTTCTTGCTAACCATTTCCCCATGTCTTCCAGTCTGTTTTTAAAGTCCTGGTGCAGGCCTTTATGATAGCTTGGTAACCACTCTCTTTTCTTCTCTTATGGTAGAGGTCCCTTTGTCTTATCCTCACTAGGCAAAGACCTAGAATATGTTTCCTTAGAACATCTAGCTTGGAGTGACAAAACATGAGGGACCTTGTTAGCCAGTAAGCGGTAGAAGAGCTGGAGTTGTGGAGTTGGGCCGTTCTGGATTCTGATCCTGGTACCACCTGTGCCACGGCTGACCCATCTGTAAAATGGAGATGGTAATGCCTAACGGGCAGCGTTGATTAAGGGGTTACACAGTAACAACAAAGCGTCATAGAGTGTGTCTGGTGTGGCAGGCTAAGCCCTTACCTGCATTCTCTCAGTCAAACCTCAGAGTTGTCTGTCCCCGCAGTCCGTGGAGTACAATTGTTATATATTTTGGTTGGGGAAATTGTGGCTTGGAAATTTCAGTAACTTGCTCATGGTCACATAGCAAGCCCTCTGATTTCACACTGTTAAGCACTACACTGTACTGCGTGCCTACCTCTCATACATTTATTTCAGGCCTACCACCGGGCCCAGCATCAACCCCTTTACCCCTCAGTGGATCTGTTATCACACGCAGTACAGCCATAAAATAGAACTCTGAAAATATGTAAGAAAATGTAAAGAAAAGTGACACTGAGAATGCAGATTACTCATGTACTCAGATGTGATGTGCAGAAGCATTTTGCTAGAGATAAGCACCATTGAAAGGCATGTAAGAAACTAGTTTGATTTTGTTTAGCTCAGTCCGCAGCTACAGCTGCTAGTGGTTCTGTGGCTAGAAGTGAACCTGGTGCCCTTTGTAACATATTTTTTTTGTTTTCTTTTTTTAACGTTTTGTTTATTTTTGAGAGACAGAGAGAGGCAGAGCCTGAGCGGGGGAGGGGCAGAGAGAAAGGGAGACATAGAATCCAAAGCAGGCTCCAGGTTCTCAGCTGTCAGCACAGAGCCTGATGCAGGATTCAAACCCACAAACCGTGAGATGATGACTTGAATCGGAGTCGGACGCTTAACTGACTGAGCCACCCAGGCGCCCCTGTCCTTTGCAACATACAGTAGCTACAGTCCTTTGGGGTCACCCAGGATAACAGATGCTTTTGGAGTCCCTCCTCCCCTCTCCCCCAGAAATCTCCCTACTCTGAGTCTCCAGCTATGCACTGCCCCCCTCATACTACTCATCCCCCCTCCCCCCGCCCATACTCCCCACCCTAGTTCATGTCTCAGTCTTCTCTCTAGGAAGATATAAGAGGTGGTTTGACCCATCCCTTAAAATTGAACAGTTGGAAATTCATTACAAGGTGCAGTATGAAAGAGGCCTGGATTAAGCTTAGTATACTATAACATAGATGGGGAGGGATAGCTCTAAGCAGTTGACAAGATGCCTCAAAGGACAGGCAGGATGTGTTCAAACTAGTTTTCTGTTTGTCACTGGGGAGTGGAAATGATGACATATGCTACAAAAATAGGACTGGGCTGGCTTCATTTCTTACATAATCCTTATTTTATGCTCCCCTTGAAGGCATTGCACTGACGGTGGTCTAGAAGTTATTTTTGAAGCTGTTTAAATCTCAGCTTAGTCACTTAGAGAAGTGAAACGCCTTGCATGAAGTCACCAGCTTATAAGTAGCAAAACTACCTAGAAGCTCTCTTTGGTTAAGTGTTTGTTTTCTTAATGGAAAAGATAGTGAATGAGCAGAATTTGGAAGGCAGGTTGTCTGAAGAGGACTTATGGGAGGTGGTAGAATTATAAAAGGACCACCAAGAATCTGTCCTCTTGTATGCCTGGTTAACAAACAGTATTTGGTAGAGAACCTCTGGTAGTCTCCTACTCACCTTGTCTTTTTCTTTTTCTTTCTTTTTTTTTTTTTTCATCTTCTTTAGTTTCTCCAAAGGAAACTTTTAAAGAAGTATTTATTAGATCTTATTTTTTGTGGACCTGTTTATATAGCCACTTTGACCCTGTGTTCTTCCAGTATTTATGAGTTTATAAATACTGGAGTTTATAAAGTAATCATGATAACTCTTTGTCATTCAGAGTTGGCTCTTGGTGGTGAAATTTTTTTAAACTTTTATACCTCCAAAGATCTAAGATTGTCATATTTAAGGGCTATTGAAATAATGTAGTCTTGTAGCATTTCTCAAAAGAATTTTGAAATGCTTTAGAAGTGTAATATATACTTTTCTGTCCAGGATCCATACATCCAGAGTTTGGCTAGAAAGATTCACAGGATTCAGCATGTGTAGGCTCAGAAATTTGATTCTGTTGGTGAACTTAGAGATGGCTCGTGCTAGCCAAACTCAGAAGAGACCTAAAAACTAGATACCCTTTTCTCATTTTCCTCGGAGAAAAGGAACTGTCAGGTGGGCCTAGTCAATATTTCCTCTGCGTCTGGAGAAATGAACAGGTGAGGAAAGTTGGAAGTGTGTTTAGTGAGCAAGGAGGGGTTGAAGGTCTTCAGATCATGTGGCTTCCAGCTGAGGCAGCCTTCCAGGCCCACCGCAGAGGCTGCTGTGCAGCATGGATTGTCACTAGTGTTCTCTGGCATCCCTTCTCTGGAAAGGGCAGTCTCGCCTTCTTGGGCCTTGCTGACCTACCGTATAGACCATTGCCTTCCTTCTGTTGCCAAGCCTTGCTCAAGTCCAGGCAGAGCTATGTAATTGGTTAGGTTTAGGCTTTCTGTGTTCAGTTGCATTTCGTGACGTTCCAGCTGTGCCTTCCTGAAGTTATTCCCAGGCTTTCTTCATTAGAGACCAGATGTTCCCGACTGTGTGTTTAAGAGCATTAGCTCTCTCGGGTCAGAGGCCCCAGGCTGGGTAGCAACATACTGTGGCTGCCACTAGTGAGTCTTCGGGGTTGAAGGAAAGAAAGTGCACAGTAGGCTGGAGCGGTGAGAAGTCTTCTTGGGTTGGTCCATGAAGGAAGGTGGCTTATAACAATTCAGTGCAGTGAAAGATGGGCTACCACATTTTTGACAGGGGCCACAGCATGGGTAAAGGCAAAGTGACAGAGAAATTAATTTTAGGTAGGAAAAGATCAGGACTGTCTGGGAAGACCGGAGCTGGGGACCCCTTCCTAGCAATTTGACCTTCTGTAAGTCCTCACTGGTCTCTGAGCCTCAGCTTCCCTACTTGCATCATGGGTGTAGTAGATTATAATACTCATAGTATTGCTGGTGTTAACTGAGTTATTGAAGTGAATGGCTAGTATTGATAGTACTGTTCAGTAGATCTTTGGTATTTTTTCACATTTCATGTATTTCTCATAATATACTCATTCAGAGGGAGGAAGGGCCCTTCTTGCCCAAAAGTCTTTATTCAAGAGGCATGTGAGTTATTAACCCTCTCTAAAAAAGGCAAATTGTGAAAATCATACAGAAGGGGGAGGAAATATGTAAAACCCAGATTGGTTATGAGTTGATAATGTGGAAGCTGGTGCTGGGACATCTTGAGAATTCATTCCGCCATTTGGTTTACTTTTGTATATGTTTGAAATTCTCCAGAACATGTTTTTTTTTTTTTTTTAATAAGCTGGCACGGGTTCACAGAGAAAGCTCCTTTACAAAGCAGCCTCCTAACAGGATCCTCCTGCACTTTCAGCCCTCTCCAGATCTGTCTTCCATCCTGCAGCTGCAGTGGCTTTTTCTGAAAGAGGCCTGGGAAAGGGTGTCTATAATTACTGTAAAGCATGCCCCAGAAATTGTGCATGTTCGGTTCCAGGCCACTTCAGTGCAGCAAATTTTGGAATCAAGTGAGTCAAATGAACATTTTGGGTTTCCCAGTGCCTGTGAAAGTTATGTTTATCCTGTAGTCTTTAAAATGTGCAATAGCGTTATGTCTAAAACACCATGCACATATCTTAATTTAAAAATACTTTTAGGAGGCGCGCCTGGGTGGCTCAGTTGGTTAAGCGTCCAACTTTGGCTTAGGTCATGAGCTCACCGCTCCTGGGTTTGAGCCCCGCGTCGGGCTCTGTGCTGACAGCTCAGAGCCTGGAAGCTGCTTTGGATTCTGTGTCTCCCTCTCTCTCTGCCCCTCCCCTGCTCGCACTCTATCTCTCTCTCAAAAATGAATAAATGTTTAAAAAATTAAAAATACTTTTAGGAGTGCCTGGGTGGCTCAGATCAAGGATCTGACCCTTGATCTCAGCTCAAGTCTTGATTTCACCCAGGTCATGAGTTCAAGCCCTGCTTGGGCTCCATGCTGGGCATAAAGCCTAGTTAAAAAAAAATTCGGTAATTAAAAATACTTTCTTGCTAAAAAATTCTAACCATCATCTGAGCTTTCAGCAAGTTGTAATCTTTTTGCAGATGGAGGATATTACCTTAGTGTTGATGGCTGTTGACTGAGCAGGGTGATGGTTGCTGAAGGCTGGGGGTGTGTGGCAAATTTTTAAAAGTTGACAGCAATGCTCTCTCTCTGCCCCTTCCTGACTTGCTGTCTCTCACTCTCTCAAAATAAATAAATAACTTTAAAAAGGCAGTGGGGTGGCGCCTGGGTGGCTTGTCAGTTAAGCATTTGACTTTGGCTCAGGTCATGATCTCACGGTTCATGAGTTCTAGCCCCACATCAGGCTCTGCACTGATAGTGTGGAGCCTGCTTGGGATTATCTCTTTCTCCCTCTCTCTTTGCCTCTCCCTCCCTTGCTTGCTCTCTCTCTCCCTCAAAGATAAATAAATAAATAAACGTAAGGAAAAAAAGACAAAAATGAAATTTGTCCCATTGACTCTCTTTTACGTAAACCATTTCTCTGTAGCATGTGATTTTACCCACAGCAGCACTTCTTTAAAAATTGGGAGCCCATCCTTTGAAACTGTGCCGCTGCTTTATCAACTAGGTTTATGTAACATTCTAAATCCTTTGTTGTCATTTCAGCAGTCTTCACAGCATCTCCACCAGGAGCAGATCTCACAAAATCACTTTCTTTGCTCATCCCTAAGAAGCAGCTTTTCATCTGTTTTAAGTTTTATCATCTTCAGGCTCCACTTTTTTGTTTTATGTTTATTTATTTTTGAGAGACAGAGCACAAACAGGGGAGGGGCAGAGAGAGAGGGAGACAGAATCTGAAGCAGGCTCCAGGCTCTGAGCTGTCAGCACAGAGCCTGATGCGGGGCTCAAACTCATGAACTGTGAGATCATGATCTGAGCCAAAGTCGGACACTTAACCCACTAAGCCATCCAAGTGCCCCTCTTTTTTTTTTTTTTTTTTTTTTTTTTAATGTTTGCTTGTTTTTGAGAGAGAGAGAGAGCAAGGTAGGGGCAAAGAGAGAGGGAGACGGATCTGAAGCAGCCTCTGCGCTGAGAGTGATGAACTGACGCAGGGCTCAAACTCATGAACCATGAGACCATGGCCTGAACAGATGAGCACCGCGGCACCCCTTCAGGCTCTGCTTCTCCTTCTAGTTCTCTTGCTATTTCCACCACATCTGCAGTTAACTTCTCCCCTGGAGTCTTGAACCCTCAAAGTCATCCATGAGGATTGGAATCAACTTCTTCCAGACTCCTATTAATGGTGATATTTTGACTTCTTCCCATGAATCACAAATGTTCTCAATGGAATCTAGAATGGGGAATCCGTTTTGGAACCAAGTTTTTAATTTACTTTGCCCAGACCATCAGAGGAATCACTGTCTGTGGCAGCTATAGCCTTATACAATGTATCTCTTAAATAGTACTTGAAAGTTAAAATCACTTCTGATCCTTGGGCTGCAGAATGGATGTTGTGGTAGCAGACATGAAAATAATAGTAATCTTGTACATCTCCAGAGCTCTTGGGTGACCAAGTGCATTGTCAATGAGCAGTAATATTTTGAAAGGAACCTTTTTTCTGAGCAGTAGGTCTTAATAGTAGACTTAAAATATTCTGTAAACAGATGTGCTGTCATCCAGTCTTTGTTCATTCATAGATCCCAGGCAGAACAGATGTAGTGTAATTCTTAAGGGTCCTGGGATTTTCATAATGGTAAGTGAGCACTGGCTTCAGCTTCAAGTCACCAGCTGCATTAGCTACTAACAAGAGAGGCAGCCTGTCCTTTGAAGCCAGGCACTGACTTCTCTCTCGCTAAGGAAGTCCTAGATGGCATCTTCTTCCAATAGAAGGCTATTTTGTTTTTATTGAAAATCTGTTGTTTAGTGCACCCACCGTCATTAATGATCTCGGCTAGACCTTCTGGAGAACTTGCTGCAGCTTCTCCAGCAGCACCTGCTGCTTCACCTTGCTCCTCCGTGTCATGGAGACAGCTTCTTTCCTTTCACCTCAAGAACCGACCTCTGCTAAGCTTCATACTTTTCTTTCGTTTTTTTTTTTTTTTTAATGTTTACTTATTTTGTGTGAGAGAGAGAGCGGACACACGAGCTGGGGA
The DNA here is from genome assembly GCA_028646485.1 of Cryptoprocta ferox. Lineage (NCBI taxonomy): Eukaryota > Metazoa > Chordata > Mammalia > Carnivora > Eupleridae > Cryptoprocta > Cryptoprocta ferox. Next base: position 50,178,782 of record CM053574.1, read on the forward strand.
GGGACAGAGAGCGAGCAAGAATCCCAAGCAGGCTCCACACTCAGCACAGAGCCCCATGTGGGGCTCCGCCTCATGACCACAGGATCACAGCCTGAGCCAATTCCAAGAGTCAGGCACTTAACTTGAGTCACCCAGGTGCCCCGCTCCAGACTTTTTGGCCTTCACAGAATTGAGGAGGAGTTAGGGCCTTGCTCTCAGTTAGGCTTTGGCTGGTGTCATCTTCTCTCCAGCCTGCTAAAAGCCTTCTCCATATCTGTGCTGAGGCTGTTTGGCTTTCTTATCATTTGTATGTTCACTGGAGTAACACTTTTAATTTTCTTCAAGAACTTTTCCTTTGCATTCTGAACTTGGCTAACTGTTTGGTGCAAGTGGCCTAGCTTTTGATCTTTCTCAGTTTTCGACCTGCCTTCCTCACTAAGCTGAATAATTTCTAGCTTTTAATGTAAAGTGAGAGACGTGATTCTTTCATTTCACTTGAACGCTTAGAGGCCACTGTAGGGTTATTAATTGGCCTGATTTCAAAACTGTGTGTCAGGAAATGGGGAGCCACCCAAGGAAAGGGAGAGAGATGGAGAACAGCCTGTTGGTGGAGCAGTCAGAACACACCCATTAGTTGATTAAATTCCCCCATCTTATATGGACATGGTGCACGGTACCTCGAAAGAATTACAGTGGCAACATCAAAGGTCACTGATCACAGATCACCATAACTAATATAATAATAATGAAAAAGTTTAAGGTGTTACAAGAATTACCAAAATGTGACACAGATAGATGTGAGTAAATGCTGTTGGAAAATGGCACCAATAGACTTTCTTGAAGCAAGATTGCCACAAACCTTCAGTTTGTAAAATGGGGTATCTGCAAAGCACTATAAAGCAGAGTATGCCTGTAAACAGTTTTCTTCATGACAGAGGTCTCAGAACCTTCCCTCTGCTACTTTCCATTGTAAATCTCTGAGAAGGACTAGACTGTGCCATTTCCTAAGATGACTTGATGACGGGCCATCTGTCATCTCTTGTTTGTGATGCACTCATCAGCATCTCAGCTGACGTGGGGTAACTTGGAGCACAGTTAAACGAAGCCCCAGTGTTATCTCTGGCCTGCTTGAACCCCCACAGTGCCTCCCTTCTGTGCATTTTTCTTGCTGTTCTTTCCTTGCCCCCACTGGCATCCCTACCGCTTTGCGGACTCTGCTTGGGCCTGACCTCCTCTGGGGTGTTGCCCTCTCTCAGCTCATGGTATGTGTCTCCTCAGCACTCTGCATGCTTTTTGATAAGGCACAGGTCACTTTTATAACTGTCAGGTTAAATGTCATTGTTCTTTACTGGACTTTAATAAGAGCTGAACTTTGGGGGTACCTAGTGTGAGATAGGTTCTGTACTGAGCATTTTATTTTTTTTTTAAACATAACCCTTGCCAGTGTGTATAAGGTTTTAAAACTAAAATAACCATTTATTATTATAAAAGCAGCATATATTCATGGTAGAAATGTTAGAACGTACAGATCAAGAAAAATAAGGAAATAAATATACTTTACCCACAAGGATTGCCTCTCAATATTCTATTCTGTATCAGGGCACTTGGGTGGCTCAGTGGGTTGAGCGTCCGACTTCAGCTCAGGTCGTGATCTCAGTTCGTGAGTTCGAGCTCTACATTGCGCTCTGTGCTGACAGCTCAGAGCCTGGAGCCTGCTTCGAATTCTGTGTCTCCCTCTCTCTCGGCCTCTCTCTCTCAAAAATAAACATTTAAAAAATATGCTACTATATATCTTTCTAGATTGTTTTTTAAAGTCTATTTGTTTATTTTGAGGGTGGGGGGAGGAACAGAGAGTGAGGGAAGGAGAATCCCAAGCAGGCTCCATGCTTAGCACAGAGCCTGATGCAAGGCTCAGTCTCACAAACTGCAAGATTACAACCTGAGCCGCTGTCGGATGCTTAACCGACTCAGCCACTCAGTCGCCCCTGTAAATGCTGTTTTATAATGTGCTTTTTTGTTAATAATCTTCAACTTTCCATGTTAATAAGTTTTCATTTTATTTTATACCTAGTTCACAATCACATTTCCCCATTTGTTCTAAACATGTCTTTTACATGTGATTTGTTCGAACCAGAATATAATCCTGGACTAAACCTTGCATCTGGTTCTTATGTACCTTATGTAATGTCTACTAACCTAGTACAGCTCCCTCCTTTTAAAATTTTTCTTAACAGCTTTATGGAAGTATAATTTACATACCATAAAATTCACCCATTTTAAGTGTACAAGGCCACGATTTTTAGTAAATTTAGAGTTTTACAGCACCACATTAAATTTTAGAACATTTTCATCACCCCAAAGTTACCCCTTGTGCCCATTTGCAGTCACTCCTCATTACCCCTCCTCCCAGCCTAAGGAACCACTTACCTACTTTTTATCCCTATGGGTTTGCACCTCCCACCTTTTTTTTAAATTAAGCTCTGTGCCCAGGATAGGGCTTGAACTCATGATCCCAAGATCAAGAGTCACATGCTCTATTGGGACACCTGGGTGGCTCATTCGGTTAAGCATCCAACTATGGCTCAGGTCATGATCTCTCAGTTCATGGGTTCGAGCCCCGCATCAGGCTCTGTGCTGACAGCTCAGAGCCTGGAGCCTGCCTGGGATTCTGTGTCTCCCTCTCTCTCTCTGCCCCTCGCCCGCTGGTGCTCTATCTCTGTCTCTCAAAAATAAATAAATGTTAAAAAAATTTTTTTTAAATAAAGTCACATGCTCTACCAACTGAGCCAGCAGGCACCTTTGCCCCTTTCCTGACATTATGCATAAGTAGAATCATACAACATGTGGTCTTTTGTGTTTGGGTTATTTCACTTATCCTCATGTGTTTGAAGGTCACCCATGTTATAGCATGCATCAGTGCTTCATTCCTTTTTATTGCCAAATAATTCCCATTGTATGGATGTATTACATTTTGCTTATCCATTCACCAGTTGATGGAATTGTAAAAGTGTACATTTTCTGGCCATTATGAATGGTGTTTATATTAACATTCATGTACAAGTATTCGTGTGAACATAGGTTTTTATTTTTCTTGTGTAAACAGCTAAGAGTGGAATTATTGAGTCATATGGTAAATTTATGTTTAAAAAAATACACCAAGCTGTTTTTCCAAACTCAGGTTCTCCCTACTCCTTCCATGACACTAACTTGTTAAAGAACCCTGGCCCACATACTTCCTCTTCTTTGGTATTTATCTGATTGCTCTCTTCGTGATGGCTTTTAGCTTGTTCTCAATCCCCTGCATTTCCTACAAACTGGGAGTTAGATCTGGAGTTGTATTGGATTCAAGTTAAATTTTTTTGGCTAGAATGTACCACAGGCTGTGTTGTATACTTAATTCATATTGGGTCACATCAGCAGACACATAATATTTGAATTTCATTTTGTTCCATGTAGATACTGGGTCCAGCATTATTTGTTGAAAGACCGTTTCCCCCATTGAATTACCCAGACATGTTTATCAAAAGTCAGTTGATCATGTGTGTGTGACTCTTTACAAGCTCTTTAAAGAGCTCCCCTCAGCTTCCTTGAACTCCAGTCTGTATCTGTTCAGCTCAGCCAGACTGCTGTGCTCTGCTTGGGGTTCACTTCCTTGGACCAAGGCCCACACGGTGCCTCTCAGCAAGCAGCCAGGCTGCACATGGGCTACCGTTTCCCTTATCTCAAGGACCAGTGTTGTGTTGCCTTTTGTCCCTGTCTCAGAGCATTTGCTTCCTATATTTTGTTCTGCTTTCTAGTTTGTTTTTTTTAAATTGAAGGGCAAGTCCCATACTCCTTCCTAGCTAGAAGCAAAAATCTGTTCTTTCTTTCGTCCTCTCTCTGCTTCAGTTTGAATAGTTGCTATTGCTCTGTCTTCAAGTCTTCTGAAATGTTCCTTTGCAGTCTCTAATTTAGAGTAAGTTCATGCAGTGTAATTTGCGTTTCAGATATTGTAGTTTTCACTTCCAGAAGTTCCATTTAATTCTTTTTTATATCTTCCATTTCTCTTCATACTCAGCATAAGTGAACATATTTATGATCATTGTTTTTAAAGTCCTTGTCTATTGAATCCATCATCTGTCATTCCTGTTATTGACCAATTTTTCTCCTTGGTTATGGGTCACATTTGTCTGCTTTTTGGCATATCTAGTAATTTTTTATTGGATGCCATTGTGTTTTGGAGCATTTGGATTTTATGGTCTTTCTTTAAAGACTGTTAAAGTAGGTTTTGTCTGACAGTTATTTGCTGTCAGCTTGATCCTTTTGAGGCTTGTTTTTAACCTTTATTAGGGTGGGTCTACAATACTCGTGGGGCGCCTGGGTGGCTCAGGTTATGATCTCATGGTTCCTGGGTTTGAGCCCTGCATCAGGCTCTGTGCTGACAGCTCAGAGCCTGGAGCCTGCTTCGGATTCTGTGTCTCCCTCTCTCTCTGCCCCTCCCCCACTCACACTCTGCCTCTCTCCCCCTCAAAAATAAATAATAAACATCAAAAAAAAATTTTAATACTCTTTACTTTCCAACTCTTTACCCTTATTACCAAGACATGTTTGGTGAGTATTCAGCCAGGTCTCTCTACTCTGGCCGGACAGAATTAGAATGCTTCCCAGTTACTTCTTCAGGACCAGAATTAGACATCTCAATGGAACATTTTATATATGTCTTTTGGTGCTACACTCTCTTATGTGATCCTTGCCACAACCCAGTAAAAGTAAGAAGTGTAATTTTCATTTTACAGATGGAAGTAGTGAGGCATAGGGAAGTTGGTTTTGTGGGCTTATAGGTGGCAGGGCTGGATCTCAGGCCCACGTCTTCAATTCTGTTACAGCCATACCCTTTAAGTCCCATGAGAACAGAGAGAACAGTTTTTCAGAGTATTTTCTCAGTTTTGAGGCTCACATTTACATATGCAACACCTCAAATCAAGAGGGTAATCTGAAAACAAATTTATGGGATCGTTTTCCTTCCAGAAATCTCGTTGAATTAGTTGTGTGTCCAAAATCACTGTTCTAGAATTCAGGAAATATGGACATCTCCAGGGCCTAATAGAGCCTTGGTACATAATACATGTGTAATCAGCAATCAGCATTTGTTTGCTGGGCTCAAGAATATGGGGATCTTATTATAAAGTTTTAGAAAGCTTCTAAAAGTTTTATGCCTCTGCTTGTCTCTTCAGGTATTTTATGCATGGTGTGTGTCGGGAAGGAAGTCAGTGCCTGTTCTCACATGACTTGGCAAACAGCAAGCCATCCACCATCTGCAAGTACTATCAGAAGGGCTACTGCGCCTATGGGACTCGTTGCAGGCAAGGGCCCCACAGCTACTCCCAGCTCTTCTCCCAAGTTAAATACTGTCAGGGACTCAGATTCTCCATGGGTATTGATGAGGGGAAAAATTTAATTAGAAAGTAATATGACAATAAAAAGTATGGCAAATCGTTTTGAAATCTCAATTTTATTACCATAAAAATAATTGTAATTTTTCAAAACCACTTTTCAGGCCTTATTCTTACGGGTCCTGGTTAGAAAATTGCACTCAAAGTATGTATCTCTTGCTTTTTTCCCCACTTAACGTGTCAGGTTTTTCCCTAAGCTGCTACTTTATTTCCTAAATGTAATTTTATGTTTCATAATGTTAACATACCATCATTTTATTCACTGTTCCTCTCTTAAATATTTAAGTGGTTTACTGTTTTGGTTTTTTATTTGCTATGAGTACCCCTGCAGTGAACATGTATATGCATATAGAGTCTACCTTTTCCCCCCTGACATCTGTAGGCAAGTTTTGTGAATTCTAAACAGGAAAAGATTCCAAAAACCAGTTCAAGTGCTTTTATGGTGAAGAGCTGATCTGTTCTTTCCTGTGCTGCCTAGAGGGTAGTGGAAGTTGTCTCTGCCCCACCAGTGGGCGCCCCAGAGAGACAGTCCAGGAAAGGCCCGTCCAGCTGTTACATTGGCCATCATTAACATTTTGGGGACACCTGCCGAAAGAACACTGGCTCTAGTCTCAGGAGATTTCAGTTCAAAAGGGTTTTTTTTAGGTTTATTTATTTTAGAGAGAGAGAGAGAGAAAACACAGGTGGGGGGGGGAGAGAGAGGGGGAGGGAGAATCCTAAGTAGTCTCTATGCTGTGAGCACAGGGCCCAATGTAGGGCTCTATCTCATGAACCGTGAGATCATGACCTGAGCCAAAATCCTGAGTCAGATGCTTAACCGACTGAGCCACCCAGGCCCCCCAAGCCTTTTATCATTTAAAATATGGGAAATGATTGTCTCATTCTCCACCTCCACAAATGGAGAAGAAAAGATGTTCCATATGCAGGTAGTGTATCCCTCATGTGTTTGCTGTGTGTTTTGTTTAGATATGATCACACGAGGCCTTCTGCAGCTGGTGGTGCTGTGGGCACCATGCCCCACGGCGTGCCCTCCTCGGGTTTCCACAGTCCTCACCCTGCTTCCGACCTCACTGCATCTATTGTGAAAACTAACTTACACGAGCCTGGGAAACGTGAAAAGAGAACACTGGTACTTCGAGACCGAAGTGAGTGAGCAGAGTGAAAAAAGCTGTTTGTGATGCTCCTTTCTGGCCCTCTCTTGTCCAAGGGCTCCTAGCCTGGTACCCTCCAAGCTCTTCGAGGTGGATCCCAGCACTGTCCCGAGATCAGCTTCATTTGGCCGCAGAGCGTTCAGATGATGCAGTGGGCCTCGGGTTGGGCTGATTGCCAAGTTCAGCCTGACAAGACATCAGAGTGACCTTTTGTCAGTTTTTAACAGCTGTCTGCATGGGGTGATTCCCCAATTCTGAGAAGCACCAGGCTTTCAGAGCTACGTATTTTGATAAAGAGCATGTTTCACTATTTTACTTCCAGGTCAGTTCATAGTCTTAGTTCTTATGCTCAGCCAGTGTTTGGTATTTTAGGTTACAACTTTGGTAACAGAATAGGATATTGGGGTTTGTGGAGGAAGTAGGCTACAAACCATAAAAGTTATTTTTTATTGGCTGGTCCTCAGCAAGTGAAGGGATTTCGAGTTCTTGGAATTGTGTGGCACAGATAGGTAGACTGCATCCTAAGCCAAGAAGTAATTGAGCTAATCAAACATGTCCTCTCTGAAAAGGCTAGAAGCGCATGCGGCGCGAAGGTTCAGCTCCTGGTGTGAGAAGGGGCCGTAGGGGAGTCAGCACTGGCTTCAGGAACCCAGAGGCTCACTCTATAGATTTTCATTCTAGTTCACACTTTAAAATGATAGATAACTTTACTAATACAAAGGAAAGCACTGTGTTCTACTGACTTCATTCTAAATTCCATTTGACTTCTATTTTGGTGTTTAAAAAAATTCTTCGCATTGTTTTTAGTGTTAACTGGTCCATGGTTGACATTTCCAGATTTGTCATTTTTGAACTGCAACTTTACTGTTCCTTTGTATACATATGTCATGGTCTGTTTTGCTGTTTTCCTGTGTTGCCAATTAATGTTTTCTCCTTTTTAAAAAAAATCATGATTGCAGGAATGTCACCAAGAACAATTTATACTATTCCTTCTGTTTTTTTCCTCTTGGCCTTTTTTGTTTTTTCTGTATGATCCAAAGAATGGACTTCCCAAGGTCAGAGTTACTTAGTTTTTAGGTTTTGACTAACTGCTTACCAGAAAGTTTGGGCCAGTTTTCATTTTTGTCTGTGCTCTGTGTTCTGTATTAAGATCTGTCTGGCATGGCTGCGGAAAAGACTTGCCCAAGTGTGTTGAGTAATCCCGGAGGCTGCAGTGATCCCCAGAGCAGCCCAGAGATGAAGCCGCATTCCTACCTCGATGCGATCAGGAGTGGCCTTGACGACTTAGAAGCCGGCAGTTCCTACAGTAGCAGCGAGCAGCAGCTGTGCCCCTATGCGGCTGCTGGCGAGTGCCGATTTGGGGACACTTGTGTCTACCTGCATGGGGAAGTGTGTGACATCTGTAGGTTACGAGTCCTGCACCCCTTCGACCCAGAGCAAAGGAAAGCTCACGAGAAGGTAAAATTGCAAGCCTTTGCATGAGCTCATTTTAAATTTGAAATGAGCTAAGTGACAAAATTGTTGGTATTCCTGTAAGCATCATCTTCCTGCCAATAATAATCTGCAGTGTGTACCTGGCATATTTATACCCTATTTTCAAGTCCTTTTTCCTGTTG
>CM053574.1:50187059-50359145 GCA_028646485.1 Cryptoprocta ferox
ACGAGCAGGCCATGGTGTGTGAAGGGCGGGCAGGGGCGGGGGGGGGGTGTCTGCCACTCTCCCTTGTCTTCCCAGGGATGGTCAGGGAAGCACAGAATTAGAGCTTTCCTCTGCACCCAGGTTAGTTGAGGTCTTTGTCCTGTACATGTTGGTTTGTCTCCCATCTGTGTCCACCATGAGCTCCCAAGGGCAGAGCCTAGGTCTTCATACTCTGCGTTGGCTCTCATGCTTGATACACAGTGCTTCACACGGGAGGTATTCAGCATCTGCTTACTGAATGAATAAATTCATTAAATAACTTGTTCTCTTGAGAAGCAGTGCTGCTTCCCTCTGACTCTGGACTACTGGCCTGATGTTTCAAGTTAAGGAGTATTCAGCATTTCTGTTTTGGTGTGATTCAGAGAGGGGAAAGCAGCGCCCAGAAGAGCCAGGAGATCAGGGTCCCTGTGATCCCCCACTGGTCCTCTAATCTTTTGGGACCTCCATGGTCTCAGCTCTAAACTCAGGGTGACCATAACGTCTAGGAAAGCAAGGGGCTGGGCCATTGATGGTTTGAAGTCTTTTTGTTGCCCGAGAGAGTTTTGCGTCCTGAACGCAGGGGCCGCTGGGCAGTGTGCATTCCTTTCTGATCTTGCCTGTGGCAGTGTGGCCGAAGCTGCTCCCCAGCAGCCCAGAACCTAATAAGTTTCCCTCTTCTCTCTCCATGCTTCAGATCTGCATGTCGACATTTGAACATGAGATGGAAAAGGCCTTTGCCTTCCAAGCAAGTCAGGACAAAGTGTGCAGTATCTGCATGGAAGTGGTCCTTGAGAAGGCGTCTGCTTCTGAGAGGAGATTTGGGATTCTCTCCAACTGCAATCACACGTACTGCCTGTCCTGCATCCGGCAGTGGAGGTGTGCCAAGCAGTTTGAGAACCCAATCATTAAGTAAGTTCAGCCGGGGTTCTAGCTGTGGACGCTGCAAAGAAAGTTAGATTTGGGGCCTTCTATCCACTTGTCCATCCCTCCCTTGTCCTCAAGAGCGAAGATAACTAGTGTGAATCCTAGCCCCTGACTGCAGGGACCTGGGCATGCCAGGTAGCCTTCTTGAGCCCAAGTGCCTTTTCCTTTAAAATACTGGTAACAACTCCTGCCCGCCTTCAGGGTGTTTGGGGACACTCAGCAGGGATTGGCTGGGTGAGAAGGTGTTAATGGCACTGACCTATTTGACTCCTGTTTGTCCTTAGGCTGATTACCTGTTGACCTTTTCAAACTTTTTTTCATATGTAAAATAGGGTTGAGGATTAAATGGAATAATGCGTCTAACACATTTCACCTAGTGTCTGACACACAGGATGTGCTCAGTGGAGCCAGCACTGGATCCTTTTTCCCCCCAGCTTTATTGAGATATAATTGACAGAAAACAACATAAGTTTCTTAAATTCTGCAGAGGGACCGCGGAAGAACTTACTCATATTGCAAAGTGTGTTGTGTACTGTGAAAAACTCTTCACACACATTAATCATAATTCTCTCAGACCCAGTGATCATCATCGTCTTTTACAGATAAGAAAACTGGGGTTTAGTGATGTCAAGTAAATTGCCCGAAGTCACACATTTGTGTGGTACAGTAATAAGAGGTTTATTGAAATAGAGGTGTGCAGTTGAGTGGTTTTTAGTATTTTCACAGTTGTACAACCATTACTTGAATATAATTTTAGAACATTTTCATCATCCCAGGGCACCTGGGTGGCTCAGTCAGGCGTCCAGCTCTTGGTTTCGGCTCATGATCTCACAGTTCGTGGGTTTGAGCCCGGCACTGGGCTCCGTGCTGACAGGGCAGAGCCTGCTTGGGATTCTCTCTCCCCCTCTCCCCACCAAGCACTTTTTCTTTCTCTCTCAAAATACATAAACTTTAAAAAAAAAACAAAAACATTTTCGTCACCCCAAAAAGAAACCTGTGTTTGCATTCCCTGCCCATCTTCTCCCTGCTCCTTTTGTCCTGTGGATTTGCCTGTTCTGGACACTCACTGTAAACGGAACCCTGCGGTACGCAGCCTCTCTCTGCAGCTTCTTTCACTCAGCGTGCTTTCAGAGTTCACTCATTTTGCACGTTTGCCAGCGCTTCATTCCTCTTCATGGCCCAATAGCATTGTATGGCATGGACGTCCACATTTTGTTTATTCGGTCAGTTGACAGGCATTTGGATGGTTTCCATCTCGGGGTTGTAATGAATAATGCTGCTGTGACTATTCACGGACAAGTTGTTGTGTGGACGTGTTTTTATTTCTTTTGGATAGATAGCCAGCAGTGGGATTGCTGGGTCCTAGGATAACTGTTGAGCATGTTGAGGAACTGCCAGACTGCTCTCCACGGTGGCCATGCTGGCAACAGATGAGGGTTCCACTTGCTCCCCACCTCATCACTTGTTACTGTCTGTATTTCTGATTTTATTTGTTTTTTATTTATTTATTTTTTTTTTGAGAAAGGGAGCACGAGCAGGTATGGAACAGAGAGGGGAGACCGAGAATCCCAAGCACTGGGATGTGGGGCTTGAACTCACGAACCATGAGATCATGACCTGAGCCAAAATCAAGAGTCAGATGCTTAACCGACAGAGCTCCCCAGGTGCCCCTGTATTTCTGATTTTAGCCATCCTGGCGGGTATGAAGCATGATGTCTTATGGTTCTGATTTGCATTTCCCTGATAACTAATGATATTGAGCATCTTTTTCTGTGCTTTTTGGCCATTTTGGAGAAATGCCTACTCAAATCTTTTGCCCATTTTAAAATTGGGTTTGTTGGGGGTTTTGTTTTGTTTGGTAAAGATTTTTAAGTAATCTCTACCCCAAGGTGGGGTTTGAACTCACAGCTGCAAAATCAAGAGTCATGTGCTCTACTGACTGAACCAGCCAGGCATCCCAAATTGGGTTGTCTTTTTATTGTTGAGAAGAGTATGTTTTTAACAGTAAATAGGGTTCTACACCTGAAGCTAATATTATACTATATGTTAATTGTAATTTAAATACAAACTTAAAAATAGTTAAATAAGGTTCTTAGATGATTGTGATTGCACTTTTTGGAATTTTGGGGTAGGAAAACATCTGGAGCGGGTTATGCACCTGAGCAAGGGGGTCTGTGGTGCAGTGCACACAGAGTTTGTAACTTCATCTCTCCCATACTAACCTGATTCTAATTTCAGGTCTTGTCCAGAATGCCGTGTGATATCAGAGTTCGTAATTCCAAGTGTGTACTGGGTAGAAGATCAGAATAAAAAGAACGAGTTGATTGAAGCTTTCAAACAGGGAATGGGGTAAGTACTTTGAGTTCAGGCATGATCCCTGTGCCTGCCTGGCAACTGCACTATATTTACATACCTTCAAACCCCACAGGTAATTAAATTTAAAATTTCAGCTTTGAGGTATAATTAACAAATTTTTCAGATATTTAAAGTGTCGTCATGGTGAGTTCATACATATCATGAAAGGAAACTCCCATCCAGTTAATTATAACACACTTGTCACCCTTTTTTTGATTCATTTTTGAGTGAAAACATCTACGTTCTACTCTTAGCAGATTTCAGTTTTACAGCGTTCTCAGCTATAGTCACCATGTTTTACACGAGATAGTTATTCATTATACAGCTGAAAGTTTGTACTCTTTTACCAACCTTTCCTTATTTACCCCAGCCCTTAAGCTGGGAACCACTTTTTTACTCTGAGTTTGACTGTTTTCATTTGGGTTTGTTTTAGATTTCACATATAAGTGATACCATACAGCATTTGTGGGGGTTTTTTGGTCTGGTTTATTTCACTTAGCTTATATGCCCTCCAGGTCCATCTGTATTGTCACAAATGGCAGGATATCCTTCTTCGTCATGGCTGAATAATATTCCATTTTATGTATATTCCACATCTTCTTTATCCATTTGTTGACAGACATGGGTTGTTTCTGTATCTTGGCTGTTGTGAATAATGTTACAGCAAACATGGAAGTGTAGATAGATACCTCTTCTAGCAGGCATGAGGTGGTATCTTATTGTGGTTGTGATATGCATTTTCCTGATGATTAATAATGTCAAGCACCTGTCCATGTGTCTGTTGAACGGTGGTATGTCTTCTTTGGGGGAAATGTTTATTCAGTTCCTTTGCCGATTTTTAAATGGAATGTGGTGGTGGTTTTTGCTCTTATATGAGTTTTTTTAATGTTTTCTCCAATTCAGTAGGTTGCCTTTTCATTTTGTTTGGTTTCCTTTGCTGTGCAGAACCTTTTTAGTTTCATGTAGTCCCACGTGTTTATTTTTGCTTTTGTTGCCTTTGTTTTTGGTGGCAAATCCACAAAGAACATTGCTATATAAGGTGAATGTCAAGGAGCTTACCGTAACCCTATGTTTTCTTCTAGGAGTTTTTATGGCTTCAGGGCTTACCTTCAAGTCTTCAGTTTCGAGCTGATTTTTGTGTATGGTGTAAAATAGTGGTCCGTCTTCCCCAACACCTTTTATTGAAGAGCTGGCCCTTTCCCCAATGAATATCTCTGGCTCCTTTGTCGTAATAAATTAATTGGCCATATATGCATGGGCTTATTTGTGGGCCTTCTATTCTGTTTCACTGAACTATGTATCTGTTTTTATGCTAGTACTAAACTGTTTGGATTACTATAGCTTTGTAATACAGCTTGAAATGGGTCTTTGGTGGTTCCATACAGATTTTGGGATTATTTGTCCTATTTCTGTGAAAAGTGTCATTGTAATTTTGATAGGGGTTGCTTTCCATCTGCAGATTGCTTTGGGTAGTGTAGACATATATTTTAACGGCATTCTTCCAATCCATGAGCATGGGATACTTCCCATTTATTTGTGCCTTTGATTTCTTTTGTTGTGTCTTTATAGTTTTCAGTGTGCAAAGTCTGTTTCACCGCCTCTGCTAAATTTAGGCCTAGGTATTTTATTCTTTTTGATGCAATTGTAAATGGGGTTGTTTTCTTAATTTCACTTTCTGGTAGTTCATTTAGTGTCTAGAAAAGCAGATGATTTTTTTTTTAAGAGAAAAACATGTTAATATTTACTCAGGTATTTATTATTTCAAGTGCTCTTTGATTCAGTTTATAATTCTTTCCAGTTGGTATAATTTCCCTTCAGCCTCAAGAACTGCTTTTAACATTTGTTGATCTGCTGCTGATGAATTTTTAGTTTTCTTTTTAGCAGAAATAGCTTTTTTTTTTTCATTCTTAAAGGGAATTTTCATTGAGTATATTGTTCTGATCAGTCCTATTTCCATCTTTGTCTCCTCCTGGCAGTTAATACAATTCTGGGTTAATAGTTTATTTTCTTTTAGTACTTTGCAAATGTTGTTCCACTATATTCTGGCCTCTAATTTCTGAGAAGTCAGTGGTCATTCACACTGTAATAGGTCATTTCTCTAGGGTTGCTTTCAAGATTGTTTCATTATCTTGGTTTTCAACAGTTTGCTCTTTTGTCTGGGAGTGATTTTCTTCATATTGTACTATGTATTTTTCTCTGAATCTGTAAGGTTTTGGGCATCAAATTTTTTCCCTGCCGTTTCTTCTTCTCCTGGGAATCTTAATTAGATGTAGACTTTTTGATATTACCCCAACGAGTGTTGGGGTCTGTTCATTTTTTAATGTTTATTTTTGAGCAAGAGAGAAAACAGTGTGTGAGACAGGCTCCATGCTGTCAGCACAGAGTCTGATATGGGGCTCGAACTCATGAACCGTGAGATCATGACCTGAGGCGAAGTCAGACACTTAACTGACTGAGCCACCCAGGAGCCCCTTGGGCAACATTTCTAATCTCAGTTTGGGTTTTTTTGTTTTGTTTTTTTTTCCTTAATCCTTGGTTAAATTGCTGTGAGCCTGTTGCACTGAGGTGTGGGTCGGCGTTTGTGCTGAGTTAATAGATAGTATTGGCGTGCTCCCTGTCATGTCTGTTTCTGTGTAGGATTTTGCTTTCTCACTTTGCAGTGGGTGATTGGTGATTTTCTCTAACTCTGTGTGTTGGTTCTTCAGGCCCAAGAGACTAGATTTGACCCTGGAGTTTTATTAGATACCCAACATTGGCCTGCTTGAGGCTAAAAGCTGTTTTTCACGGTACCTAATTTCTTGAAGGATCCTCCTCCTACCTTCACGTGTTTTAAAAAAAATTGTATTGCTAGTTACCTGCAGGAGGCTCAGCTCTGGTAGAAGTGTGCTTGGCTGTACTAAAGGGCACTGTATGTCACCTTTTTTAATGGTTCCTTTAGATTGCCTGTCAGTTACTAAAAGCTTGTCATTTTCCTGGTTTACCGGTCTCACCCCTGCCATGTGCTGTTTTGTGTCCACTAGAGGGCAGGAGTGGCACAGGCGGAGGGGCTGGAGTTTGGAAATTGTCATGTTCTTGCTCTTTGGGTCTTTCTTGGCCTTTGTTTCTATTGATGGTGTTTTTATGTGTCATACACACATTTAACGTGCACCTACTACAGGCCAGGCACCTTCAAGCTAAGCACCAATGGAGGACATCAAGTAGAGATTCGTAAGGTAATTTCAATGAAAATTGCAAAAGGGCAGTATTGGTGCATGCTTTCTGGTGACAGTTCTTAATGAGAGGCCCAAGCCATGTGTCACAACAGAGAAAGCAGAATGAAGCGCGAACAGCTGTGTGTGTAGGGAGGGGAGGACGGAGTGGGATGATGGGTATAGAATGGTACAAATGTTGTGTCTGGGGAGCAGTGGCCCTGGGGTTGAAAGAGGTACATAGTGGATGTGGTAGGGCTTACAGGGACAGATAGACTGGAGTGGAATCTCAGGGGGGTGAGGGGGCAGAATCTATGCATTTTATCCATTTTTACAAAACATTTTCCTGAGAAGGGGTCCGTAGAGTTAACATAACACAGAGTTAAGCCCTGCTCTAGATGCAGAGGGTGGGGACCAAGGAAAATTGGAATGAGACTCATAACTTTGGGCAGCTGCTGAAATTCACTGCGTTTCCTGTGCCTCCTAAGTCCAGGCTCCTGGGGTCACTTGACATCATTGCTGGCTAGGAGGAAGGGAAATTTCCCTGGGTGGTGCTCCTCTCGGAACTCTGAGCTGAGTCCAGTAGCCCAGCTTCAGAACCTTGGAGCCCAGACAACCAGCCTGTCCTCAGGCCTGTCCTCCCCCGAAGGCCGTTTTGGAACACTGCTAGCTCAGAACAGTGGAGTCCCCCAGGCAAAGTCAGTTCTGTGCGAGGCCACATGTCACAGTGGCAGTATAATCCAGCTTGGAAATCAGCATCCTGAGCCTCAGTTTCCCCACCTATGAAGTAAGGCTCACCTAGCTCTGACATGGTGGGCAGGGATGGAGGAAGACCTTGGTTCTTCTGGGGCCCAGGCTTTCCCGCTGTCCTCTTGACTTTTTCTTTCTGCTTTTCAGGAAAAAAGCTTGTAAATACTTTGAGCAAGGCAAAGGGACCTGCCCGTTTGGAAGCAAATGCCTTTACCGCCATGCTTACCCTGACGGGCGTCTGGCAGAGCCTGAGAAACCTCGGAAGCAGCTCAGTTCTGAGGGCACTGTGAGGGTAAGGATTTTGCCGTCTCTGTCAAGGACACTTACCTGGTGGCGTTTCCGGGTACTGCTCCTGGCCCCTTCTCTGATAGCTTCGGCAGGAGGGAATGGGGTAAGCAAAAGGAAAAAATAGAGCATCTGGGCCCTCACGTTACCATTAGTAACAACCCGACATGTTTGCTGGCTCTTTTCGCAGTTCTTTAATTCAGTGCGACTCTGGGATTTCATCGAGAACCGAGAAAGCCGGCATGTCCCCAATACTGAAGATGTCGACATGACAGAGCTTGGGGACCTCTTCATGCACCTGTCTGGAGTGGAGTCATCAGAACCCTAAGGAGTAGACCGTTACTCCTGCATCTTGGGCTCTGCCGGCTAAGCCTTCCCCCAAGCTAGGGTGTGCGGAGCATCCTTCACTGCGACCTGAAGTGGTGTGTTGCTTGGTTTTGAGTGGGGTTGTACCTGACCTCGGTGTCATCCACTCCGTGGGAGGAGTGAAGGATATAAAATAACCCAACAAGTATATGGAATCGCTACTTTTATAGTTGATCTTTTTAGTTGCACCTCAGGCTCCTAAGGGGGACCAGCCAGATGGGAGTTTTGATTGCTTTTAAAAGCAACCCAGCTCCTGTCTTTCTTGAGCTTTTAGCTCCCTAGAAACAGTCACCGTGCAGATTAATTTTTTTTTTAACAAAGGATCTTTACCCCTGTAAAACTATTCCTCTCCAGTGGATTTCCCCAGTGGACTTACTGTGTAGTCAAAAACTGTTTCTTGAAAAGTTCTGTGTAAATCAACAAGTGGGCGCCACACACCTTAGCATAAAACTTGTGCTCTTCAGTGTCCCAGATCAGAGCAGGAGTCCTGTTGCCGTGTGTTCCGTAAATTCCCTGTAAGGAGGGGGCTCTGGAAGTAGCAGGCACCCATTTCTGGTTGGTGCTGGGGCCATGTGCTCCAAGGAAACATGTCCCCGGCTGTCACCTGTGGGCTTACGCCCTAAAACTGAGTTTAGCATACACACATGCTCTTATGTGTGGCCCCTGCTCAAAGCCACATGATCTATCTGTAAGTCTGGCTTTGATTTGAAATTTAGTAAAAAGTTAAATGGCACCCGGCAGAGCTTCCAGTTCTGTCAGTGGTCCTGAACAGAACAAGTCATCAGTGGTGACTTTACTTTGTGAATCAGAACAAATTCACCGCAACCCTGAATCTATTTTTATAAATAGCTATAGAGACCAAATATTTTACAAAATGCATTAAAGTGTAGATAGAAAAAGGTCTACTCTTACCTGAGTTTAGAATGCTTGCTTTTTGCATTTTTTTATAGTTAACTCTTTAGTGAAGGGTGACAGCACAAAGTCTGAATTAGATTCCTTCCCAGTGGAGGCTCTGGGCCTGTTTCCTGCTGCTTGAGTTCTTGCTCCAGGAGGAGGAACAAACGGTTGAGTTCAAGCTGTAAGCTCAGTATTACTTTAAAAGGAAGAAACAGCCATTAAAACCTACATTTAATTTATTTTATTAAAATAACATAATTGAGGACCCATCAGATAACTGTATTTTGTCAGGCGCAATAAAAACAAAATTAAAACCCAAATCATCAAGAAAACCTGTATTCCTGGCTTCCTTGCATACACGTGATGTGACTGAAGAGAAAGGCTGGCCTGATGGTCCCGCCCCATAGGGGCAGCTCCTGGAAGACGGATTCAGCATGATGGAAGACTGCTCCCTGAGAGGGCGGAGACTGGGAGGGGCAGGCCAAGTGCCTCTTCTGGAAAGCCGTCCCAATGCACTGGAGACCTCCAAGGAAAAGAAGTGCCCCCGAAGTCAAGGTCCATAGTACCAACGCAGGCTCCTTCAGGCGGCCGCGGTCTCATCTCGACAGTCCTGGGCTGTTTGGTGCGTTATGTGCAAAACTACCTGTTTGGCGCCACACCACTAGCTCTGAAGAACAGTCCTTCCTGTGATAAGCATTCCGCATAGGAGCTGATACCCCAAATCCATGTGTCCACATCAGGGCTGGTTTGTCTGCTACCTTCATTTCCCCTCTGAGTGCTTTTTCTTGCCCTAAAAATACTCATTTAGCCAACCACTGGAGCCCCAGATCAGGTATTGCCAACTGCAGCTACTGTGCATCTGGAGAAGGCTTGGCTCATGAGCATGGGGGGGGGGGCGGGGGGAGCTGCAGGGAGGGAGCAGGACAAACCAGCATTGCGAATGGCTTCCTTCTCCCAGGGCCAGAAAGGGTAGAAAAGAAGGCAACATGAAGTTAAGGCCCTGTGAGTAGTCTAGAAGGTCCTTAGCAGCAGCTTCTCTGAAAATGAGCTCTCTGCCTCCATCGAGAGGGTGCAGAAAGGTGGTGCCTGCTGACTTCCCTTCCTCCCCTGGTGGCCTGAGTGCAGGTGCAAAGTCAGCTAGAAGACAGGCAGTCTAGGGGACGTGGTCAATGTGCAGGCGTTGATATCTTCAGTGTGGGCCGCCCGGTGCAGGGATGGCTCAGAAGCACTCCGGTTGATTTTCGGCAGAGAGTGTTGGAGAAGCTCGATGGAAGACAGGATCTAAAATGAAGCAGTGTCATTAGGTGGGCTTGGTGTCACAGCGGAAGCAGCAGCTTTCAATGAGGAATCCAAATACAGGCCCTTTCCACCCCACCTGCAGCATCTGGTGCAGAACAGCAGCCCTGTCCTATAGGAAACCCACACCTCCCTCCTCAGGTCTATCATCAGGAACTTCGGCTAGAATCCGTTCCGGCGCCCTTGAGCCGAGTCTTACCTGGGGAAAAAGAGGCCTCTCTTCCTTAACCTTCTTCACACAGTCGGCTACAAGCCTCTTCATTGCTTTGGGGCAGTTCTTATATAGCTTACTGAGGTCTGGGGAGGCGTAGCCTCGGCCCACCATGAAGATGATCTAAGAGGAAGGAAATGGTTGAGGGACTGGGTGGAGGAACAACAGGGACCGCAGCAACGTCTAACCCTCCTGCTCAGATTGGCAGGAGGCCCAGAGCCTTCCACGGCTGAACCTGGACCTTCTGCACTAGCTGGCACCGGTGCACATACCTGATCACGGTTATTGATGTGGGAGTAAGGAAGCTCCCCTGTCATGAGCTCATAGAGCACTATGCCGTAGGAGTAGACATCGGACTGGAAGCTGAACGGGTTATTATCCTGCATTCGGATTACCTCGGGGGCCTGCAGGGACAAAATGCATGCATTAATCACCCCGGGGGCCCCACAGACATCAGGCTTCAGCCTGTCCCTTCCCCTGGTGTAAGAGTCCTTTTCCTCAGTTCTGCACCTCTTCCCTGCTCAGGCCAGGCTCACACCAGCTCAGGAAGCCTAGGCTCTGGGACCCAGCACCTATGCCTGGTTCTGATCGATAGCCTCCAGGAAACCCAAATTTGCCTCAGGCTGTCTGACGTCACTGAAGGCCTCACTGAGGTATCTGGACTTTGGGGGAAATGTTGAGAAATGTAAGTTTACCCACAGACCTCTGGGCCACCCCCTCCACCCTGCACTCTGCTAGTGGGAGCCTTGCCTCCTCACCATCCATAGGACAGAGCCAGTGGGTTGTTCGACCTGCTGAGAACCACTCCAGCGCGACTTTACTGTTGCCAAACCAAAATCTCCAATTTTCACCGTCAGGCCTTCATGGAGAAATATATCTCAATGCTTGTTAAGGACTCTGGTTTCAAAAGAACAGTCAATCTTGAACTACTTCCAAAGGTCTTAAGACCAAGAGCATCTCTCTGCCCCTCGAACCGCCCTCCCCCCTGCCCTCCGTCTGCCTCAACCCTCTTTGCCCTGATTTGCTTGGATTTCTACAGTTTTAAAAAGTGCTTCTGAAATGCCTTTCTTCCATGAGGCATGCAGCAGTTGCTCAGGGTGCCAGATTATTGGGCTCCAGACAAAAATAAGGCCATTTCCTGTGCTGCTTCTCCCCATTTCCACATCTAGGTGCCAGGTCTCTGGTCTTCTGACCTTCCCGTGTAACACAGGTGCCTTAAACCCTACAATTTCTCAGAGAACGGGCTGCCATCTGTGGCTTCTTAGCAGAAGCCAAATGTGATGCCTTACAATTGTTTCTACCTGCTCTGTGCCCTCACATGACTGAAACGTGAACAACAATTCAGCATTCACTAAGTACTGAATGCTGTCCAAAGAGACTTCTCATTAGAATAGATACCACTTGGTGACTTCAAATCAGGACCAAACTCACCTCATTTCTGGGAAAAGTGGTCAGGCAGTTTAAGGCTGACTTCGGATCTGCCAATGCCCAGTAACACATACCACCACCAAATCTGTGATGTCTGCTTCTGTGGCATAATTGGTCACTCCCCAAAACCCACCATTAAAAGGTATCTCATAGAGGTGCTTGGGAGGCTCAGTCAGTTAAGCATCTGACTTTGGCTCAGGTCATGACCTCACAGTTCCTGAGTTTGAGCCCTGCGTCGGGCTCCGTGCTGACAGCTGGGAGCCTGCTTCGGATGCAGTGTCTCCCCGCCTCTCTGCCCCTCCCCCGTCCTGTCTCTCTCTCGGTCTCTCAAAAATTAATAAATGTCCCAAAAAAAAAAAAAAAAAAGGGTATCTCATGCCTCAGACATGTGGCCCTAATAGGCCTTGTCCCATAATCCAACTCACCACAACTGTAGTGCCTCTCACTGGCCAAGAAGCAGAGCGGGCTGTAACGCCACACACTCCTCTCCAAGACAAAGGCTGCAGGCGAGAGACAGATGTATAAAGGCTACGTTTCCTGCCCTACAGTGTGAAAACTCCAGTCCTCATTCCCCTTCTATAAAAACATGTTAACTCAGAAAGGGGAAGGGCTGGTTCCAACAGTGAGTGACTTAGTGGTCGCTTTGACAATCTTGCAACATCTGGCCTGCAGCTCCCTTCTGACCAGATAGACACAGTCCACGCCCTGGAGATGAACATGACAGACAAAAGCCCCATTCCTCCAGGTTAAATTTAGTAACAAACAGCATTATAAAACTTTCAAGCATAACCCAAACACGTATCTCTTGTGGAAAACTTTCCAAAGTCACTTTTACTAAGATAAGCTTTAAAAAGTCTCCCTTCTGTTTTTCTAAATATAGAAATAACCATCAAAGGATACTGTTGGATTTCATGTCTCTGTGGATGATGTTCTTTGCATGCAAATAGCTGTGAAGGGAAAACAAATCTATTAACAGTTATCTAAGGGACATGGGTAGAAGGCTGCTTCACATTACAGCTAGGAAGCCCAGTGAGGGCAACAGCAGGGACCGGCCACATGGCGAGTTGCCCAGAGGTGAGGTCACAGCACAAATGGGGCAACTCTTCTTTAAGCATCGGTTCTATTCAAAAAGTAATTCTGACCACCCGAATGTCCATCAAATAAAGAATACCTAAATGAAACCTGGCCCACCCATACCACAGAGTATTACATACAAAAGGATAAAGTGATACGTGCAACAATGGGGATGAACCTCTCAAAACCGTCATGCTAAGTCGAGTGAGACACAAAAGACCTTGTCTTCTATCTTGACGATTGTTCTAAAATTACACAGTGGTCAAGCTGCACAACTCTGCGTTGCACACATTTAAGGGGTGAATTTTATTATCTGTAGATTATATATTTTACTAAAAAGTAATTCTGTTTCTTAAAATGTATAAAATGCAAGTTCCCTATGAATTGTAAAAGCAGAACATGAGCTTTTACATGGCACCTGCAAGCTCAGCTTTAGCTTAAGCCTCCAGACATCCAGGGCTGTGAGTTCTCACTCTCCCACGTCAGGGATACCTTAGAGAAAATGTGTGACACACACCACACACCACAACCCCCTTTCAGAGAGAAATGTGTTCAAGCAGAGATTCAAACAGGTAGTGTTCCATGGAGGCGCAAGGGATGACTTTTAAGCCTTCTCTAAAAGGAAAATAAATTACCCAAAAACATCTGCTCACACCCTGGTGTGGAACAGGCCCACTGTGGATGGGCCATGCCTGAGACCGCGCGCGCCCACAGAGGGCAGTAGACGGCTCTCCAAGGAGAAGGTGCTGAGCCCACACTGCTGAGCTCTCGGGGCTCTGGGTGAATTCTCCGGGCAGGGGCTCGAACCTTGAATCTGAGCCCCAGAGGGAGCAGCCTCAGCTCACAAGACCTGGAGCTCTCATTCCTTCGGCCCACCCCAGAGGCTGACATTCAGCTGTGCAACATCATAGAAATCACTTAAGAGGCTTCACTTTTTCCTAACCCAGGTTCCAATGTAGGGCAAGTTGATGCCTGGACCCCAGACTTTCTAGTCGACAAGCCATCTACTCACTCCATTCCCTGAGCAGTCTGGCGGGCAATGTCAATCAACTGGAACATCTGGAACTTAGTCTCCTGGACATGCAGGTGTTTGTAGAGGCTGCTGCCCTCGCACCACTGGGTCACAATCGCCAGGTTGTCCTTTGTCATGTATCCCATGAAGAGCAGGATGTTCACGTGCCGTGTTTTGCTGGAGGAGGGAGGAGAAAAAAGGCTGTGAATCTTCCGCTGCTGCAGAAGAGAGAGCTCTACTCTGCTTTCCCACTGACACCGGATCCTGAGTATCCTCAGTGCCACCAGGCTTACAATCTGGGTGGCTGGCAAAAGCACACACACACCCTGCTGATAACAGAGTTGGGGTTGGTACAAAGGACCCCCTCAGTCCTAGCCTTCAGAGAGGACGTTCTCAACAAACACGATTCCTCCCACAGGGGGTCACAAGGAACCTTGCGTCTGGGCAATCCGTCATTATTCACCTTATTCCTACAGGTCTAAATAATGACTCAACGGTTTTGAAGTCCAGAATAAAGCAAATTGGCTATAGAGTTCTTGGAAATAAACGTGAAAACAGAACCTATTTCTCACACTCTCAAGCCAAAACCCAGAGAAGAACCTGGACTACTGCGTGTGGTGTGCCCAGAGACCGGAAGCACGGGAGGGGGCTATGGTCCTCAAAGGGGACTCTTCTAAAGGTCTGACAGCCCCGTGAGCCGGAAGCAAACCTCCCATTCCCTTTCACTAGCAAAGGAGTTCCAACCGCAGGACTCCGTAGTGAACACTAACTACCGGTCCCAGCCATCGGCCCTCAGAGGTCTGCGCCACGCGGCCCACTTACTCTGCAGCTGATCCTACCACCACCCACACCCGTCCCCTGCCGTCCAGAGAGGCTGGGAAGGCCAGTTTCCTACTCACCGTAGGACAGCCACCTCGTTCCTGAAGGCCTGGAACTGCTCTGGTGTGGGGTCGACAACCTTTAGAATTTTTACTGCAACATCTCCTGCAAATTATAGTCAGTACAATCAGCTGAATAACCTTACTTTGTTATTTTTCACACACCCTAGTCCTGAGAGTGAATCACTTAGATATCATGCACCTACACAAAGGGAACAAAGAAGCAAATTTCCAAATTATTCAAGTAGTAGAAAAAAGTTAAATACGTTATACTACTATCTTTTAATACCACCACACAGGCCTTGAATGGGTTTGGTTTAAACTCTTCCTAGCAAGCCTGGCATCACCGAGTGACTGGGGAATAGGTGAAAACCTGGGCCTGGGCGGGAGGCACCAGCAGGTGATAATCCTGAGATTAACTTTACTTTGTATGTGCTACTGGTTTAGATGGCCCAGCAGATGCAGGAGTTTTGGGGCCGGAAGGCTGGTGCCAGCAAACAGGCCATTTAGCAAGCAGCTGATGCCAAACTAAGCAGCCACATTCTAATGAGACCCGAGATGGTCCCTTGTACACAAAGATACATATCGAAATTAAGCTGCTTTGCCTTTACTACCATTAAGAAGCAATCCTAATGACTAATGTTGACTGCTTACTCTGCCCTGGCACCGCATGGGCCTTCACAGGCATTGTCACCTTTAATCCTCATAGTTGCCCTGTGATGTAAATACTGTTACCCTCATTTTACAGGCAACAGAGAAGCTTAGTCACCTGTCCAAGGTCATTTAACCAAAACACAAAAGTGCTGGAGCCAGGATTAGAACCCCCGTCTGACTCCAATGGCTGCCCTTCGACCTTCCATACTGACCACAGACTGTCAGTCACTATGAGCCTCTTTTACATAACCTTAGAAACATCCAGAGATTAACTCTATTTATATGTGCTATTTAGAAGGCACTTTCAGAAATGTTTCTACACTATAATAGTAATTTTAATAAATTACTTGAAGCCCTATTAGGACATCAGATTTTCTTGGCAAATGAATTTACCAAAACATAGCCTTCTGGTTATCAAATAAAGGAGGAGTTGGTTGAGGCACCCTGGAGGTACCAGAACCGCCCCCCGCCCCCCACTTACCAAGTGTGCCTCCTTGGCAGCACCCTGTGCAGCCTCTGTTGGAGCCTTCCTAACCTCACCTGAGTACCAAATGGTAAGGAGATTTTTTTTTTTTTACTATTATTTTTAATTTGAGAGAGAGCACACATGCACACAAGTGGGGGGGGGGGGCGGGCAGATCCCACGACACTAGGATCATGCATGACTTGAGCCAAAATCAAGAGTTAGATGCTCAACCGACTGAGCCACCCAGGTGCCCCGAAGAGATGGTTCTCAGAGCAGGTCCCAAACTGTTGCCCTGTGGTCATCTCTGGTTTTATCTAAAGCTAAAGTCCCCACTTCACAGTAGGGGCTAGTCTAATTCATTGGCACATGTATTTACCGAGAGCCCAGGGCTGCCTCTGAAGGTGCTGCTGACTTTGGATGGGAGACCATTCTACAGTCAGAGCTGCCTTCTATCCAGGAAGACGAGCTGGTAAACCATGCAGCCCCACCTAAAGTTCCCTAAGAGCAGGATAGGAGTCTCCTGCAGAGCTGCTCATTCTGGAGCTGTCTGAGCCAAGATAAGAATGCTGGGGGCAGGGGACAAAGGAGACTAAGTCTGTCTGCAGAGAGGATGTAGAAAGGTTTTCTGAAACAAATGGGATATAAGCCAAGGGAAGATTTTACTAAATGGGACAGGCTGTTCCAAACTACATACACGAGGAACAAAGGTGACGGAAGGGGGAAGAGGGAAGTGGGCTGTGCGGGGGGAGCTCCAGTCTGTGATATGAGCCCCTGCAGGTGAGGACGGAGACCGGGGAGGAAGGAGTCCTGCCCCAAGATCCCTGCTTCTGCAGACCAGATACAGGGACAGTGGTGAGAGTGGGGAGAGAAAGGAGGGGGTGGAGGCAAGAAACCCCAGCAAGGTGGGCCGATCTGACATGGCAGTCAACTGAGTGGTGGGACCAGATGACAATGCTGGTGGCCCAGGCACTGGACAAGGCTGGAAAGGGATAGGCCTGGGTGGGTGGAGGAAGGCTTGGGGAGATGTTAGATGGGCCCTCAAGATGGTTTGCTCCTTGGGACCTTATTAGTTCACGAGCCCAGTTTTACAGACCTTCCCTTTTTTACAGCTCTCCAAGGGACAGTTGTCACGGAACTCCCCTTCTGTGTCACCCATTTTGGACCTGATCATAATGTAACCTCAGAGCTCGGAAGAGTCACCAGCAGCCAAAGCCCACTTACAGTGATTCATTCTGACCTTGCAGTCAGCTGAACGTCCTCCACCTCCAGCCTCTACTTTTTGGCCCAGTGAACAGGACTTATTATCCCTGTTCACAGTTCACAGTCTCTTTGTTCCATCACCAGCGCCAGTTCAAATCCTCTCCTCTTTCCAAATCCTATTACCCAGATCTGCACTACAACTCCATGTAAGTCATCCACTATACCCACGCCTTCATGCAAGCCATGAACAGGGTTGAACCAAAGTCAGAGCCCCTACGCCGCCTTCAAGGACACATCGCCCTTCCAGCTCACGGTTAGCAGTTCAGATAACTGAGTATAAATGCAATTTCTTACTGAGACCCAGAGACTGTATACCACAGCATTTCCTCACTTTCATGCAAATACTCCAAGCATTGCCATGACAGGAATTCAGTCTGCTAGGAGCAATGGGCAAACATTATAGGAAAGTGGATTTCAGCTTCTATAAAGAACAGTTTTCTACTGGTAGGACTGCCCCAAACTAGAACAACCAGCTCCCAGTAACCAGCTCCCCGGCATTCTGAATTTCAGGCTAAGGCTGGCCAAGTCTTCTGAAGTCCTGCACAATCTGAGACCCTATTTCACCCAAAAATGATATCCAAAGTCTTTGTGGGGCCCTGCCACTCCCCATCTCTGGACTTCACTCCTATGAGCCTCCCGGAGTTCCTCCAACAGGTCAGGTGAATGGCCCAGTTCACAGCCCTCACTGCTGCTTCCCCAGGTATCCGCCCACTCTCAAGCATCATGCAAATGCTACTTCCTCAGCAGAGTCCTTCCCTACTAACCCACCAAAAGCCGTGCACAGGGGCTGCCACTCCATACCTGCTTTCCTCCTTTTTTCCTCTTTAGTAATTCTAATACACTAGATACTTAGTTTTATTGTCCCCACCAGAATAGAAACTGTAAGAGAAAGAATTTTCATGCTTTGTTCACTGCTTCACTTGTAGCAGCTAGAAGAATGCTTGGTATTAGAAGAATGTTCGGAAAACACTGATAAAGAAATGAATGAATTCTAAGGTGCAACCGTCAGCAAGGCATGTTATGAACTGACAAGCTGTCTCAGGCTCTGGAGTGGAGTGGGAGCAGCCTCTGGCAGAGAATACTAGGGACCCAGCTGCTCCCAGCACAGGTCAAGAATCCATTTCGGGCAGGGAAGCTGAGACTCAGTACCCAGCCTGCAGCCTCCAGGTGTGCACAATTAGGTCTGGGCCCAAAACAAAGGCTGCTCTCCACCTTGGCCTGGCAGTCCTCAGGACCAAGTATACCATTCAAGTCCACCTCTCCAGCACTCCATGCAACAGGCATTTAGTGATACTACTTAGTACTAATCTCTTCTTTTGTACATGTTTCTAAGAGGAGGATAAAAAATTATATAGTATTGGGGTGCCTGGGTGACTCTGGGTTAAGTGTCTGACTCTTGATTTCAGCTCAGGTCACGATCTCGCAGTTTGTGGGATTGAGCCCTGCACTGGGCGTTGTGCTAGAAGTGCAGAGCCTGCCTGGGGTTCTCTCTCTCCCTCTCTCTGTGCCCCTCCCCGGCTCCAGCTCTTTCTCTCTCTCTCAAACTAAATAAATATTAAAAAAAAATTTTTTTTAATATATAGTATTAACCTTACTTTTCCTTTTGGAATTAGCTGGCAATCTTACCACATATAAAGAATGGTATTTATTTCCTTTAGCAAGTAATATAAATGATAAAGGTAAATGGCCAGGGGGAACATTTTATGGAGGGTAGTCCAAAACAACTACACAAAGTAGTTGGTTTTTTTTTTTAATTTTTTAAAGTTTATTTATTTATTTTGAGAGAGAGTACAAGCTTGAGCCAGGGAGGGGTAGAGAGAGGTGGAGAGAAAGAATCCCAAGCAGGCCCCATGTCGTGAACACAGAGCCAGATGTGGGGTTTGAATACACTGTGAGATCATGACCCGAGCCAAAATCTGGAGTCAGATGCTTATTTCTCATGACACCAGAACTTCTTACTTTCCCTTAATAGTAAAGTCAGAGGTAAATGTAGTACAAATGAGTTAAGACACATTCCTATCGGTTATCATGTTTTAAAAATAAGATAAGTTGCTATCTCATTCAGCTACCACTGAAGAAGAAAACTATTATCAGTTGGTAAATCTGGAATGGTTTTTACCTTTTTAAATACCTGTTTCTTGTTTTAACCATTTAAGGTTGCCTAAAACCTATTATATACACTCCTGCTTTCTAGAACAGAAGAGAATGAACACCACTTCTGTTCTTCTGACTGACTCCAAGTTACCCTCAGTGTTAGGATGGGATGGGGACCGAGATGTGGGTCCCACCAGGTTGGTAGCCTCATACTAAGCAGCCCAAGTCCGAGAGGGTAGGTGCCTTCACCTCCTGGTGCAGGGACTGTCCTGGCCGCTATCAGCACTGCTGTCTGAGTGCCTTTCAATGTGTTGTTTATAATGTGCAGAGGCTGGCAAATCAGAGCCCAAATTTATGCAGTGTGTGTGTTTGCGCCCAAGGGTGGCCTCCTCACCTACTTAACACAAAGTGAGTGAGCTATAGTTCATG
This sequence comes from Cryptoprocta ferox, assembly GCA_028646485.1. Taxonomy (NCBI): domain Eukaryota; kingdom Metazoa; phylum Chordata; class Mammalia; order Carnivora; family Eupleridae; genus Cryptoprocta; species Cryptoprocta ferox. The sequence continues at coordinate 50,206,645 of CM053574.1, forward strand.
GATCTGAGGTCTCCATCTTGGCTGCTCTCAGAGCTCTGTCTACTTTCACAGGTTCTAGGCAGAAGCAAAACTTTAAAAAAATCACAATTGTAATTGTAATTTTTAAGAAATTGATTAAACATTATATATAACATAACCAGGAACCAGGAAAGCAGCAACCACACACACACACACACACACAAAGTATAGCACAAGCAATCCAGAAATTACGGTTTCCCTGACCCTCTAGTTCTATTTCTTCATTCACAGACCATGGCTTGCTTTCTGGGGGGCTGACACAAAAGTCCACTGCTCCTTACCCCTATGACTTTTGAAACACTTATCTTAGAAAAAACTAGAGTCTTAAAAGTTTTATGTTATCTACATTCTAATGGAAGTAACACTGTATCAAATAACATCTCCTTACCATAGTCCAAAAGCTCAGAGAATCTAGAGAAAACAGAAGCTCATAGGCAGTACTATGCCAAATATAACTAATGCTTTGAAAAATTATGCATCCCCCCTAAAGAGCTTAAAAGAAGAAACTTAAATTTGAGCACACCTGAAATTTACTGGCATTCAGCTGATGCTTTAAAATGTAGTATAAAAATGATTAAGTGCTAATGGAAGCATTAAAAGCAATATTCACTCCTCCACCTCCTACAATTACTAGCAGCCATGTCTCAGATACAAATACTCTATAACACAAAACTGTGTTCTTCTTTCATAGGAGTACATCACCAAAATAAAAGCTTTCACACAACAAACGAAACTATCAACAAAAAGAAAATCTACTGAATGGGAGAAGGTATTCACAAATGTGATAAGGGGTGAATATCCAAAATATATGAAGAACTCAACACCAAAAGGACAAACTGATTTAAAAATGGACAGAGGATCAGGGGCACCTGGGTGGCTCAGTCGCATGATCTCATGGTTCATGGGTTTGAGCCCTGCAATGGGCTCTGTGCAGAGCCTAAAGCCTGCTTCAGATTCTGTGTCTCCCTCTCTCTCTCTCTCTGCCCCTCTCCTGCTCACACTCTGGTCTCTCACAATATCTCTCAAAAATAAACAAACATTAAAAAATGGACAGAGGATCTAAACAGACTTTTCTCCAAAGAAGATACACAGTAGGCTAACAGGTACATGAAAAGGTGCCCAATATCCCTAGTTATCAGGGAAATGCAGATCAAAACCACAAATGGGGTATCACCTCACACCTGTCAGAATGGCTAGTATCAAAAAGACAACAAGTGTTGGCGAGGACGTGCAACAAAAGAAGCCCTCGTGCACGGTTGACAGGAATGTAAATTGTCCAGCCACTATGGAAAACAGTACAGAGGTTCCTCAAACGTTTAAGATTAGGGGGGCACCTGCCTGGGTGGCTCAGTCGGATAAGCGTTCAACTCTTCATTTCGGCTCGGGTCATGATCTCACTGTTCATGAGTTCAAGTTGCACATAGGGCTCTGCACTCAATGCAGAGCCTGCTTGGGATTCTCTCTCTCCCTCTCTCTGCCCCCTCCCCTACTTGCATGCACATCTTCTCTTTCTCTCTCTCAAAATAAATAAACTAAAAAAATTAAAAATAGAACTACCATAAGATCCAGTAATTACACTGTAGGTATTTACCCAAAGAAGACGAAAACGCTAACTTGAAAAGATAACTGCACTCCCATGTTTACAGCAGCATTATTTACAACAGCCAAGGGACAGAAGCCACTTAAGTCTTTGTTAATAGATAAAGAAGATGTGGTATTTTACAGAGTGTAACATTACACAGCCATTTAAAAAAAAACCCTGAGATCTGGCCATTTACAACAACATGGATGTAGGACCTAGAGGGCATGATGCTAAGTGAAGTCAGAGAAAGACAAATACCACATGATCTCTCTTAAGTGTGGAATCTAAAAAGTAAAAAAAGTGAACAAACAAAAAAAAGCAGTAGCCGACTCATAAATACAGAGAGCTGGTGGTTGCCAGAGGGAGGAGGGTGGGGGGGCATGAGCCAAAGAGGTGAAGGGGATTAAGAAGTACAAACTTCCAGTTATAAAGTCAGTCTCGGGGATAAAAAGTACAGCACTGGGAATATAGTCAATAATGTCCTAACAATACTGTATGATGACAGATGGTAACTATACATAGTGCTGTGAGCGTCATGTACAGACTTTTCAAATCTCTACGTTGTACACTTGAAATTAATATAACACTGTATGTCAACTATACTTCAATAATACAAGACTTTAAATTGTCGTCTTCTTTTCTAAGGAAATCGCCAAGATTTTTCTGTCACCTATTTGGGAAATATTTCGCAGTAACATAAATTCCCTGTGGCCTGGGAGGCATGCCAGTAGCACATTAGATACAATTTTCAAAGGAAAAGGATCAAATATCCACTACTGTGCCAGTCTCCTTAAAGGAGGAGAAATTTATCAGATGATTAGTTACAAGTGATGGAGGGATTTCTCAATTTTCAACACCTTGAATTTTAATGCTCTGTTCATGTGATGCTCTTAATTTCTCTCAATCTCTGCTTGTTTATATATAAGATAAATATGATACCATCCAAACCAGATATATAGCCACCTAGTCATTTTAGGGTATTGTTTTGTTGTTATTGCCTGTTTCATTAAGATTTGAATTTAGAAGGATGCCTTTTTGGGAACATGTAGCATTTTCAAGAAAGTATTCCCTATACTTGCTAACATCCTAAAGCCAGAGGCATTAAAAATCTGAGGGAGAAATGTGAAGTATGTTGCCAAAATATAAACGCTGTGGCTATAGATATTACAACAGTACATTTCTTCCAAGTGACAAAGTGTTTGCATCACAGTAAGAACACTACACTAACACTCCACATAGATTTAAGAATTAAGTCTGTGCATTCTCTCTCTGGGAATTCCCACAAACCAACCCAGGACAGAGTGCAAAGAACCTGTTTCAGGAGGCTCCTGGCTTTCCTGTGCTCAACTGTTGACCATGGGCATTGTTATTTGCCCTCCTGGGACCTCAGTTTTCTGCAGGCAAATCTCTAAGGTTCTTTCCAACTTTATAGTAAATCTCTAGAATCCATGCTCCCCTCAGAGCAGCACTCTTAACCCATTTAAGAACTTCAAAGCATGTCCCCTGTGTAGTCTGTATTTAATCAGTTCCTGACATTTGACTCTCGTGCTCAACCTTTTATTCACCAATTTCTAATTATCCTAGAAACCATATCATACCAATTATAGCATCACTGAATAGAAAAAGACTGCTCTGAGATGTCGCTGAGATATTAAGTTCAATCTGAAGATGTAATCAATATCCCCGGAGTGCACTGTAAGCCACACAGCACAGTGAATTTTATCTCCTTCTTGATCCTCTCTGGACCAAAACTTGACTTCAGCCTAGGCCTTGAAATAAAGGGAGGGCCCCAAACTTACCATGCCACTTGCCCTTATACACCGTTCCAAAGGAGCCTGATCCAATCCGAGTGGAGAGCATCACTTCGCTGGCTTCTATTTCCCAGTAATAGCTTGAATCTCTCTGTCCACGAGGCCTCTGAAACCAGCAGAGATCATTAACACACTCCATGGAATGGTAAAGCTCTGTTAAACGATGGTGTCAAAGAAACGATAAACCCAACTTCACCCATTCCCCTATCTTTTAAAGATAGGCATTAACTGTAATTCCAATTTCAGTATTTTGAGAAAAATACCATTTTAGTTGTGTCCCACCTTACAAGTCAACAAATTTTCCAATCCAAGCATCCCCAAAATGGCACTGACATTTATAATATCCTTCATTAAATGTTTCATTACAGCTCCCCCCACCAAACCAAATTAAAAGTACTCTCATTTCTGACTAGGTTTTTCTTAGTGAACCCTAACATACAAGAGGTACTGGAAGCCAAACTCACAATTTTGTTTTTCTCCTGGGTCCCAGATCCTGGTGCACGCTCCCTCTGTGCTGGCACAGGGGTTTTGGGCTGTGACCAGCCCGTCGGGCTCAGATTGTTAGGGCTGCTGGACAAGGCTGAAGGCGAGGCTTAATAGACAAGACAAACAGAATCCACACATGGATAAGCCAACAGAAGATACACAGCATAAAGAGAAAAAGCCCATTATTATTTGCTACATAACTTTGGACAAGTACCTGATTCACTGTGGCTTCGAATTGCATCCTGAAACAGAAAAGGAAAGCTGGTCAATTTCTGCACCAGAAAAGATGTTCTCTGGGGGAAGTAAAGGGGAGGAGGAGAATTTGCAGAAACAAAGTAGATTATAAAACCTCTAAACTACAAAAGGTCTAATTACATACTCTAACTTGCTTTGATTAAATTTACCAAATGTCAATAGCCAATTATCTTCAAGATTATCGTCAATTATTAGAACTGATACTAGCTTTTCGTATACCACGTTCTTTTGGAATGGAAATCACTTTTTCTCAGAAAAAAGCAACACATATATAGCAAAGTGACACTCATTAAGGAATGCTAGCAAAGTTACTATCAACTAATTGAGGCTCTTGCTCCACTGAGGCTCAAAACAACAACAAAAAAAACCCAAAAACAAAAACAAAACTTGGGGATTAGGTAGCAAACTCACTCTTACTCCTCTAGGAGTTTGGGGCACAGTGACCAGAGTTGGATTTGTTAAAGGTAAGCACCGCAACTACGTAACTTAATCGAAGCCTAAAATCATGAAACGCTGAAAGGACCATAAATCCCCTAATCCAAAATCTACATTTTACATATAAGAAAACACACACAAATAAAAAAAAAGAGACTTGGCCAGGATCACACAGCCAGTAGGTGGCAGAAATAGAACCAGAAACCATCCCCCATGAATCTTATCCCTGAGCTCATTCACCACAAAATGCTCCTGAAACCTTATAGGGTAAGCTCTGAAATTAGTTACATTCTACTCAGGTGAAAAGTCAAAAGCTACCTTTGAACTTACTAGAAACTGTTTGGGTAGAAGAGTTTAAATCACAAGGCCTTCCATAAGACCTAAATACTCATTTTATAAATGCTCACTTGGAATATATAAGTAATCATTATATAAAACCACTGGGCCTCCATATCCTCAAAAAGGATATTTTTCTGGGAAACCTACTCTCTATTTTATGTAACCACAATAAAGACAAGATACTTTTTTCACACAACAATTAATGGAATGTTTCCACTCCATAACATTTTTGCAAGACAAAAAGTATTCTTAGGGGCGCCAGGGTTGCTCAGTCGGTTGAGCACTGACTCTGACCGTGGTCATGATCTTGCAGTTCGTGGGTTCGAGCCCCGTCCGTGTTGGGCTCTGTGCTGACAGCTCGGAGCCTGAAGCGTGCTTCAGATTTTGTGTCTCCCTCTCTCTCTCTGTCCCTTCCTCCTTCCTCCCTCTCTCCCTCCATCTCTCTCTCTCTCTCAAATAAATATTTTTTAAAATTAAAAAAAAAAAAAAAGATAAAAAGTATGCTAAACCAAGCTGCTACTCCCCCTACCTTTGGCCACCCCACCCAAGCAATAAAGCCTGGTTCTGGGGTCCCCAAACCTGGCCAATCTTCAGAATCACCTGGAGAGGTGTTTAAAAAACAGATTCCTCCTCCCCCATCTAGGACTGATGAAGCATTTCTAGGAGGGAAGGTTGGAAGCCCAGGAATCTCTGTCTTTAAGTAGACAGGATGACTGCCAGTTGGCAAAACACTGGCCAAAAGTAACGAGAATTTCAATAGAAATATTCAGCAGCTATAGCTTTATTATCCAACTAATCTATTCTTTGTTTTTAGTCAAACCACGGCACAACGATTTTTACTGACCAAAATTATATTCCCATGCACTAGGATTTTTTTCTTAATGTCAGCAATTTTCTTCCCTATATCCATTATATACCTCTTACTACACTGTCTGCTAATTTCTATAGTTGGATTTATCCTAGAAAGAACTTTTTCAATCATCTTGGAATCTAAATATTCAAGAGACCTACAAATGGTTTAAACAAAGGATGTGTACTTTTAAAAAGCTGAATCGTGATAAAAAGGAACCAAAACTTGCTCTGCCTCTAAAGTATGAAGACAATTAACATAGTGCCAGTTATTTTATAATAAAAATTCATGAATTTTCACTTTTAATGTCCCAAGTATTTGGGTGTTTACACAGAAACAAATTATGTAACAGAAGTCACTAGGGTATTATTATATTATCAGGGCTAACCATGATAAAGGAGAAATAACAAAATTCATAGCTAGCATGCACATGACCTCCTCACAACAATCCTGTGATATTCAAAATGCCCCCCCAAATGGCCAGTTCAGACTCCACATTCAGAAGCCAACATTTTTGTTGAGTCCCTGCCACCGCCAATGGGAGGACAAGCATATGGAAAGAGATTAAAGGCTTGAGTGAGGTAAAGTTGTACCTCAAGTGGCAGGTGTCCCTGAGGTTTTTCAAGGAACAATTCATAATGCAGAGAGAATACAGTTGTCTCTGATGAGCTTTTAACAAAAGATTTTTAGGGCATAGCAACCAAACTGACACACCTGGTTTCTAAATGAGGTATAAATACAACAGTGATGCTCTGAGCACCAACTAAGTAAATCTAGCATTAGTTTTGGTTGAAATTAATTTTTTAAAAAAACTTTAATACTCTTGGCCTCAAATCTCACTTGTGAAACTTATTTCACCTGTCAGTAAATCCCATATACAGTTTTTTTTTTTTTAACTCCTCTATACTCTATTGTCAAAAAAGAAAGCAGGAAAACAAGTCTGGCAAGAAATATAAAATTTAACTTAGTGACTGTTTCATTTCTGATAGGCTACTGTCTGACAGTCTTAGCAATCCTGTTAATTTACAAGAAAGCAAAGGCATGAAGAAGAATACCTACTCTTCCCCTCAAACAAAATCGTCTGGACCACGCCCTGGGAGAAGCATTCAGGCTGTTATTCTAGTCCAAAGCAATGAGAAATAAAGAAGAATAAAGAACAAAGGAAGTATTTTAAGTGTATTCAGTTGTTATTAAAGACGAATTAGAAAGCAAAGCAAATAAATAGAACATACCAAAAAGCCAAGAAAAGAAAAAGCAGTTTGAAAATACTATGCTTTGGGTACTTTTACATCTCCCTAAGTAACCTGCTTGGTAAATCCAATGACTCCACCCTTTTATTTCTAAATAAAATCACTTAAAGTTTCTCAGAGAGTTTGTTGTTCTCTATCACTATTATTTTCTTTTTCACACCAAAATGAAACTACTCTTTATATTAGCTCATTCACTAGTTCACTGACGTCCTGTTCAAATCTAAAATGGAAAGGAGTTCAAATGTTACCATTTCTTTAGGAGATTTTAGTTCTCCACTTGAATGATATGCCAATTGGATTATTCAGCCAGTCTAAAGATACAGTCCTTAAAAAATAAATTCAAAAATTCCAAGGTCCTGAGAAAGTGCAGTGACACTCTTTATCAGCTTTGACACCCCAAACTCTCTAACACAACAGTCAACCCCACCCCAGTAACAGACTGATACTCCTACCACCCGCAAGGGGCCCTATTACCTCAATCATCCTGCTGTCCACAGGCAGAGTGGTGCTGACCATGTGGACATTAGGTGTGGATGTTGACCTCTGCCTCTGGGAGAGGGAACCTTCAGAGGAAGGGCTGGAGGAGTTGAACGTGAAGGCGTGGGGTGTGGAGTATCTGTGCTGGGAACTTGGCGAGGAAGAAAAAGAAAACTCCATAAATGACATGCAGGCCTCCCCACTGTAAAATCTTTCAACTACTTACTTCATAAGATGCTCAGGGGAAAATCCTACTTGTACTAAAACCCTGGACAAAATGTTCCTTTCTTTCAATAAGCACCACTCAAAATTCTTCTTCTGTCTAGGTGCTTCTGCATGCAATGTAATAATAACACATGCTTGGAATTCATATGAAAACAATACATTTTAAGTTGTCTTCTTTTCAATAGATCACCTCTACAGAATACTCCAAATTTTTAGACCATCTCTAGGAAAGAACAGACTAACATTTGCCAACCATGCCACCATGCCACCAACCTAGGTGGAACTCTCCCAACGTAGAGACTGATGTAGAGAGCTTGAAGGAAGAGTCTTAAATTTAAGATGGTTACACTATTGAGCGTGCCCACAAAAAGGCCAGCATTTTAGCTACTAGGCTCCCTCTCCCCACTTGCCCAGCTCTAAAAGTCAGCTAATGTGAATTCAGTTTTCAGGATGCTAACACACAACTGTGAAATGAATCACTGTCCTCTTCCAGTCAAGCCCACTCCCCTGTCAACCACACTGGGAACACGCAGGAAGTATAACATTTTTATTATTTGCTCTACAAATTATTTTGAGTTTTGTCCAGATGCAAGTAACACCACACATGAATTCAAGGAATAAAAGGCTAGTTTTTATATGAGAAATTGTTCTACTGCCTTGAAAAACTGCCTTCTCAGGAATTCAGTATTTATGCCTTCAAAAGCTTGTCTTCTAGTAATGAAATCTTCAGAAGCAAGTACAATTTCTGATCAGACTTGCTTTTGAAGAGAAAAATAAGAAATTTCAAGAAAAATAAAAGTATGCAAATGTATATCCAGATATTTCAATACAAATTCCTTGTTCTGAGATATGCTGCCTTAACAATTTCCATGGTAGATTTAAAAAGATCATTAAATGTTATTCAATTATATATACATTAAAGTCAGATATTTTGACAAAGATATAGATTTTATTTTAGGTTCCCAATTTATGTGTAACATTAAACAAGATATGTGAACTCAACAAAGCTCTAACTTCAAAGCAAGAGAGCAGAAAAAAGACAAGTCATATGCAAATTCACAGGCACATTAGAAAGGATATTTATATTAAAAATCTAATTAGACTCTTTAAAGACGGTAGTCTATTAAATACTGTGGTTTTAGCAATGCAAGGCCATAATTAGCAGCTCAAAGTTAGGAGTTTTATTTATTTATTTCTTTTTAATGGATCGCCATATATAGTTTTGGAACCCTTTCCTTGAAGCACAACTTACCACATACTGAGGAAAGCAAAATCTGAAGGTCTTTAAAATGTGATGAGATATTAAGTGATATGCTATGATAACAGAAGAAAACTGCAGTCAGAGTCACTTTTCAGAATACAAAAACCACAGGACTACATTTTGCTCTAACACCAGTATTAAGTTCCACAGAAATAGTAAAGGGTTTACACAAGGAGAGAAGGGAATGCAAAGGAACTCTGGTCTTTTATATTCAGGCTCTCAATCCCACATGCCCCAATGTAATTTTCCAAAAGCAAAGTAAAAAAAATTACCTAACAGGCATCCGGGAAACAGACTCTCGCATCCGACGCATTGTCAAAGAAGGCAGTGCTGGGACCCCACTATCACCAACAGGAGAATTTGGGAACAATCTAGGTGAAAAAAGAGGAAGACCGGTTTATTAGAATTGCAGTGATTTTACAGAGTCAAATTGCCTCCTTGCCTTGCAACTCTTGCAAACAGCTATTCAAATTAAACATTTTCTAGTCACATCTTCCTCAACCATTTTAGGCTATGCAGAGTAAAGGGACCACCAAACCAAATGACTGGGTCTGAATGAGTACAGAATGTGAACAATATTGACCTCCCAATGAACATAGAGGCTCTCGTGTGCATTTCTGAACTTTTCTTTTTTTTTTTTTTTTTTTAAATGAGGGGAGAGAGAGAGAAAGAGCAAGCACAAGTAGTGGAGGGGCAGAGGAAGGAGAAAGAGAATCCCAAGCAGGTTCCACGCTGTCACAGCATAGAGTCTGACATGGGCCTTGATCTTATGATTGGGAGAACGGAATCAGAAATCGGATGCTTAACCATGGAGCCACGCAGGCGCCCTGTGCATTTCTAAAAAGTACTGGTCCAATATCCCACTATTATCAAAATAATGGTTTTTTTTTAGCTGTTAATAATAATAAATTATTTTATTTTTTATTTTTTTTCTTTTATAGTTTATTGTCAAGTTGGTTTCCATGTAACACCCAGTGCTCATCCGGACAAGTGCCCTCCTCCATGACCATCACCCCCCCTCCCCCATCAAAATAATGTTTTTTAAAAATTCTACAGTAGGGTGCATTATAACCTAAATCACATAGAGCTTTTCTGGAAATATTCTATCTTGAAGGTGAAAAGACTGAATATGAAAAATAAATGTCATTCAGCACCAAATATCATAAATAAGAGGAAAGAGATGATTGCATTAACTGGGCATCTTCCTTCCACAGGAAGAGCACGTGCGCTTAGCACCTTCACACATTAGCTACCTCAACTCATCCTCACGAGAACCCTGCAAGGAAGGTAATAACCTTTCCTCATGTGAGTGAACTGAGGCTCCGAGGTGGTTATGGTTAGTTATGGTAACACTGAGACTCTCACCGGCGTCTGCTAAGCTCCAAGCTTGTGCCAGTTGGCCACACAAGCAAATGCAACGTGACTACCACAAAAGCTTTTAAAAAAGGTGTTCCCATCAGGGATTAATGATTACATTCCTGTTGTTTTTCTAGTACTCTCAAAAAGGGATAAAACTTTGGGACTTTTCATGTACTTTCAATTTAAACCTTACTAAAATACACTTTGTTTATATGAAATGTATTTTGGTAACTGGTTTGTCTCCTGAGGGATACAAGTACCTTTTGGGGTTTTACATTTAAATCATTTTTTTTTTAGGTTTATTTATTTATTTTGAGAGAGAGGGAGAGCACAAGCAGAGGAGAGGCAGAGAGAGATGGGGAGAGAGAGCATCCCAAGCAGGCTCCATCCACACTGTCAGCGCAGAGCCCGATGTGGGGCTTGAACTGACAAACTGTGAGATCATGACCAGAGCCAAAATCAAGAGTCGGACACTCAACCAACTGAGCCATCCAGACACCCCAACACTTATATCATTTTAAAACTAATGTCTCCCTTTTGAGGTGAAGACAACAGCACCAACTGTGCTTTCTGCTCCTTCTCAATAACAAAGGTTTGACATCATTTAACAAAATAAAGAGTTGTGCCTGCCAATAACCTAGTAGATGGTACTATTAAGAGAAAAGCCAAGTCTTTTGGTTTTCTTATCCTTTCTGCCTCACTGAGTCACGGTACGCCAATCTCTCTTTGACAGACAGCAGTCCCATCTGCTTGCGTTAGAGTTACACCACACTAAAACTCCCTGGTCTCACAACCGTCATGCTGCTAAAGTAGATGGTTTCCAAATCATGACAATTCACTTAATAAGTCTAAAACCCAGATTTGCTGGTCAAATATACAATACCTTCAAAAGAGTTTATACCCCCCACCTGCTTATATTCCTTGAGAAAAGAATGATCCCTTACAAGAGTTGTCTGATATTACTCCAGTCCACACACATAGTAGGTACTTTGGTGCTACAGTGTTCATGAAATTTGTAGCCACAAGTCTGACATCGAAATCCATTTAGCAGGAACTTCTGACAGATGTCACAGAAGGCAAGCTTCAGGAAGGTCTTCCGAGCCTGTAAGAGGTATAAATAAATGAAAGAGGACAAAAGACAATTTTCTTTTGGGTTCCCAAGAGACCTCATAGAACAAAGAATCATACTTCCAACAGGGACCTTTGTCAAAAAGAATCTACTTCCAACATTTGTAAAATTCATGCCTAGAAACTAAAGTATCTTTGTGACTTATTAATCCTGAATTTCCCTACTGTAAGCAACAGCAAAACAACAGCTTTAGGTAATCCAACAATACATATGCTTTTGCTTATTACCTCTGAGAAGGTCCAGTTATGCCAGCTAGAGCACCTAGTGCACCACAAAAAAAGAAGAGCTCTGCAACTTACAAAGTTGTGTGTTGTGAGGGGAACGTGATCCAGGAAATCTACTTGAAGTTCTTCTCCAATCAACGAGGTGGCATCAGTATTCCAATCTAAACGTGCTTTTTTACTAAAGGGGATTTTTAAAACATATATAAAAGGGATATATTTAAACAAGGTAAGAGTTCAATGCAAATAATAACAGCTACCATTTATCTCATACTATATAAACATAAAACTTAATCCCAGACAATACTAACTCATTTTAACTCCTACAACAAGTTACGAAGTACACATTTTAGCCCCATCTTAAAAATGAGAGAATTGGGGCCCTAAGAAAGTAAGGTGCTCAAGGCCACACACCAAGTGTAAGGCCCTATGCTGGAGTCCAGCTGAGCTTGTACTCTTAGAATAAAGTTTATTTTGTTTTTATTATTTCTTTATTTTGAGAGCGCGAGAGAGCACACACGTGGGAGGAGCAGAGAAAGAGAATCCCAAGCAGCCTCCATGCTGTCAGCACAGAGCCTGATGTAGGACTCGATGGGGCTCAATCCCACGAACCGTGAGATCACAACCTGAGCCAAAATCAAGAGTCAGATGCTTAACCAACTGAGCACCTAGGTGCCCCAGAAGAGATTATTTTAAAATAATGAACAATCTCATGATAAAGTAAATATGCAATAAATTGGACTTGGTGACCTTAAAATCCTATAAGAATCCTAAAATACTAAAGTGGGGTATAAATATTGATGTAACAGTAAAATTTAATCTTCAGTAGCCTACTTCAGTCTAGCAGATACAAAGGAATCACAAATGAAATGCACTTTTCTATTGATAATAGGCTCACATCTGTAGAGCTGTTTGCAAGGTCTATAAATGTAAGGTTGGACAGGGGACTTTACGGTCTTAACATTTACTCTGATACCATTCTTTCTATGCCTAGAAGAAACAACACAGAAAAATATATACACTGAAGTAAAAAGTTTCAAAAATAAAAGAAGATGCTCCTTCCTCATGTCTTGTGTAGTCAGTCCATCAGGCCCACTTTCTAAAGAAAGAATACTCTCATGTAGGAGAGAAGAGCACATATATAGCACACTTCAAACTTCTCCCTTTGCCTACCACAAGCCGATTCCAGCCATTTTTCTAGCTATCTTATCCAATAGTAAATAATCCTTTCCTTAATATAATTCCCTATACAAGGACTCCAAAGTCCTACTTCACCCTAATGAACAGAGAGAGGGGCAACCCTGTGTCCTCATAAGTCTTCAGGTGCTAATCTGTCCAAGAGAGAAGCTAGGGTAGCTCCAAACCAATGTAGCCTTGGACAAGAGTGGACAAGCCACTGAATGTCTCAGAATCCCTCTAGTCTTTAAGGAACACTATAGATTGGCTTGAGTTCAACATGGGACTATACCCAGAGAAAGCTGACATCTGCTTCAAAGATCTACACTTCAACAAACTGCCTCCTAAGCTGAGGGGGACAGAATAGTGGAAGTGATGCTCACCCTTTTGAGTTGATTCATTTCCTAGGCTATTCTCTCAAACTGGGAAACTCCTTGAGACAGAAAAGATGTTAAGCTGAAGATCAATAACAGAACTAGCATTTTTCAAGAAGAAAGTAAAGATTATTTCCCCCAATTTGGGGGGATAATAATGGATAATTACGGAAGCTACAGGGTATTACTCCCAGTCTTTGATGGGATGCCTTTATCAAACCACCAGCATTAGAAATAAGATGAACTATGCATCTTCCTTGAAGCAGAAATTCTCCCGCATCTTTTAGTCCTAGGTCTGCCAGATTACATGGACTGAGTAAACATGAACTGTTATAAAAATGAATGAATGAGGGGCACCTGGCTGACTCAGTAAGAGCATATGACTCTCGATCTTGGGGTAGTGAGTTCGAGCCTCACGTTGGTTTGTAGAGCTTACTTAAATAAAAAATTTTTTAAAAAAGAATGAATGAGTGAATTACGAGAGAGTTAATCTCTTGAGGATAGGATTCTTTATACATAATAATGCAAACAGTTTCTGAGTGTCCATTCTGTCCACTGCATTCCAGGAAACACAAAAATTTTTTGCTCTCAAGAAGCGTACTACCTTACACTACTGTTTCCATCTATGGAATACTATCAACACCTAATATATATATATTTTTTTCAATGCAATGCTTAAGCAATAATTTCAAGTTCTTAGTATTCTATTTTTCTCAGTTGTCTATAAACAAGAGTATATAAATACATAATATTTTATAAGAAGCTAGCATACTTTTTTAAAAATGCAAACCGTTATTATTTGAAGCCAGCAGCTCCTTACTAGTATGAAAGAGGAGCTGACTGACTTTTGAGTTCTTACCCTTTATGTTCATGGAGAAGTCTGAACACTGCACAGCACTCTGGCTGCAGGCCCCTCACCTTCAGTGCTTTCATAAGGCAATCGTGCAAGCTCATTCCATTTCTCACATTGACCTATAAACAAAAACCCATCTTTAGAACCAACAAAGACTGCACATCCCTTGATGAGCATATTAATAAATGCACAAGTCTGTAAGGGTATATGAAGAAGATTTATGACAGCACTGTCTGTAATGGTAAATACGTACACACACAGGAAACAGCTGGAATGTCCAGCAATAGGGGAGTGCTTAAATAAAGCCTAGAATATCTATGTATGTCACATTAAGCCACTACTATATTATTTATAACGACCTAGAGGGAAGGTTGTCCATGATTTGTTAATTGTGGGAAAATATTTTTAGAATAATACAAAGAGTTAGGATTATCTAAAGGGCAGGGGAACCCATATATGTTTATATACTGTAGGAGTATGAAAAGATATACCTCTAGATATTATCAGGAGAGAGTGGTTGAGAAAGATAAAATTATCACATTTCCCTTTACACTGGTCTCATTTGTTTGACTCACTCAAATGTACATGCAAGCATGAACACCCACCAGAAAGGAAAATAAATCAATCTGATCTATAAACAAATGAGTGAGTTTTTCTGATCAAAAACTGTATTCCAACCTGTTTTCAACAAAATGGTTTATCTTCCTAACAAAAATTCCATCTCCTATACATTTCACTCTAGTAAAGGCAAGCAGACCACTGCTAATTTAAATAAACGTGCACACCATTTCAGGTAGCCTTAGTGTATGTCCCTCCACATTGTCCTATACCCAATCCTCAAAAGCCAGGGAGACACTCAGAGGCCTAGAAGGAAGTATGAGTACTTGGGGTACTAATAATGGCAGCTATATAAAAATTTTGACTACTGGGGTACCTGGGTGGCTCAGTCCATTAAGAGTCCAACTCTTGATTTTGGCTCAGGTCATGATCTCATGGGTCCTGAGGTCCAGCCCCTAGTCAGGCTCCGTAGTGACAGCTCGTGGCACCTGCTTGGGATTCTCCCTCTCTCCCCCTCTCTCTGCCTCTTCCCTGCTTGTGCTCTCTCAAAAATAAACATTAAAAAAATTTTTTCGAGTAAAACTTCAAGAGTTTTGATAAAAGCCCCATATATTTTGTTTTTAAAGCTAACAAAGTTAATTAAAAGTGAAACAACTAGAGTCAGTATGGCCAACAAGGAAAACAAAGTGTAGATTTGTGGTGCTTGTAAATTGCCCACAGTGGAATTTCGGTACTCAGTTAAAGTGTGACAGATGACAGTGGCCAAACCAGCTCCTTCCCAAAGGCAGGTCAGAGTATATGTTTGGATCTATTTGAAAAGTCTAAAATATTTATTTAAAATATTCCATAGCAAGTTTATTTTAGATTCCTTGAAGCAGTTATACCATTAGAAAGATCCACTAACTTAGAGTTTTCAGGAAAAAAAAACTAAGTAAAAGTGAGATATACTGTTCTGAACTATGAAGATAAGTCACCAAGAATGATGACAATGAAAATAAACACACACTAACAGAATCATTACTTGCATCAAATACTATGCAGCAGAGCTTTGAAAAACATAAGGTGCTATCTGTACTGTATCATTGATCTTCATTAAAAGTCACAGACTCTAGGGGCACCTGGGTGGCTCACTCAGTTAAGCATCCAACTTCAGCTCAAGTCATGATCTCACAATTCATGGGTTCGATCCCTGCGTTGGGCTCTGTGCTGACAGCTCAGAGCCTGGAGTCTGCTTCAGATTCTGTGTCTCCCTCTCTCTCTGCACCTCCCCTACTCACGCTCTGTCTCTTTCTCAAAAAATGAATTAACATTTAAAAAAAAGTCACGGACTCTAAAAGCTAGAGAGTTCTTTAAATATTCTCTAATCCAAGTGGGGCTCCCAAATGTGGCTGGCATTAGAATCATCCAAGGAGCTTATGAAAATATAGATTCCCAGCTTCTTCCCTCCAATACATCCAAGGATTCTAAGTAAGCTGATCTTGAATGAAGCCCAGGAGTCTGTATTTAGCCTGTGTCAGGTGATTCTAATGGTAATTAATGGTCCTCAGCTATAGTCCAAGCACCCACCCAATAACAAGTAGTGGCAAAGAGACATATATTTACAAAATAAATGACAAGAAAAAGGTTTTTTTAAAAGCAACTCCCAAATGTTGTGCCTGGGTGGCTCAGCTGGAAAGTCTATGACTCGGTTTTAGGCTCGGGTCATGATCTTACATTTCATGAGTTCGAGCCTCCTCACTGGGTTCTGTGCTGATGGCATGGAGCCTGCTTGGGATTGGGATTCTGTCTCTCCTCTCTACCCCTCACCTGCTTATGCTCCCTCTCTCCCAAAATAAATAAATAAACAAAAAAGCAACTATCAATTATACTTCTACAATTATTTAAATCATACGTGTATGTGTATGTGTGTGTGTGTGTGTGTGTGTGTGTGTATCCTTTCTATCATTTTTCTCTCTACACCTCCCATGGATACATGTTAAAATTAGTTAAATCTAATTTCTGGAGCCTACTAAGTGATTATGAGATTCATTCTGGGCTCCAAGGAGTGAAGCAACCTGGGAATGATTAGAAACTGCTGACTCATGGTACTGGTCAGTAAATGACTCCTTCCACCAATGTTCCCCTGAAGATGGGTGCCTGCTGAAAGAAGATGGTTCTTCCAGAGAGTGATGGTCTATCTCTGGTCAAAGAATTGGGAGAAACTAACTTTATCTGCTACAGCCTTAGGAGAATCAAGGTTCCAAATCACTTGTTCCCAACTGCTGGTTGTGCTCAACTGAAAGCTGTCAAGGACTACAAAGATGTAGAAAAATTTCAAATAATCATAGCTACCATTTTACTTATGAATTAGCTACTGTATATTCAGCACGAGCCTCATTTCATTAAGGTGAGGAAACAGAGGCTCAATATATTATGTAACTTATCTAGATGATAATAAAAGGTAATACGGGGATTTATATTTGGGCCTAGTTGTCTTAAAGATCCATATACTTAATCATTACGCCAAACTAAGTTTCCCAGTCTTCCAGGCAATTCGGCAGTAGATGGGAATGGAAAGAAGGCACAGTTAACAGCCTGGAGCAGGACCACATGGTCTTCAGTTTCCCATTACAATCACACTTCCCACCTGGACTCTCTATTTAAGGTTACAAAGAAAACGAATGAACAACAATACATAAAAAATCACCTTGCAAATGAAAGGCCATTTTTGAAATATAAGGAGGTTATTACTCTTTATTTAGCCAGCCATTCAACTTTTATTTTTAGGAATGGGAACAAAAATAATACTCAAACTTTAAATACCTTTTGAGTTTTGCCTTCAGTTCAAAATATATGTAAATGTACAACACTATAACTGGGAGTCTCCTTAAGTTCACAAAAGAAGTATGAAGGAGTTTATTAGTAAACTGGGGAGAGGAAAGTGGAACAGTCAAAAACAGAATTCTGTCCTGGACTTTCCAACCTCAGAACTTTGTCTCGCCTAGGTACAAAGAAAAGCACAATGCACTGATTTTACTCAAAGAAGGGGGGGTGGGAAAGGAGGAGACATGGAAGTTCTTGAACTAAGGTTTTCTCAAATGTCCCAGCAAGCAAAATTAGCTTCACTTTCCTGTTTTAACCAGGTGGGTTTTTTTCCACCAAGATAGTAAGGAACTATTTTGAGTAGTAATTTCTTGGAAAAGTTGGAATTCTATGTCAGAAAACCAAGTGGAGTGTCCTACCATGATGCTAGTATGAACCTGTTGCTGGTACTACAAAAACGAACTATGCAGACATAACTGGCTAGTGTCAGTGCCCTGGAAAAGAGGAAGATGCTGTGCTTTCTGAGCTACCTCTAGCTTTGCCCGGAGGTACTTACAAAATGATTTTTTCTAGGTAATTTTATTTTCTTCTATATACTCTAATGTCTAAAAAATTTAAGTGAGCATTTGCTTTAATATCCATAATACACACACACACACACACACACACACACACACACACACACACATAAAATTAGCTGGGAAGGTCTAAGGGAGCTTTTCAAAAGATGACACTCCAGGCAAGAGTAATAACAGATGGAAGGCCACGGGGTGGGGAAGAGTATGGAAGGAACATAGCAAAATAAAGCAATAAAATCTGCAACTGGAAAGCCAATTAATAATAAAACTAAGTGACAATTTTGCCTATCTATAAGGTGAGTAAAATTATCCAAAATGCTTCTTATAGGCAGATGGCCAGCTAAACTTACTGAGAGGAACGTTTACGTACCACTGTTCTTTGCTTGTTTGGCAAGAAAACACGGATAGTGTTGCTTGTCTTAGAAGAGTCCGTAAGTTTGCCATCATCTGATGCCCGACGCTGAAAGCCAAACGGCTGAACTATTGTAGGGGAGATGCAGCTGGGGCCGTCAAACACTGCATCTTTGAATCCAAAACCATTGCTGATCGTCTTCCAGGCCCCCTGTATGTGCTCCATTGATGCAGCTTACACAATACTTAAACCTAGTTTAAAAAAAAAAAACAAAAAACTTAATGTAGAACAAAAGCAACTAACACAACAGCATAGAGTAATTGTGAAAATAGTAGTGTATGGACTTTCTCCTAACTAACACCCTCGGCTTAAATAAACTAATCAGAAATCTTCTATATTAGTATATTTCCATAAAATATTTCATAGAAAAGTAAAAAATGAGCATAGTAGTGACTAGAGGTCAAAAGTGCATCAAGGGTTATACCACCAGTTATACCAACCTGGAATATGGACTCAGCCAGGTTTCCTGACTTCTAGTCTAATACTTTTTAAATTACATTTCTCTTCTTCTTTAGTTATTGTATATTAAGTGTGAGTGACTACCCTTGGGTATCAGTAACATGTAAGTACTAGGAAAAGTGAAATTTAAAAAAAAAAGCCACAATTTTCTGCCTTAAAGGAAGAAAAAGAAATTAGTATGTCTAGGATGTGTATTAGACCTTGATATATAAATGATCTCATTTAATTTTTTTATAAGGATCCCAAATATTTTAAATCCTTCCTCTATCCACCCTTTAAACAAATAAGGCACAGAAAAATCATACTACTTGGTGAAGAGCACCCAGGTGATAGGTAAAAGATGCTTAAATTTAAAGTCCATAAACTTTCCACCATAACATTCACAGTTAAGTTTTGGTACAAAAATGAAGCTTACAAACAGGAGTAAGTGTGAAGTTGGGATACACAATGCCCTGCTACTGACAGGGAGTCAGCAATCATGCAGAAGTGAGGTTTATCTCCTTCTTTAGAAAAGGGTGAGATTGACAAGGAATCCCATCCTTCTCAACACCTTCCTTCCTTAGAAACTTATTTTGTCTTATTATTAATAATACCTACCATTTACTAGGTGCCTACTATATGGGCAATATATACTGCATACATCCCACTCATATTATCCAACCTAATCCTTAAGAGAAATACTCTAGGTAGGACTTACATCCCCATTTTACATCTGAAAAAATTTAAAGATTGACTGTGTGCTGACAGCTCAGAACCTGGAGCCTGCTCCAGATTCTGTGTGTCTCTCTCTGCCCCTCCCCAAGTCGCACTCTGTCTCAGTCTCTCAAAAATAAATAAAATATTAAAAAAAAAAAAAAGAATGTAAACTCAACAATCAAACAATCTAACAGTTTCTATTAGCTGTTTAAACATTTGAATTCAATGTGATGGTGTTGGTCTTGGTGGAGGTCACTTGTGGGGAAGAGCACTGGGTGTTATATGGAAACCAACCTGACAATAAACTATAAAGTTTATAAAAAAATAAAAATAAAAAAAATAAATAAATAAAAATAAATAAAAAAAATAAACTCTGTTTCCAATAGCAAAAAAAAAAAAAAAAAAACCATTTGAATTCATATACATTTGACAATCTATCTTATAGGGGTAAAAATCCAGCCAGCACTACAGAAACAGCCACCACTACTAAGGTACACTGGAATATTTACTGCAGCATTATTAGTAATGTCGATAAAACTGTCAACAAACTCCCATCAGAGCCAAAGCCATAAAACTAAACAAGAAATAATTTGAAAACTAGTTTACAAAAATAAGACCTCCTAGGAACGGATGCCACCGCAACATACTGGCTAAAGGTCTAATTTAAAGAGTATTTATCCAGGGAAGCTTGAGAAGATTGTGGAGTAGGAGGACCCTAAGCTCACGTCCTCCTACAGCAACATCAAGGCTGCAACAACCTGAAGTGCAACTCACTCTGAAAACGACCCAAAGACTAGCAGAATAGTATTGTCTCAATTAAAGATATTTTTTAAGGGCCATAATGAAAAGGTTAAGAGGGGCAGAGACAGCTGGGAACAAAACCCCCAGGGTAGTGACTCAGAAGCAGAAGGGATATCACAGGCACGCAGGGCTTCCTGAAGAGCAAGAGAATCTAGCCCTATGTAAGTCAATCCCTGCCCCAGTCCTTAACAGGAAGGCCCCAATCCTTACCAGGAAGACAAAACCCCACAACACCGGGCTTTAAAAATCAGCAGGGGTGAGGGCACCTGGGTGCCTCATTTGGTTAAGCGTCTGACTCCAGCTCAGGTCATGATCTCATGGTTCCTGAGTTCAAGCCCTTTGTCGGGCTCTGTGCTGACAGCTCAGAGCCTGCAGCCTGCTTCAGTCTGTGTCTCCGTCTCTCTCTGCCCTTCCCCTGCTTGCACTCTGTCTCTCTCTCAAATATAAATGAACATTAAAAAAAAAAAAAATCAGCAGGGCTTAACTCTAGGAGAGCCAGAGGGCTATGGAAAACTGAGACTCTGCTTTTACATGGTCAGCACATAGCAGGTACTCCAAGACCAGCACAAGGGCAGCAGTTTGCAAAGAACCTGGATTATTTGTGAAGGAGATTTATTTTAAGGTGTATGCTGAAGGGGCAGGGATGTGTAGGATCTTTCTCCAGGAAGGGAAAGCCTAGTGGGTGTCTGTCTGTGTGTGTGTGTGTGTGTTTTTTTTTGGCCGTCCTTCAGCCTAGCTGGTGGCAGCCAGTTCTGATACTCTCCTTCTACCTTGCCACCACCACTCATCTGCCCCAGTGTTCCCCAGTGGACCTGCACCACCACTACAGCAGGTGCCCCTCCAAAGCTGCTTCCATCCCACCACAACCAGTGGACACCCTCGGTGGGGACCAGCAACCCCCTAAAACAACTTCTGCCCCACCACACCCAGTGGGCAGCCTCAGAAGTGACTGGTGCCCCTCTCATCAGGACACCCGCAACAGCCAGCTGTGCCAGGGGCCAATCCTGCCAACCAGTGTGTCCACCGTGGTCACACCCAGTCACTGCAGACAGGCTGGGGACTACTAGCACCAATAACAAGCCTGAAGCAGTCACAGCCCAGTCGCAACAGGAGGGCCATACAGGAGACACCTCTGGAACATCTGGTTCTGCTGACCAGGGGGGACTGAGCTACTGGGCCCCACAAGTCACCTTCTACTTAAAGCCACTACTTTCAAGACCAGAAGATAGAACTCACCTATCTAATACACAGAAAGTCAGACAAAATGAGATAGAAGAGTATGTACCAAATGAAAGAATAAAACAAAACCTCAGAAAAAAGAACTAAATGAAACAGAGATAACCAATCAAAGTAATGGTTATTAAAGATACTCATGGGACTTAAGATTAGATGAACCCCGTGAGAACTTCAACAAAGAAAAAATATAAAAAGAACCAATCAGAGCTGAAAAATACAACAACTGAAATGAAAAATACAACAGAGAAAATCAACAGCAGATAAGAGAATGCAGAAGTACAGATCACTAATCTGGAAGACAGCATAGTGGAAATCACCAAGCTGAGCAGCAAAGAGAAAAAAAATTTTTTTTTGAGAGGGAGAGAAGCAGAGGGAGAGAATCTTTTTCTTTTCTTAATGTTTATTTATTTGAGAGAGAGAGTGCAAGCAGGGGAGGGGGAGAGAGAGAGGGAGAGAATTCAAAGCAGGCTCCAGGCTCCGAGCTGTCAGCACAGAGCTCGACACAGAGCTCGAACCCACCAAATGCAAGATCATGACCTGAGCCGAAGTCAGATGCTTAAACCGACTGAGCCACCCAGGTACCCCAAGAGAGACTCTTAAGCAGGCTCCAGGCCCAGTGCAGAGCCAAATACAGGGCTCAATCTCACGACCCTGAGATCATGACCTGAGCCGAAATCAAGAGTCAGATGCTTAACTGACTGAACCACCCAGGCACCCCAAAAAAGAAAAAAATTTTTAATGAGGATAGGTTAAGAACTCTGAGACAATGTCAATTGTAATAACATTACAGGTTTCCCAGAGAAGAAAAGAAAGGGACAGAACTTATTTGAAGAAATAACAGCTAAAAATGTCCCTGAGCTGGCAAAGGAAATGGATATCCAGAGACAGAAAGCAAAAAAAGTACCAAACAAGATAAACCCAAAGAAGCCAAACAAAGATACATAATAATTAAATTGTCAAAAAATTAATGATAAACAGATAACCTCAAAAGAAGCAAGAGAAAAACAACTAGTTACAGACAAGAGAAACCCCATAAGGTTGTGAGCTGATTGTTCGGCAGAAATTTTGCAGTTCAGAGGGAGTGTTCAAAGTATTAAAAGGAGAAAAACCTATAAACAAGAGTATTCATCCCAGCAAGGTTATCATTCAAAATTGAAGGAGAGACAGAGTTTCCTAGACAAACAAATGGTATTTGTAACCACTAAAACTGGCCTTACAAGAAATGTTAAAGGAACTTCTTTAAGTGGAAAAGAAAAGGCTGTGAGAAAATTATGAAAGAAAAAAAAATTTCACTGCTAAAAGCAAACATACTGTAAAGGTAGAAAATCAATCACTTATAAAGTGAGTATGATGGTTAAAAGACAAAAATAGTAAAATCAATTATGCCTACAATAATTAGGTTAAGGGATACACAAAATAAAAGATGTAAAATGTGAATTCATATACATAAAACATGAAGTAAAAATGTAGTGTTTTTACAATGTATGAACTTAAGTGACCATCAACTTGAAACAGACTGCTATATACACAGGACATTATATATGAACCTTATGGTAACAAACCAAAAACCTATAATAGATACGCAAAAAATAAAGAGAAAGGAATCCAAACATAACATTAAAAAAAAATCATCAAATCATGAAGAGGGTAAGAGAAGGAAAAAGGCACAGAGAACTGGAAAACAATTGGAAACAACAGGAAAACAATTGACAAAATGACAATAAATATGTACCTATCAATCATTACTTTAAATGTAAATGATCTAAACACTCCAATCAAAAGACATAAGGTGAATGAATGGATAAAAAAACAAAACCCATCTATATGACAACTACAAGAGATTCACTTCAGACCTAAAGACACATATAGACTGAAAGTGAATGAATAAAAAGATATTTCATGCAAATGTAAGTGAATAAAATGGGGTAGCATCACTTCTATCAGACAAGAGAGACTTTAAAACAAAACTATAACAAGAAGGGCATTACATAATGATAAAGGGATCGATCCAACTAGAGGATATAACAATTGTAGATATCTATAGATATAAATAAAGAAATTGACAGGGGTGCCTTGCTGGCTCAGTCAATAGAGCTTGTGACTCTTAATCTCGGGGTCCTGAGTTCAAGCCCCACACTGGACACAGAGTTCAGGAAAAGAAGGTACTGACAGTAATATAATAATAGTTGGAGTCTTTAACACTCCACTAATATCAACGATACATCATACAGACCACAAATCAGTAAGGAAACAGTGGCTTTAAATGACACATTATACCACATTATTATATACATACATACACACACATACACACATATATTATATATATAATTCCACCCAAAAACAGCAGAGTATACATTCTTTTCAAGTACACATGGAACATTCTCCAAGACAGATCACATGTTAGGTCACAAAACAAGTATCAATAAATTTGAGAAGACTGAAATCATATCAAGCATCTTTTCTGACCACAAAGGTTTGAAATTAGAAATCAATTACAGGAAAAAAACCCAAACGTGGAGGCTAAACAATGTGCTTACTAAACAACCAATGAGTCAATAAAGAAATGAAAGAGGAACTAAAAAGCAAAAACAAAAACCTTAAGACAAATGAAAATGGAAACCCAATGTTTCAAAATCTTTAGGACACAGCAAAAGCAGTTCTAAGAAGTTTACAGCAATACAGGCTTACCTAAGGAAAAAGAAAAGCCTCAAATGATCCAACCTTACACCTAAAGAAACTAGAAAAAGCAGAAGAAAGAAGAACAAAGTCCAAAGTTAGGAGGAAGGAAATAATAAAAAGCAGAAATGGAGGACAAAAAAATAGAAAGATGAATAACTTAAGAGCTGGTTCTTTGAAAAGTAAACAAAACTGATAAAACCAAGAGAAGTTACAGTCAACACACAGAAATACAAAGAATTATCAGAGACCATGAAAAACTATACACCAACAAATTTGACAACCTAAAAGAAAAGAAATGGATAAACTCCTAGATATATATAATCTTAGAAGACTGAATTGGGAAGAAACAGAAAATCTGGACAGATTTCTAATAATGAAATCAGTAATAACAATTGAAAAAAAAAACCTAACAAACAAAAGTTCAGGACCCAAAGCCTTCACAGGTGAATTCTAACAAACACTTAAAGAAGAGTTAATATCTAGCCTTCTCAAGCTATTCCAAAAAACTGAAGACAGGAAATAGATCAATGGATCAGAACAGAAAGAACAGAAATAAGCCTACACTTATGTGGTCAATTAATCTAAAGCAAAGGAAGCAAGAAAGACAATAGTGAAAAGATAGTCTTTTCAATAAATAGTACTGAGAAAACTGGACAGCTATATGCAGAAGAGTGAAATCACTTTCTTATATCCCCCCCAAACACATACACAAACTCAAATTGGATCAAAGACCTAAATATAAATATAAAACTGTAAAACTCCTAAAAGAAAACATAAGCAGTAAATTCTTAGACATTGGTCTTTAGCAATGTTCTTTGGATCTGTCTCCTCAGGCATGGACAAAAAAAGCAAAAATAAACAATTGGGATCACATCAAACTAAAAGGTATTTGCACAGCAAAGGAAACTATCAACAAAATTAAAAGGCATCCCACTAAATGGGAAAAGATATTTGCAAATAATATATTCAATAAGGAGTCGACATCCAAAATATATAAAGAACTCTAAGGGGCACCGCACCGAGGTGGCTCAGTCAGTTAAGTGACCGACTCTCAATTTTGGCTCAGGTCATGATATCCAGTGCCACATAGGGCTCCAAAGCTGGGCATGTAGCCTGCTCAGGATTCTCTTTCTCCCTCTCCCTTTGCTCCCCTTCCACTCGCACACTCTCGCTCTAAAAAAAAAAAAAAAAAAAAAAAAAAATTATATATATAAAAAATTCAAACAGGAATGCCTGGGTGGCTCAGTGGGTTAAACATCCTACTCTTGATTTCAGCTCAGGTCATTCTTGATTTCGGCTCAGGCCATGATCTCACAGTTCATGAGATCAAGCCCCACCTGGAACCCTGCATTGGGCTCCATGCTGACAGCACAAAGCCTGCTTGGGATTCTCGCTCCCCCACCCCACCCCCCGACTCTGCTCCTGCCCTGCTTGCGTGCGCACACATGCTCTTGATCTCTCTCAAAATAAACAGTAATCTGATTAAAATGGGCAGAGGACCTGAATAGCCATTTTCAAAAGAACAAAACAAAAAACCATACAGCTCCCCAAGAGACACATGGAAAGATGCTCAACATCACTAATCATAAGGGAAATGCAAATCAAAACCACAATGAAATTATCACTGCAAGCCTATCAAATGGCTTCTATATATATGTATATAAAAGAAATCATATATATGATTTCATATACATTATACACATACATAATAAGTGTTGGCGAGACTGTGAAGAAAAGAGAATCTTGTGCACTGTTGGTGGGAATGTAAACTGATGCAGCCACTATGGAAAACAGTGTGGCAGTTCCTCAAAAAAATTAAAAATCGATGATGATCCATCCACATGATCCAGTAATTCCACTTCTGGGTATTTATCCAAAGAAACAAAAATGCTAATTTGAAAAGATATATGCACCCTTATGTTCACTGCAGCATTATTTACAACAGCCAAGATATGGAAGGAGTCCCAGTGTCCACCGACAGATGAACTGATAAAGATGTGGTGTGTAAACATGTGCACACGTGCACACACACCCATGCTAATACTACTCAACCATAAACGAGATAGATATCTTGCCATGTGTGACAATATGGATGGACCTAGAGGGTAGTACACTAAGTGAAGTGAGAGAAAGACAAATACTATATGACAATTATATGTGGGGAATCCAAAAAAAAATACAAAAACAGAAAGAGACTTACATATACAGAAAACAAACTGGTGGTTTCTAGAGGGGAGGGGAGTGAGGGAAGGGAGGGAGGTGAGGGACTGGGCCAAATCGATGAAGGGGATTAAGAGGTACAAACTTCCAGTTATAAAATAAGTCACAGGAATGAAAACTATAGCACAGGGAACATAATCAATAGTATTGTAATAATTTTGTATAGTGACAGACGGTAACTACACATATGGTAAGTATTTTGTAATATATATGTCAATTCACTATGCTTTACACCTGAAACTAATATATTCTATGTCAGTTACACTTCAAATAAAATTCAAAATTTTTAAAATAAAGAATATTTAACCAGACTTTTTTGTCTAGGAAAAACACTATTTGAAGTTATGAAAAATCCTACTTTGTTTTACCTTAGAAAGCTTTTTAAAAAGAAAACTTTAGGGGCGCCTGGGTGGCTCAGTCGGTTGAGCGTCCAGCTTCGGCTCAGGTCATGATCTCATGGTTCATGGGTTCGAGCCCCGCATCAGGCTCTGTGCTGACAGCTAGCTCAGAGCCTGGAGCCTGCTTCTGATTCTGTGTTTCCCTCTCTCTCTGACCCTCCCTTGCTTGCACTGTCTCTGTCTCTCAAAAATAAATAAAAAACATAAAAAAAAAAGAAAAGAAAACTGTAACGTTTTAAATAGGGAGTATTTTATGTACTTTTACACTGAAGGAAAAAAAATTTGGATTTCACTGATAAAATGATAATTTTCCATAACAGCAGAATGGGGCCAATGTCATGTATCAATCAGCAATACATTTTCTAAATACTTTAAAGGACTAAACATGCTATATAGTGTCAAAAGTAAACATCAAAAAGACAAATTAAAAATATTCATAATGTATTTTTTGATATTTATACAACCTTTTCAACTCTTACAGAAAAGTATATTGTTTAAAGGGGGAATGTTAAAGACATCATTTGAAGATAACTTTGGTAATAAAGAGTTTATATGGAATCTAATTTTAAAAGCTCATTTTTGTCCAATGATAAAAAATAAACTTTTAGATAACTCTCTTCACTCATACAAAATAGTAGCTTTATTATCACAAAAGTTCCCTGACCTTAAAAACCTTTTAGTGAAACAGCCTGGGTCCTTTTCAAGGTATAACTAAAATAGCACCAATATGGTTTCAAAAAAGGACAGAATCAGTACCTTTTTTTTTTTTTTAAGATTTTTTTATTTTTAAGTAATCTCTATACCCAATGTGGTGAACTCACAACCTGGAAATTGAGAGTCACGTGCTCTACTGATTGAGCCAGACACATGCCCCATGAATCACCACCTTCTTAACAGCCAGATTCTTCAGAGAAGAGACTTCAAAAACTCAAATCTCTTTCTTACACTGTAAGTCAGTACTTTTTCAAACTATGGGGTATGTTCCAGTAGTTGTCAGGAAATCATTTTGACTAGATTTCTTCAAAAATAAACACAAAGCATCACACATAGTACAGGTAAGTACTATTTTGAGAAATCTTTGATTCAGGCATACGCACAGTATAAAAATGTACTGTTTAGGGACGTGTGGCTGGTTCAGTCAGAGGAGCATGCAACTCCTGATACCAACGTTGTGAGTTCAAGCCCCATGCTAGGTGTAGAGATTACTTAAATAAATAAAACTTTTTAATAAATGCACTGTTTAATGTGGATCACTACTAAGTTTGAAAGCTGCCAGTGTAGTTCCAAGGCCCAGAATCTCTAGACCTTACATCGATTTCTCCAAGTGCATTAGCCCAAAGTACATCTATGCTTGAATGATCACTTTAAGGATCCATCTAGTCTTAAAGTGTCTTTCTTAGCCCTACCAATGAACTCTCCATGTGTGCTAATTCCATCTTAAATTTAGAAAGTCATCTCCCCTACTTCATGTAATTCTTTCAGTTTTCATGTATTTCATTACTATGTGGACTCAAAAAACTCAGTATATTACTTTCCATTCTTTTTTCAGGTAGTTGTTTTATGACCTTATTTATAATGCAAATTTATGGTGAAGTAATGGATACACTGACAGTAATCTGAGACCATTCTCCAATGCTGACTCGGTTACACGGTTCACTAACTTTTACATAATATGCCATTCTGAAGGTATGCAGTGTATACACTATATAGTCCATTTACTGAATTTTCTTGTCCTATATTGAATTTCTAATATTCATCTCTCTGAAAAATAGCCTTTTCTCTTTCTCATTTATCATTTCTTTAAATGATCTTTATTGCCATAAAGCTTTCTGTCTCCTGCCTGCTGAGATGATATTCTTTTCTGCTTTCAAAGAAACTACTAAATGAAGAGTGTGGTGTTAACTATTTAATGTAGATTCCTTCCCCAATTTAAATGCATCTCCAAAGCATACACAACAAAGATTATATTCATTTACAGTCTTGCAAACTTAGAAAAATCTTCTGGATGGTTTCAGAGATCTCAGTCTTTGTACAGGATGAAAACCTTAACATGTACAAAGTTTGTTTCTGGAAATCTTTGAGGGCAGCCCCTCAGTACAATTTTGCATGCCTCTACTGAAGCTTTGGGTCCTCTGTAATGTTCTTTAGATAAAGCAACAAATATTCTCCCTCATAAAGCCTCCCTTCTTTGCTCCCTATTTATTCATAAAGAATTTACTATTCCCAACTCTTTTTCATAGTCCTTTTATTTACATATATATTAACAGCACTTCCCACCTTGTAATTATTTACATGTCTGCCTCCCTACCTATCTGTAAGCTCCTTAATAGAGGGCATGCCTTCTTTGTTCTCATTAGTTCTCTCAGAACTTAGTATGACACCTGACCTACAGGAGGCACTCAACCAAGACTTCAAAGCCAATGGGATGGTAGTTATAGAATCTAAAATTTATATAAATTATTAAGGAAACAATAGCTATTTCTAAGATATAAAATTTGAACCACAAACAAGAATCTAGGAAAAACACATATATTCAACAAAGCCTGTATGGTTATCTGAACAATATTAGTTTGCTTTCTACTTTGACACGTGCCAAAACTCACTGGGCAACAAGATACATGCATAAAAAATAAATTTCTGGAGTGCCTGGGTCGCTCAGTTAGTTAAGTGCCCAACTCTTGGTTTCGCTCAGGTCATGATCTCATGGTTCATGAGTTTAAGCCCTATCTATTATGGGCTCCACAACTGACAGCGTAGAGCCTGCTTAGGATTTTCTCTCTCTCCCTCCCCACCCCCCCACCCCCACCTCTTCCCCGCTCATACTTTCTCTGTCTCTCTCAAAATAAATAAATAAAAAGACCTTTAAAATTTTTTTTTTCTGGGGCGCCTGAGTGGCTCAGTCTGTTAAGCATACGACTTCGGCTCAGATCATGATCTCAGGGTTCGTGGGTTCGAGCCCCACGTCGGGCTCTGTGCTGACAGCTTAGAGTCTGGTGCCTGCTTCAGATTCTGTGTCTCCTCTCTCTGACCCTCCCCGCTCATGCTGCGTCTCACTCTCTCTCTCAAAAAATAAATAAATGTTAAAAAAATTTTTTCTAAATATTTTTTTCTAAAAATTCTGTACCAAACAAGCAGCAGCAATAAAGATAATATTAGCTAATAGCTATTGAGTCTTTACATTTCAGTATGTACAACACTATTGAGAACATATATTATGCATAATATTGAGCTCTTTACATTTCAATATATACATAGTAAGTTTTAGTTCTTCACATACCATATCTCATTTAATCCTGAACAACCTGAGAGACTATTATCCTTATTTTGAAGGACCAAAAAGGTTAAATAAAATTGTCCAGAGTTACACAGAGCGCCAATATTACTCACAAAATATCTAAGGTCAAAAGCACTCACAACTTTTACCAGAGCTTTATCACACCAATCATAAAGCAGATAAGATCAGTGCATTTGTGGGACAAGCTCTTGCTCAGATTGAGGGGTCAGATTTCAACCTTGTGGCTGCCTGCTCTAGTTTCCTGATAGCTGGCTTTATCCTTCCACTCTGATAACTTATTTTTTAATTATACTTTTATTTAAAATATAATTAAATTTGGGGAGGGAACATAAAGGAAAAAAGTATCTTAAGATTTATCCTAACACATTTTTTGGATATTATCTAATGGTAAAAACATAAGACAAAAATATCAGTTCAAAATCAAAATGCTTAACTTCCCCCACACCATTTTCTCAATAATTCATGCCTAGTATGTACCAGGTACTGTTATAGATGCTTAGGTGACATCAGTGAATAAAGAGACAAAGATTCTAGATATCAGAAGCACACCTTCCACTGAAGAGACACACAATAAAGTAAATTATACAATATGATAGTGGGTTATAATCAATCAGTGCTGGGGGAATAGAGGCAAGTTGCAATTTATATTGGTCAGAGTAGGCCTCAGTGAGGAGTTTGACTTGCAGATAAATGGGAGAATATTCAAAGGACAAGGAACAGCCAGAAAAACCCTAAAGCAGGAGTGTCTTGTGTACAAAGAACGGCAAAGGGATCATAAAACTCAGTGAAGTCAGAGTACAGTTGGGGGGGGGGTGGGGAACAATGCAGATAACATACTGCCTTTTAGGTCACTGTAAGGACTTTACCTTTTACTGAGTGAAAATGGGAAGCCACTGAAAGGTTCTGAACAGAGAAGACACACAATCTGCCTTAGGTGTTAATTTGCTATATTGCAAATTAAATACACACAATTAGGGAGTTCAGAAGATGTCTGAGCTGAAGAATTAACTGTAAAGGAAGATAATAATACTTCACTGAGTTGTTATGAAGTGTCCAATGTTTGTAAAGCACTGTGCCTTACACATAGTAAATGATACTGTTAATAGCTTCTGCCTTACACAAGGACACCAAGCACAGGAAATGAGAGAGGGTAGAAAGTCAGCCCATGCTTCATTTGCTAAGCAACGTGCCTAGTACTCATATAACAGCAGCCTAGAGAAAGGGGATTCTCCAAATTCACGTGGAGGCAGCCCTGCTGTCTGAGCTATGGACCTCTTGCATTTAGCAATGGTGCCTCGGAGCTAACTGTGGCCTTAATCTTTGTTCATAAAAATGCACAATTCCATTCTCAATCCAAATCCTGTGCTACATTACTCTCCTTCCAATTTCATTTTAAATATTTGATAATTATGTCTCTAATGATACTCCATTGTGTTGGATGTAATTCTTAATATTTTTAAGTCACATATTTTTTTCAGATTTTAAAGTCTCTGAAATCAGAACCTATCTTACAAACAACGGTGTGCCTTATTTGTCCTAACAGAGAACTGAAATAAACATCTTCAAATATATAGGTATTTTGCCTAACACCCTAGGTATGGAATTACTAAGTAAAAAAGAATTATCTGTGGGTGCTGCTGTCATATTTTTAATATTTTAAAACTGAACCTGAATGACCCATTGTTTTTAAGATAAATGTATTTTCTGAAGTAATCAGCCACTATCTATTTTTTCTGATTTTTTTTTTTTTTTGGGTGGAGGAGGGTGGTTTAACCCGGAAAAGGAGGGTTGTGATGCTACTTCAATTTCTTAGAAGTGACAAAAGCTTCTAAAAGTTTAGAAAGGGTAACGATACATACTGATAAAGGCAACACCAGTGGGTGTTGTAAGAATTTCATACTACGCCAGCTTTCCATCAGCAGATTAAGAGTTGAGTGAGACTATTTTGTTTTTTATACTCCTTCAAAGAAAAGTAGAACTCAACAGCCTAGTCCCCAAAGAGCTCTCTGAAACCCTTCTAACAAGAAGGCCCAGGTCTTTATTCCTAGAAAAGGTAAAATGGAAGGTCTCTAGAGTGGGAGATTCCAAGTACAGGTCAAAGCATAGATGCCATTCTGAAAATGAAGCTAGCTAAATACAGAGACCAACAGCTTCTTCCATAGCTGGGCAACTAGGCTCAATGAAAGGGACATAAGTTCCCCTACCTTACAATGAAGCTCAAAGTCAACACGCCTAACCCACTGCGCTCAAAGATTCCTATCAGTTGTTTAATCCTATGCTTTTAAAATAAAAACACAGACTACTGAGGATTACCAGAAGGCATTTCAAGAAAGCCTCTAACATGGATGATAAAGACCAAAACACACAGAAAAAAAAACCCACAACAGAATGACTTGAGCTTTCAGATTAAGTGGAGTTATCAGAAGAGAGTGCATCACATGCCCAGCCCATTAAATTTTACAAAGGGAGACCAGAAGATTCTATAAACTTCCAGAGGGGCAGAAAAAATCCCACAAAGGATCAGGAGGAGTAAGAATAGCTTCAAATGAAGCAAAGCCTTCTAAATTCTTAGGAAAAATTATCTCCACCATAAAATAATTAGCAAAATATCAACAAAGGTAGAAGAGAGTTATTTTCTGGTATTCATAATTACAAAATATTGACTCTTCATGATCCATTTCTCATAGAAATTGTTAGATGAATAAAGGTAGACCAACAGAGAGAAAGAGTTGGGATCTAGGAAATGGCATCCACACAGGAAAGCAGCAAACAGGATCCCCAGGAGGCCAGAGAAGGTAAATCCTTAGATAACAACTGTGCATCAGGCACAAGAATCCATAATTAAGTGACCCTGTCTATTAACTTCAAACTACCACACCACCACTCATCCATAACGATGGTCTTTTTCTTTTTTTTTTTTTTTTTTTTCAGAGAAGTGAGAGAAAGTAGGGAAACACCTCACATTTTTAAAGTTTTACATGATCCTATACCCTTAAAGTACACTCTTCCTGCCAGAGGAAGTGAGACCTGTGCTGGGTCTTCAGATACTCTAGGTAGTTGAACAACATGAATAAAATAGTCTTACCTGCATAGGGCTTCCCAAAGCATGGCCTACAGATTATTCATGGTTTATAAAATGATTTTAGGAAATTTGTGGACATGACATAAACACAGATAAAAATCATGATAAGGAAAAAGTCGGTTTAGTATCTTTAATACTTTAGTACCTCCTAATCCCCCTTTAAAAAAAAAAATAAGATTTCCAATTCAAAGCCCCTGACAAACTAAAACATCTATCTAAAATTAATACTTTTTTCCCCCATTAAAACAGCACCAAAGGGGTGTTAGGTGGCTCAGTCAGTTGAGCATCCAGTTTCGGCTCAGGTCATGATCTCATGGTTCGTGGGTTCGAGCCCTGTGTCGGGCTCTGTGCTGACAGCTCAGAGCCTGGAGCCTGCTTTGGATTCTGTGTCTCCCTCTCTCTCTGATGCTCCCCCGTTTGCACTGTCTCTGTCTCTCAAAAATAAATTAAAATAAAAAAAACATTTAAAAAAATTAAAAAAAAAAAAAAACAGCACCAAAGGAATCTAGTACTACATGTGACTCCTATTCTCCTGGCAGCTTCCTCTGGGTTCATTCTGACTGTGTGTTTTGGAAGTGCTTTTTACACGGCTCTCTCCATTATTGCAAAAAAAGAAATCAGCACCAGATACTGAGTCACATCAAACCACCCCCAGTACATCACTATGTTTTCAGCAAAGAAGTCTGCACCTGCTTTAGGATGCTTTAGGATGATGTTATCATTAAGCCCTTAGCTCTGTAACTCAACAGCCTCAAACTACTTTCACCTGTTTTAAAGTTAAAATTTTTGTATTTACTGTGGTATATTTTTATTAAGAATTGAAGCTAGGACGCCAGAGTGGCTCAGTTGGTAGAGTGCCGGGTCTTGATTTTGGCTGAGGTCATGGTCTCACAGGTTTGTGAGACCGAGCCCTGTGTCACCTTGGACTGTACACTGACAGCACGGAGCCTACTTGGGATTCTCTCTCCCAGCCCCTCCCCCATTCTCTCTCTCTCTCTCTCTCTCTCTCTCTCAAAATAAGTAAATAAACATTTTAAAAAAGAATTTAAGCTGTATTTTGAACTACACTAATATTTATATTAGAATTTATATACATTTATATTAGGAGTCTTTTTTTTATTTTTATTTTTTTATGTTTTTAAATTTATTTTTTGAGAGACAGAGACAGCGCGAGCAGGGGGAGGGTCAGAGAGAGAGGGAGATACAGAATCTGAAGCAGGCTCCAGGCTCTGAGCTGGCTGTCAGCACAGAGCCCAACGCGGGGCTCAAACCCACGAACCGTGAGATCATGACCTGAGCCGAAGCCGGACGCTTAACCGACGAGCCACCCAGGCGCCCCTGTATTAGGAGTCTTAAATTGAATATATGTTAGGTGGTCTGTCCTCATTTTGCCCACAAGCCCTGTTATGTTTGGTGTATGATTTGACAAAATGCATGAATTTTCAGGAACATTACCACATTGTGGTAGAAATGCCTATATTGGTTTTCTATATACAGTAGTGTTTTAGAGTTTCCTTTAAAAATAAATGTGGGGCGCCTGGATGGCTCAGCTGGTTAAGTGTCTGACTCTCAATTTCGGCTCAGGTCATAATCTCACAGCTTGTGGGATCGAGGCCTGCTGCAGGTTCTGTGCTGAGAACACAGAACCCGCCTGGGAATTCTCTGTCTCTGTCTCTCTCTCTCTGCCCCTAACTCGCATGCATGCGCTCTCTCAAAAATAAACAAACATTTTTTTAAAAAGAAGAGGAAAGAGGCACCTGGGTGGCTCAGTGGGTTAGGCATTGACTTCAGCTCAGGTCATGATCTTGCTGCTCATGGGTTCGAGCCCCACACTGGGCTCTGTGCTGATAGCTCAGAGCCTGGAGCCTGCTTTAGATTCTGTGTCTCCCTGTCTCTCTGCCCCTCCCCAGCACGCGCGCGCGCTCTCTCTCTCTCTCTCTCTCTCAAAAATAAACGTTTAAAAAAATTTTTTTAGGGGCACCTCGGTGGCTCAGTCAGTTGAGCATCCAACTCTTGATTTCATCTCAGGTCACGATCCCAGGGTCATGGGATCAAGCCCCTTGCCAGGCTCCATGCTCAGCTCTCTCTTTCTCCCTCTCCCTCTGCCCTGCTATCTGGCTCACGTGCTCTCTCTAAAAAAAAAAATGTAAAAAATAAATGTACTTAATTTTTAAAGATGAACTATTTAAAATATTAAATAAGCAATAAGGTGATTCTCTGTCAAGGTAGTACTTGAATGACTAAAGTTGGTGAAACACTAGTCTAGCAAAAGCAATACATTTTTTGTTTATTGAAGTATACCTGACATACGATGTATTAGTTTCAGGTATACAACATAGTAATTCATTATTTATACACATTACACAATGATCACCATGTTAGTCTACTTACAGTCTATCACCATCCACGGTGTTTTACATATTACTGACTATATTCCCTATGCTGTACATTACATCCCCGTATCTTATTTATTTTATAACTGGAAGTCTGTACCTCTTTATCCCCCTTCACCTATTTGGTCCATTCCCCCGCTTCCCTCTCCTCGGGAAACCATCAATTCATTCTCTATATCTATAAATCTATTTTTGTTTTATTTTGTTTTTAGGTTCCACATGTAAGTGAAATCATACAGTATTTGTCTTTCTCTGTCTGACCTATTTTACTTAGCATAACACCCTCTAGGTCCATCCACATCATCACAAATGGCAAGATTTCATTTCTTTTTATGGCTGAATAATATAATATTCCTGTGTTTGTGTGTGTATACACACACCCATGCCACATCTTCTTTGATCTATTCATCTATTGACGGACACTTAGATTGTTTCCGTGCCCTGGTTACTGTGTAAATACTGCTTCAATGAACCTATAGGGGTACATATGTCTTTTCAAATTAGTGTTTTCATTTTTTTGGGTAAATATCCAGAAGTAGTATTGCTGGATCATTTGGTAGTTCTAGCTCTAATTTTTTCTTAAGTATTTTAAGTTTATTTATTCATTTTGAGAGAGTGAGCACGCACAAGTGGGGAAGGAACAGAGAGAGGGAGAGAGTGAGTTCCCAGCAGGCTCCTCGCTGTCAGTTCAAAGCCCAGTGCAAGGCTCGATCCCATGAACCACGAAATTATGACCTGAGCAAAAATCAAGAGTCAGATGCTTAACCAGCTGAGCCACCCAGACAGCCCTATCTCTAAGAACCTCCATACTATTTTCCATAGTGGCTGCACCAATTTACAGTCCCACCAACAGTATAGGACTCCCTTTTGTCCCCAACTTGACCTACATTTGTTAATTCATGTCTTTCTCATAATAGCCATTCTGATGGCTGTGAGGTGATAATCTCATTGTGGTTTTGATTTGCGTTTCTCTGATGATTAGTTATGTTGAGCATCTTGTCTAGCAAAGGCAGTATGTCCTCCCTCCCTTCCTTTTAAAGATTTTAAGTAATCTCTACACCCAACATGGGGCTCGAATTCAAGAGATCAAGAGTCAAATGCTCTACCAACTGAGCCAACAGACACCCTGGCAATATGTTCTTTAAATAAATGACCTTGTACTTTGCC
Organism: Cryptoprocta ferox; assembly: GCA_028646485.1. Lineage (NCBI taxonomy): Eukaryota > Metazoa > Chordata > Mammalia > Carnivora > Eupleridae > Cryptoprocta > Cryptoprocta ferox. Next base: position 50,243,525 of record CM053574.1, read on the forward strand.
ATTACTTATCCGGCTTTTAAGCAAGTCTGATCATCTATAAAATTCCAACAATCAAATCTAGAGTTTTTCTCAGCCTAATGCTCCTCTGTCTTCCTCTTAAAGAGACTTTCATTCCAGTTATGGAATAAATAAGTCACGAGGATAAAAAGTATAGCACAGGGAATATAGTCAATGGTATTATAATAGCACTGTATGGTGACAGATGGTAGCTGCAATTGTGGTGAGCAGAGCATAACATGTACTCATTATACTGTACACCCAAGACTAAAGTAGCATTGTGTGTGAACTATACACCAATAAAGAAAGAAAGAATATTTAAATACAGAGAGGGAGACTTCCATTATACTCTACTTCCCAGGAGTTTCTTCTGTCTCCAACTGTATCTCTTCTATGTGCTTTGCTAGCTTCTATTCTTCCTCCTGCATCAACTATGGATTTACCGCAAAGCTCTATTTCACTATATTTTCCAAAAGTCCCACAGCCTTTCTACTCTGAATTACTGCCTCCATTAGCAAAAAGTATGCTAAACAATTCTTTGTTGTTTCTCAAACCCCGTCTTCTTTTGAGAACTTCCTTCCTTCCCCAAAGGAATAAGTCCAGAGCAGCAATCTTAAATGTTCATATTCATTATCCTGCCCCTCTAGGCTCCAATGCCACTGAATGCAGCAAGGATCCAAGTTGAGGACCTGATATGAAATTGAGAGACTAGACAGAATGGTCCTCTGAACTGAGAACTTGTAAACTTGGGAGCTAAAACATGACAATGTTGGTCCATGTAGGTACACAACAGTAAAAGCAAGTTTGCTGTTAAGATGGCAATATTCTCCAAACTTATCTATAGATTCAACACAATTCCTACCAGAACAGACTTCTTTATAAAATTGACAAGCTGACCTTAAAATTCATATGGAAACTCAAGGGATCCAAAATAGCCAAAACAATCTTGAAAAAGAACAAAGTTGAAGGACTCACACTTCAATTTTAAAACTTACTACAAAGCTACCCTAAATCACGACGGTGCGGTATTGGCATAGGATAGACATAGAGATAAGTGGAACAGAACTGAGAAGGATGCCAAATGATTCAACGGTCACAGCAACTGCAGAAAAATATAGGTGGACCCCTACTTCACTGAATATACAAAAATTAGCCCAATGGCTCAAGACCTAAATGTAAGAGCAAAAACTATAAAACACTTAAGAGATAACACAAGAGAGGAAAACACTAAACAAAACTAAAAGGCAACTGATGAAATGGGAGAAGATATTTGAAAATGACATATCAAAGGCACCTAGGTGGCTCAGTCGGTTAAGTGTCGGACTTCAGCTCAGGCCATGATCTCGCGCTTCGTGGGTTCAAGTCCTGCGCCAGGCCCTGTGCTGACAGCTCGGAGCCTGGAGCCTGCTTCTGTTTCTCTCTCTCTCTTCCTCTCTCTCTCTCTCTTTCTGCCCCTCTCCTGCTTGTACTCTCTCTCAAAATTAATAAAACTTAAAATTTTTTAAGAAAATGACATTATCAAAGGATTAGTATCCAAAATCTATATAAATCTTAAAAACTCAATACCCAAAAAACAAATAATCCAGTGGAGAAACGGGCAAAAGACGTGAACAGACACTTGCCAAAAGAAGACATCCAGATGGCTGACACATGAAAAGATGCTCAACATCATTCATCATGAAAGAAATACAAATCAAAACCACAATGAGATACCACCTCACACTTGTCAGTATGGCTAAGATGAATAACTCAGGAAACAACAGATGGTGGTGAGGATTCAGAGAAAGGAGAACCCTCTTACACTGTTGGGAATGCAATCTGGTGCAGCTACTCTGGAAAACAGTATAGAGGGTCCTCAAAAAATTTAAAATAGAGCTACCCTACGACCCAGCAACTGCACTCCTAGGTATTTATCCAAAGGGCACAAAAATGCTGATTCAAGGGGGCACATGCACCCCAATGTTCATAGCAGCACTATAATCAATAGCCAAATTATAGAAAGAGCCCCAATGTCCTTCGACTGACGAATGGATAAAGATGGAGTGCATATATATAATGGATTATCACTCAGCAATCAAAAAGAATGAAATCTTGCCATTTGCAACAACATGGAACTAGAATGTATTATGCGATGCAAAATAAGTCAGATAAATATCATATGATTTCACTCACCTATGGAATTTAAGAAAACAAGACAGATGAACATAGGGAAAGGGAAGGAAAAAGGATAAAAACAGAGGGAGGCAAACCCTAAGAGAATACAGAGAACAAACAGGGTTGTTGGAGGGGTGCTGGGGGGGAGGGGAGGATGGGCTAAACAAGTAATGGGCATTAAGGAGGGCCCTTGTTGGGACGAGCACCGGATGTTATACTTAAGTAATAAATCACTAAATTCTACTCCTGAAACCATTACTACGAAATATGTTACTAAGTTGGATTTAAATAAAATTTTTTATTTTTTAAAAAATTTTTAATCTTTATTTATTTTTCAGAGAGACACAGCACAAGCAGGGGTTGGAACAGAGAGAGAGGGAGACACAGAATCCGAAGCAGGCTCCAGGCTCTGAGCCATCAGCACAGAACCCTATGCGGGGCTCGAACTCACGAACCGTGAGATCATGACCTGAGCCGAAGTCAGACACTCAACCAACAGAGCCACCCAGTTGCCCCTAAATAAAATTTTTTTAAAAAGAGAAAACCCAGGAGTAAATCTTCTCATGATCTTGGATTTGGTAGTAGCTTACGATCAACACCAAAAGCACAAGCAACAAAAGAAAAAACATAAATTGGACTTCATCAAAATTAAAAACTTTCAGGGGTGTGTGGGTGGCTCAGTCAGTTAAGCATCTGACTTCGGCTGAGGTCATAATCTCACAGTTTGTGAGTTTGAGCCCCGTGTCAGGCTCTGTGCTGATAGCTCAGAGCCTGGAGCCTGCTTCAGATTCTCTCTCCCTCTCTCTCTGCCCCAAAGAATTGGGGAAAATATTTGTAAATAATATATATGACAAGAAACTTGCATACACAACACCAATATTCTAGAGAATACAGAAGAATTCCTACAAATCAGTAATTCAAAAGACAACACAATTTAAAAAATAGGCAAAGGATCTGAACAGACATTTTTTCAAAGAAGATATAGAAATAGCCAGAAAGAACACAAAAAGGTGCTCAACATCACTAATCATTATGGAAATGCAAATCAAAACTACAATATACCACTTCACACCTATTAGAATTGCTATTACTCAGAAAGACAGACAAAAGAAAAGAAGTGTTGACAAGGATGTGGAGAAACTAGAACCCTTGTGCACTGCTGGTAGGAATGTAAAATGATGCAGCCATTATGGGGACAGTATGGCAATTCCTCAAAAAAAATTAAAAATAGAATTACGCTATGATTCAGCAAGTCCACTTCTAGACAGAACTATAAGAATTAAAAGCAGGGGTCAAAAGATACATGCACACCCATGTTCACAGCAGTATTCTTTTTTTTTTAATGTTTATTTATTTTTGAGAGAGATTAAGAGAGAGAGCGTGAGCCGGGAATGGGCAGAGAGAGATGGAGACACAGGAGCAGTAGGAGGCTTCAGGCTCTGAGTTGTCAGAACAGAGCAGGACATGGGGCTCAAACTCCTGAGCCGTGAGAACATGACCTGAGCCGAAGTTGGATGCTTAACGGACTGAGCTGCCCAGGAGCCCCAGCAGCAGTATTCTTAATAGCCAAAAGGTGGAAACAATTCAAGTGTTCACAGACCTATAAATGGATAAATAAAATGTAGTACATCCAAACAATGGAATATTACTTAGCCATAAAAAAGGAAATGAAGTAGGGGTACTTGGGTGGCTCAGTCGGTTAAGAGTCTGCTCTTGGTCACCGCTCAGGTCATGATCTCATAGTTCGTGGAATGGAGCCCCACATCCAGCTCTGCACTCACAGTGCAGGATTCTCCCTCTCCCTCTGCTCCTCCCCTGCTCACTCTCCATCTCTCAAAATAAATAAATTAAAAACATAGCTTAAAAAAAAAGTGGGGGCGCCTGGGTGGCTCAGTCGGTTAAGCGTCCGACTTCAACTCAGGTCATGATCTCACGGTTCGTGGGTTCAAGCCCCGCATCAGGCTTTGCGCTGACAGCTCAGAGCCTGGAGCCTGTTTCTGATTCTGTGTCTCTCTCTCTGCCCCTCCCTTGCTCATGCTCTGTTTCTCTCTCTCAAAAAATAAATAAAAATTTAAAAAAATTAAAAAAAAAAAAAAGAAAAGGAATGAAGTACTGATACATGCTACAACATGGATGAATCTTGAGGACATTATGCTAAGTGAAATAAGTCAGCCATTAAAAAACAAATCCTGGAATGCCTGGCTGGCTCAGTCAGTAGAACATGTGACTCTTGATCTCAGGGTCATGAGTTCAAGTCCCACATTGGGTGCAGAGCTTACTTGCTCCCTTACTTACATACAGAGACAGACAAATACTGTGTAATTCCATTTATATTACTACCTAGAATGGTCAAATTCATAGAGACAGAAAATAGAATTATAGTTGCCAGGGGCAGCAGAGGGAGGTAGTACTGAGGAGTTCCATGAGTGCAGAGTTTCAGTGGGATGATGAAAAAGTTCTGGGGATGGATGGTTGCAACAGTGTGTATGTACTTAATGCCACTGAACTGTACACTTACAAATGGTTAAGATAGTATATTTATGTTATGTATATTTTACAATAAAGTTTTTTTAAAAAAGATGTTTACAGTTGCCTAAACCTACTATCATTTATAAAAAAGAAAAGCATGTTGATTATTACAGATCAGAAAACTATTAGCCATCAATACTAAATTAGGATGCACTGGGGAAGACCATGCACCTCCCTGGACTTTGTGGTTTCATCTTATAGTTGAGGTGGGTAGGACTAGATAAGTCCTACTCCTAGTTTAGAATCTTGGGGCCCCTGGGGACTCCAAATGTTAAATAAAAAGAAGTAACCTCCCATTACTTTCAGTATTTCCAAATAAAACCTAATAAAATTATTCTTTTCCCTTCCAAAAGCCTGCCAGAGCAATAAAAACATCAGGCTCTCTCCTTCCTGCAGCCTGGAATTACAGGCCTTCAGGTTGCACTTGTAGGTTATTAGAACCTTAGGACTCTCGAACGTTCATAGTGATATTATAACTAATAGCCAAAATGCCCAATCAACTGATGAATGGACATCCAAATAATAGAATATTACTGAAAAAAGAAATAAAGTACTGATGCATGCCTCAACATGGATGATGAAATAAACCAGTCACAAAAATCCACATTACAGGATTCTATTCATATAAGAGTAGGTAAGCCCATAGAGATAGAAAGTAGATTAGTACTGTCTAAGACTGGGGAGATGGAGAGGTTTGGAGGGTTATTGTTAAGGGGTTTCTCTATGGGGGTGATGAAAATGTTCTAAATTTGACAGTGGTGATGGTTGCAAGCTCTGTTAATATACCCCAAAAAACACTGAATTATATAACTTTAAGTGGGTGAATTGTATGGTATGTGAATTATATCTCAATAAAACTTTTATTTAACAAACAAAAAGGCAGGTCTGCAATAATTCAGTAGGGGCCATATGGGTTTCTGAACTTTCTATTTCCTAACTCCACTCTCATACATCCTGCCACTTTTTCTTGCTCCAAATCTCAGTATCTACCCACAAGATTCACTATATTTAACCTAGTTTGAAAAGTTCCTTGAATCTAAGGGTCCTAAGAAAAAAAACATTTCTATCCCTAAGAAGTAAAGGTGTGAAGAAGAGTAGTCGCTCAAAAAAAATATTTGCTAAATAAATGAACAACAAAGGCAGCAACAATTTGATTGCTTACTATATATCCTGGGGACCAAACTAAACATCTTCTATCAATTACTTAAGAAGGAGAACAGTTAGTGGGAAGAGGAAAGGCACGGGGTTTGAAATCCAAGTTCACTACTTATAGGCTTGTCTAAGCCCAGGGAACTTATGTTTTAAACTATCTGGGTCTCAGGTTCCTCAGCTATGAAATTAAAATAATAATAGTACAAACATTACTGAATTGCAGTGAAGAATGAGTAAAATATGTATGTAAAGTACCTAACTTAATGTCTAATACATAAAAAACATTCTGAAAACAAGTAAAAATTGTACACCTCTCCTATTACAAATTCTTCAGGTGGGAAGCTGAACTTACCCAGTTTTGGGGATGGAGGGGGTAGTAGTGTTCACTAGCAAGCTTAAAAACTAGAGCATCATAGAGATGCCTGAGTGAGTCAGTTGGTCGGCTGAGTGCCCAACTCTTGGTTTCAGCTCAGGTCATGGATCTTACAGTTTTGTGAATTCAAGCCCCATGTCAAACTGCGCTGCTAGCGCAGCGGGGGCTTGGGATTCTCAACCTGCTCCTCTCTCTGCCCCTCCCCCACTGACACTCTGTCTTTCTCAAAATAAACAAACTAAAAACAAAACAAAACAAAACAAAAAAAACACTAGAGGGGCGCCTGGGTGGCTCAATTGGTTAAACATTAGACTTCACCTCAGCTTATGATCTCATGGTCCACGAATCCAAGCCCCACATTGGGCTCTGTGCTGACAGCTCAGAGCCTGGAGCCTGCTTTGGATTCTGTGTGTTTGTGTGCATCTCTCTCTCTGTCCCTCTCCAACTTGTGCTCTGCCTCTCTCTCTCAAAAATAAAAAATAAAATAAATAAAATAAAAAAAACTATAGGACCATTTAGTGGCAGGTATGGAGGTTAACTTGAGACCTTGAACTTCTGAGAGCTTTAGTGAATTCAAGAACTCCCAGACACTGAATACAGAATTTTGTGCATGTGCACATTTACACCTTTCTGGGAAGCATATTCAGTTTCTATCAACATTTGAAAGCAGTGATCGATAAGGTTTCAAGTATCACCAAGATAAGGGTCAGCAGCAATTAGAAACCCTCTGACCAACTCTTCCTTTGCTCATTTCTGACTTGCTGTTTTATATGCCAGTAACATATTTTAACAGTTCAAGTATATTTACCCATTATACCTTTATGGAGACTAATAAATGAGGTGAGGGATACATACCTACATATTATTTAAGGCAGTAAAACTATTTACTATAAGATAGGAAAGTAAATATTACAATAAAGAGATACAAATGAGATACAGCAGCACATTCTAAAACAAAGAAAATGGAAACAATGGTGGGGGGGGGAGCTTATTTCAAGAAAAAAGACATTTAACTATAGGACTTACCTCCTCTAAACTGTAAGTTCCCTGAGGGCAGGAACCAAGCTTCAGAGCCTTCACCTTGCATGGGATCTGGCAGAGTAGATGCTCAAACATAAACTGAATAAATGAACGGATGAGCGGCTCAAAAAGCACTTGCTGACAAATTTAATTCACCTGGTACCATGCCTTTGAACTGATTTTCCCAAGTATAGGCTCCTAGACTCCTAGACCACATTTGAAGTGAAGTATATAGGCGGTTTAGGGGTAAGCTGGGTGCTGTTATTTAAAAGTTCTGAGGGGTGACTGGGTGGTTCAGTCAGTTAAGCATCAGACTCGGGTCATGATCTCCCAACTGGTGGGTTCCAGCCCTGTGTTGGGCTCGGTGAGGACAGCCCCTCCCCCGCTCACACTCTGTCTCAGTCTCTCAAAAATAAACAAACATATAAAAACTTTTTTTTAAAATAAATAAATAAATAAATAAATAAAAGTTTTGAGGTTGTGGGGCACCTGGGTGGCTCAGTCAATTAAGCATCTGACACTTGATTTAAACTCAGGTCATGATCTTCTAGTTTGTAAGATCAAGCTTGCCCTGGGCTCTGTACTGACAGCATGGAGCCTGCTGAGGACTTGTCTCTCTCTCTTTTCTCTCTGCCCCTCCCCCCATTCACATGCTCTCACTAGAAACATGATAGATAAATCAACATATAAAAATAAATAAAAGTTTGAGGTTGCAAGTAACAGAAAACCCAACTCAAACTGCATAAATAAAAATAATTTACTAGGTCATTTAACTAACAAGACTGGAGACAGAATGGATTCAGGAAAGCCCAGTCCAATGATTCAATGGTACCATTAAAGATCTGGTTTCTTCTGTTTTGTCCTCTGCCTTCCTTGGTGTTTGTTTTGTTCTAAGGCTGGCAATCCTCCACCCCTGGTTATAAATATCAGTGACTACAAGCAGACTCTGAGGAAGATGCTCTTTGTTTCAATTAAGGATAAAATCTAAAAAAAAGTTACATAATTTGCCTTGCCTGAGTTAGGTCTGCAACCTAGACCATAAATAAGTCACTACTTTTTTGGACCTAAAGTTACCTCCTCTGCAGAATATAGAGTTGGATGAGATAACTTATACTGATCTTTCTAGAAGGTAAACAGCATTTCTCAAGGAAGTTCTCTGGAATAAGGAACCCCCAAACATGACTTCACATCTCACTGACTTTCAGTGAGTCACTGTGAACAAATCATTATGTCCAAATGGCTGATTGCTTTAAGCTAATCAAACTCTCCCTGAAAGCTAAGGATGGTGTCAAAGTCATTAAAACTGAATGGCTAGCGGCGCCTGGCTCAGTCACCTTGCTCAGTGGGTTAAGGGTGTGACTATGGCTCAGGTCATGATCTTGCAGTTCATGAGTTCGAGTCCCACGCTGGGCTCTGTGCTGACAGCTCAGAGCCAGGAGCCTGCTTCAAGTTCTGTTTCTCCCTCTCTCGGCTCCTCCCTCACTCACGCTCTGTCTCTCATAAAACACACACACACACACACACGCGCGCGCGCATTTAAAAAATTTAAAACAAAAACTGAATGGCTGATATAGGGAATAACGATTGACAGTTCCTCAGAGAAAAATATAAGATACAGTTACCATGGGGGCGGGAGGGCGGGGGGCACAAACATGTGTCTCCTTCTATAGTTTACAAGTGACAATTATCAAAATCAAGGGATTAAAGGAGAAAACTTAGAAAAATATCCTTAAATTAGCCTACTGGGCCTACTTTTACATGGTACAATCAAAATTCAGATAATGCAATTAACTTGTTCAAAAAACACCCCCGCATGACAAATCAAGCAAGGAACATAGGTCTTCCTAAGGCCTTGTGGCTCTGTTCTCTAGCAAATCTCAGGGGACAATCCCCGAGAGACTACAGCCCCATGAGCAAACAGGAGCCAAGATACCAAAAGCTTGCTTATTCAGTTGCTTCTATAGAACACATCTGTCACTAGGACCAAGGAAATAAAATTTCCAAAAAGTGAAATATGAGACCTAATAGAAAAGAGACTTGACAGATAAAGAAAAACAAAACCCAGGATCTTTTAGGCAACTTTCATGAATTAGGCCATGAGCATATATACAGGTGTTTGTCCACTATTTCATTTAATCCACATTAACACTGAGGAAGATGTTCTTTGTTTCAATTAAGGGGAAAAAAAAATCTTTAAAAAGGTTCATAGTCTGCCTTGCCTGAGTTTAAATCTAAGCTCTGCAACCTAGACTATAAATAAGTCACTACCTGTTTGGACCTCAAGTTATCTCCTCTGCAGAATATGGAGTTGGATGAGATGACCTATACTGAACTTTCTAGCTTTAACATCTTATGATGATTCTAGTCATGATAACCTAACATATATTAAATTTTCTAATACAAAAAATGCTTCCCTAGCTTTCCAAATAAACCTTCCTTGCCCATCCTTTTCAAGTGTATTCTGCCCCTCCCTATCATTCTTTGCTCAACTTTATGGTTTTCATAATATTTTACACCATCTAACAGAATATTTTGAAATTATATTAGTTATCCGTCTACCCAATGATTATTGTCTGCCTCCGTACTAGATAGTATGTTCTTTTATAACCCCATCACCTTTAAAAGTGTCTGGCAGGGGCACCTGGGTGGCTCAGTCAGTTGAGCATCCGGCTTCGGCTCAGGTCATGATCTCACAGTTTGTGGGTTCGACCCCCGCGTTGGGCTCTGTGCTGACAGCTAGCTCAGAGCCTGGAGTCTGTCTTTGGGTTCTGTGTCTCCCTCTCTCTCTGACCCTTCCCTGCTCATGCTCTCTCTCTCTCTCTCTCAAAAATAAATAAAACATTAAAAATTAAAAAAAAAAAGTGTCTGGCATACAGTAAGTCCTTAAGACATTTCCTGAAGAACAAATGCCGGCAACTGGGTCCAATGGGTGCTGAGTTCTAACAGAAACCATCAGTCCAGTCATTTATGAACCATACCATCCTGGGGGGCTACCCTCTGGGACTAAAACATTGACAACTGTGGAATTCTACAACTGAAGAATACGCAGAGTACAACTGTTGAGTGGCAGTCAGCTCAAGTCATATAATAGCTCATCATAAGATTCCAAACAGACAAAAACCAGCTGTTAATACCCAATTGAAACCATTATGGAATTCTACAATGCTGGAGTTATTTCCAAAGTTTGCTTTACTAGTGTTGTTTGGCATTTCCCTTCACAGTTGTTTTATTTTAAGACTAAAACCAAGCACCATTCTTGTTCACCTGCTCTGTCACACTGAACTGTAAACATTTTCCACCTACACACATATCCAATTTGTCCTAAATATACACTGCTGAAAATAAAAAGTGGTTTTAAACCACAGTGCAGCTACTAAAGAAATGTAGAAATGTGTTTTTAAACATGCATAAGATCACGTAGAATGCAACTGAATATCTAGAAAGAGAAGGATTTCAGATGTGGGAGTGAGAAGAGTTCGACTTAAAGAAAATATAATAATGCTCAAATATACTGTGTACAGGTCCCAAAACAAGACTGCTTTCTTAAAATCTTTTTTTAAATGTTTATTTATTTTGAAAAAGAGAGTGAGTTTGAGTGGCGGAGGGGCAGAGAGAGAGGGAGAGAATCGCAAGTAGGCCCCATGCTGTCACTGCAGAGCCCAACAGGGCTTGAACCCACAAACCCTGAGATCATGACCTGACTCGATATCAAGAGTTGGATGCTTAACCGACTCAGCCACCCAGGTGCTCGCCCCAAGAATGTTTTCTTCAGCATAACCATACAATGCCAGTTACAGTTTAGAGTCTTGGACATTATTTTAAAATGTTCTTCATATACATGAGTTGTCAACCACAAAACCAACCAGACATTCGGTAAAATTAAGGAGAAAAAACAAACAACATTTTGTTAGTGTTTCCAGCAATTTCCAGAATGTCCAAAAACTAAAATTTGGGGAAGCTGCTACATTTTCACATCATGCTTGCAAATAATTCTATAATTGGGTAGTAGTCACTACTTTCTTTATATTTGCTATGGTTCAAATACCACAGGCTATAATGAAGCCCTATGAATAATTCTTTTTAGTAAAAGGATAAAACCAGTTTCTCAGAGAATAAAACAAGGGACTGTTGAATGTCAACAGTTTTACAAGCCAGAGCTTATTAGCTGAATCCAGTGGCTCAACATAAATTTCTCAAACCTGTTCTTGAATAATTAAAAAATATAGAAATGTAAAGAAAAACTCAAATAGTAAACTCATATTTTTTTAAAATCAGGAATACAATCCTGAGGGTTTCGATGAAACATACACCAGTACAGCCAATAAGTTTTCTACTCTATGCCAAGCAAAAATCTCTGAAAGGAACAGAAGCGAGGGGGCACCTGGGTGACTCAGTCAGCTAAGCATCCAACTTTGGCTCAGGTCATGATCTCATGTTCATGAGTTCGAGCCCTGCATCAGGCTCTCAACACAGGCAGCTTTGGATCTTCTGTCTCCCTCTCTCTCTGCCCCTCCCCTGCTTGACAGTGTGTGCATGCTTGCTCACTTGCTCGTTCTCGGTCTCAAAAAAAAAAAAAGAAAGAAACAGAAGTGAGAGGCCAGTGATTTTCACCTGCTTTACACTTTCAAGAAATACGATTAAAAAAATTTTTTTTTAAAGAAATAAGATTAACTTTTTAAACATCTAAACATTGGTAAGGCAAGGTATAAATTCTCCCCATAAAAGTGCAGTTCTGTGCTCAGGCAACAAACCAAATGGTTATTAAAAGCATCGTACCTACCACTCAACACCTGCCCTTCTTCAGCAGAGAATTCACATTATGTTGGCAAATGCAAAAAGCTGTACAATACTGCCAGAGACTGCAGAGGTCTGAGAACTGTTTCCACAATCCTCATGCCCCAATGTATACAAAGCACTTGTAGCTGAGAATCCGGTTATACTGAGTATGTAAACACTTTAAGGACCAAACAAAGTAAGAGGGTAGCAAACATAGGGGCCATAATATGTGAAAATTTTTAAAGAAATCAAGTTGTTTCCTAGTACAATTCCTAATAAGCTGTCAAGAAGTGATCTTATAAAAAACCTGTATAAATTTATTCTGATATTCATAATCCAGAAGAACACCAGGTTGTGATAAAGGCATTTTAAACTACACACATTCATTTCAGCATTCTCACTCTGTGGCCTAGCTCCGGAAATAATTTCAGCGAATTGCTGCATTCAGAAGCATTTCTAAACATGAAAAAATCACGCCAGATAAACAAAACATAAGTTTGTTTGTTTCAGAGAGAGAAGGCCCATGAAGGGGAGGGGCTGAAAAAGAGGGAGAGAGAATCTTAAACAGGCTCCACACCCAGGACAGAGCTTACCCAGGACAGAGCTCCACAGAGCCCGACTCCGGCTGGGACTAGATCTCACACCCGTGAGATTGTGACCTGAGCCGAAATCAAGAGTTGGATTGTTAACCAACTGAGCCACCCACGCGCCCCAATAAGATATAAGTTAGAAAACAAAATAAACTTTTTAAAAGCCCTGGGAAGGTTTTGTTGTTTCTGGTTTTTGGGTTTAGCAGATGATTTCAAAATAAGACCAAGTTTAAAGCACAACATTAGTAGGGAGCAGCAAGGATATGAAGTACTTTCAAGCAGCCTGAGGACAAGTCAAATCTGAAAAGGCTACAATTATTAAAATGTAAGTACCAGTACTTAGGGTATAATTTTAAGGGATGGAAGTCCTCCGCTTCAAGGTCCATCCCCCACCTTAACGCCTAATCTGAGGCATAAATGTTTGTCTGGAAATGTTACTCAACCAAATTCTGGAGATAGACTAGAACACTCACTGAACACTTCTCATTATATCACAGTTCATTTCCTGAAAGACAGGGTTTGATTCCTTTGAACCCTGATAAGAAAAACCAGTTAGGGGCGCCTGGGTGGCTCAGCTGGATAAGCATCCAACTTCAGCTCAAGTCATGATCTCCCAGTTCATGTGTTCGAGCCCCACGTTGGGCTCTATGCTGACAGCTCAGAGCCTGGAGCCTGGTTCAGATTCTGTGTCCCTCTCTCTCTGCTCCTCCCCAGCTCATGCTCGCTCTTGCTGTTTCTCAAAAATGAATAAACATAAAATTTTTTAAAAAAGAAAAAGAAAAACCAATTATAACAATCCCAATTAAACCAGGAAGCTTTTCATGAGTTTGGCATACAAGAACCAAGAAGTCCGAATAACTTATGCCTATAAGAGTCAAAAAGCAGTTGGGCACACTTGGGCTTAAGGCTGACTTTGCTTCACCCTCCCTAAGTCAGCCAAGCCAATGTGCCAAATAAATCTTACTAATGCCCCTCTGAGGAGGAAAACACACACACACCCCAAACAATGTAAATACTTCAAGCACGTTTTAAATGTTCTTAAAAATGTCTCAACAAAATCAGAAATTATAATTAGACACTCTGAAAAACGTGATTTTTGAGTTTTTCTTCAAACACTTATATTTCACTTAAAAATATTAAAGTGGTAGGGCAAAAATACCTAAGGTAGCCAGCAAGTTGGTGTTATGCGACTTTAAGAACTTCTTAACAATCTATCTAAAACCTAGTTTCTTTTTTTCTTTTTTCTTTTTTTAAGTAGGCCTCACACACCCTGAGATCATGACCGGAGCTGAGACTGAGTTGGATGCTTAACAGACTGAGCCCCCCAGGCACCCCTAAAACTTAAGTTTCTGAGAATGTAGCAATGCATTCTGTACAGTTGAAATTGATTTCAGAAAGTATATTTCAATCAACAGAACTTATAATTTTACAAGCTTCACAGTTTATTCAGCTCTCCTCTCCCTTACCTCACAGGATTATTAGGCTAAAGCAGGTAATATTCCTATCTCTTTCTTAGATGAAGAATGAAAATGTGAAATTTAAAAGACTTGGTCACAATTTAAAATAAGCAAATCAAAAAATTCAAATCCTCAGACTATAAATTACGGTTCTATTATAATAAACTGATTTTAAAAATAAAAAAGTATTTAATGTTGTTACTATTATACTATTTTGAAATAAATATTGCTTATAAGTAATGCATCATACCTGTATGTGGAAGACAGGAAAATACATACCATGTCTTATATATCACAAGCAATTTAAGTTATTCTTCATATTTAAAAGATTTTTACTTCACTTCCAAATAATTAACAATTTCATTGAAATTCATTACCTTAGAGCAGTTGTATTTCTTTTTTATTTTTTAATGTTTTATTTATTTTTGATACAGAGAGAGAGCATGAGAGGGGGAGGGGCAGACAGAGAGCCAGACACAGAATCAGAAGCAGGCTCCAGGCTCTGAGCTGTCAGCTCGAACCCACAAACATGATGAGATCATGACCTGAGCCAAGTCGGAGGCTTAACCGACTGAGCCACCCAGGCGCCCCTCTACTGCTTTTTCTAACTTGGCCTTTCTTCTTATCCTTTAAATATTACAGAAAAAAGGTGTATCAAAAATATAAACTGTTACCCAGAAAGCTAACTCTTATAATCTGCAACAAATGGATAGAGATTTTAGACAAATATAATGAAGATTCGATAAATTTCTTTTAAATCATTCTTTTTTACCTTCATTCCAAAAATGTTCTCTCCAGAGTTGATAATAAAGGCAGATTAGATAAAATCTCCACGTGGGGAGCCTGGGTGGCTCAGTTAGGCTTCCTACTTCGGCTCAGGTCACGATCTCACAGTTTGTGAGTTCGAGCCCTGCATCGGGCTCTGTGCTGACAGCTTGGAGCCTGGAGCCTGCTTCCAATTCTGTGTCTCCCTTGCTCTCTGCCCTTCCGTGTCTCTCTCTCTTTCTCTCTCTCTCTCTCTCTTAAAAATAAACATTAAAAAAACTTTTTTAATCTCCACATGAATAGAAGACTGAACTATAAACCATGACTAATTCTGAATATTAGTCAATATGAAAGAATTTCTATACATCAAAATAATCTGGGCACAACTCTAGAGTTAAAATTCTGTTATAATTTTATCTTACTGCCCTTACAAAATGAGTTTCTCCATTTTGAAAGGAGAAAAGAAGAGTAACTGACGCAAGAGCTTTAAAAGTCTGCTTCTGGGGGGCGCCTGGGTGGCTCAGTCGGTTAAGCATCTGACTTTGGCTCAGGTCATGATCTCGGCAGTTCGTTGAATTCCAGCCCCACATCAGGCTTTGTGCTGAAAGCTCAGAACCTGGAGCCTGCTTCAGATTCTGTGTTTCCCTCTCTCTCTGTCCCTCCACCACTCGTGTTCTGTCTCTCTCTCTCAAAAATAAACATTTAAAAAAATAAAAATAAAAAAATAAAAGTCTGCATCTGACATAAGTGACCTGATTACACTAACGTTCCTGTATTTTTTTAAGGTGCCTGTATTTCTATTCATTTTTTTAAAAAAATTTTTCAATCCTTATTTTTAACAGAGAGAGTGTCAGAGAACGAGCAGGGCAGGGGCAGAGAATCTGAAGCAGGATCCAGACTCCGAGCTGTCAGCACAGAGCCCAACACGGGACTTGAACTCACAAGCCAGGAGATCATGACCTGAGCAGAAGTTGGACACTTAACCGACTGAGCCACCCAGGCGCCCCTAAGGTGCCTGTATTTTTAAACAGCCTTTTACTTACTAACATCTAAAGTTAAGATTTCCTTGTATCTTTCTCCTCTACTTGGCATGTTTTATAACATGTAAAGGTTAAATAATATATGGGAAGGACACAGTGTTAGCCTGAGACAGAAAATGTTACCTATTACCATTTGTTATACAAGCAATGCTGGTTCTATTGATTCCAATAATCAGGAACTCTTGTAAATAGTCCCTAAACCTCCAGCCTGGGTTTTTCTGAGTTCAAAGCCTAAAGCTCTTAACCACTAAGTTACTGCGTTCAAAAATTAAGCCCCAGGTTCCAAAGTACAGATCAACTGTAAAAGACCTTGTTTAGCTCTCACATTACTTAAAGTAACATTAGCTATACATAATCTTACTCATTTGCTCTTTGCAAAGTGTCTCCATATCCCAGAGTTTCTCTGCAGAACCTGCATGGGGCAATTTTGAATGCTTTACCCACTAGTCTATAACTTGGACTTACAAAACATGACATCAACACACTGCTAAATTACCTACAATTAATAGGAAAATACCTCTCTGCTTAAGATTTATCATTTCCTCAAAAAGTTTATTTTTATTTTGCCAGGATGGGAGAAATAAGATTTAATATCAAAGATAAGAGGGATACCTGCGTGGCTCAGTCAGTTAAGCATCCAACTCTTGATTTCGCCTCAGGTCATGATTTCAGGTTCGTGGGCTTGAGCCCCACGTTGCAGAGCTATAAGCACAGAGCCTACTTGGGATTCTCTCTCCCTCTCGTTCTGCCCCTCCCATGCTCACACTCTCTCTCAAAAATAAATAAACTTAAAAAAATTACTATCAAAGATAAGAGAAAATAAGCCAAATACCATGTACAACTTACAGTGACTTGATGCTTAAGGAAAATATGTAATATCCTAACTCACTGCTCTTTAAGTAAAATACAGATAAAAGCTCTAGTAACAGTATACAGTACACAATTGTTGTTGTTAACGTTTATTCATTTTTGAGAGACAGAGCGTTAGGGAGGGGCAGAGAGAGAGGGCTACACAGAATCTGAAGTAGGCTCCAGGCTCTGGGCTGTCATCATAGAGCCCGACGTGGGGCTGGAACTCAAGGACCGCAGGATCATAACCTGAGCTGAAGTCAGACGTTTAACCGAGTCACCCAGGCACCCCAGTACACAATTTTAAGTGTATGTCAGTTTGTATTTTAACCAGTAAAATAATTTAAGTATTCTAATACTTAAGTATCTTTCTGATAAATCAGAAAATTAGAAAATAGACTCTGAATATAAAGTAGGACAAATGGTAACAATGAAATAAACTAAGTAGTTTATAATTATTAATGACTAACAGCCATTCTAATCACAACACAATTCCAAAGATGTTTCTCTACTGAATTTTAATTACTTAATTGTATAATGAAGCTTTAAAGTAACAAAAGCCAACACAATAATTTTAGATATCTTTCCACTATGCTCATTTTTCAATATTATCTACCATAAAATTCCAAGCATAAGAATTGGCAAAATTAGGGGAGCCTGGGTGGCTCAGTCGGTTAAGCATCCAACTCCCAGTTTTGGCTCGGCCCCACATGAGGCTCTGTACTGGCAGTACAGAGCCTGCTTGGGATTCTCTCTCTCTCCCTCTCTCTCTGTCCCTTCTCCACTCACGCTGCCTCTGTCTCTCTCAAAATAAATAAATAAACTTAAGAAAAAAAAAAAAGAATTGGCCAAATTACCATAGAAAACTTTCCAAAGAGAGCAGTCCCTCCATTAAATGATAAATGTTTAAAACAAAACATTAGGTGAGCACCCCTAATCACCCCAAGCTTAAGATTAATGGCTTCAGTGTAGGCTCACAATCCTCACACAAAGTGCTTGCATAAACTAGGCAGGCTTTATACATAAGCGATAGGATGTTTCCTGCAAGTTTATGAATCACTGATTAGTGGTGAAAGAACACATGTTTTAGAAATAAGAATCTTCCTAAAAGTGTTATTTTAAACTAAATCCCTAAATCAAATATTGAAGAAAAAATTTCACATAAGACTTGGATCCCTGCCCTCAGTAATTTCATAATTTAGTTTAAAAAGTAATATGGAGGGGGGGGCACCTGGATGGCTCAGTCAGTTAAGCATCAAACTCTTTCTTGATCTTGGCTCAGGTCATGAATGATCCCACAGTTTGAGTTCAAGCCCCGTACAGGGCTCTGTGCTGACAGTGCAGAGCCTGTGTGGGATTCTCCCTCTCTCTTCACGCTGCCCCTCCCCTACTCTTTCTCTCTCTCAAAATAAATAAATAAACTTAAAAAAAAAAGTAATACAGGGATTAGGAGGAGTTAATAATAGAAGGAAATAAAACTACTATGGATCATAAAGAAAAGTATAAAGTGGATGGCATTCCCAGAATTCTAACAAACACACTAAGTTTGCAGCATACCTAGAGGTTAAATTCTAGGGTGAAGATAGGATGTAGGATGGAGTCGAAATTACCCTAGAACATCCCTTTAATCTCTCCGTAACTAGATGGCCTGTATTTAGGGTATTTATTCCATCCCTCTGCACCTTCCTCTTTAAAATAAAGGTCATAATTTACTACATCATCAGGTTGTTAGGAAGAGTAAATGAATTAAGGCCAACTTTTAAAAGAACAGGGCAGGGAGTACTCAGTCATCAAAGGTAAGCTATTATCTACAGGGACCATTTAAAAAAAAATAGATCTTTAGACAGAAGAATTACACTTAAATGTGCCATAGTCAAACTATAAGGCTTGGGAGAATTGAGAATAACAAAAGAATAGATTCACTTTTTTCATACAATCAAAATCTCACAAGAACATATACTATGAGTAATGGTGGCTGAAACTGCCTGCACTATTAAAAAACTATTCTGGGGTCAGAGTGAAAACATAATTGAATACTCCTATTTTAATGTGCTTATAATGCAATTTCACTATTTACTTCTCCTTTAAGCTCATTCCTTTCTTCAGTCCAGTTTTGGTTCACCTGAGACATTTGGTGATCAATTTTCCAAGATTTCCCCAAACTTCCTTTAGGAAGTGTTTTGTTCTTCTTCTTTCTTTCTTTTTTTCTTTTTTTTTTTTTTTTTTTTAATTTAGTTGGTCACACCATGCTGGAAAAAATCATTCTCACACATAAAATGTTTCTGCTGACAGACATGCTTAAATACTTAAAAAGTCAAATGTCATCTCAACAAGCTAGGAAATAATAATATGTCCAGTTTGGAAAGGCTTAGGTTATAGTTTTCCAACCAGTCCAAAAGGGCACTCCAATGTACTTGCAAAGTGGTGTATGTGTCAATATTGTGAGTTTCCTCACTCCTCTTTCTCAATTTCTGACCACAAACTGGCAACTTCATCAGATGACTAGGCAGCATAAAGGCACATGAGGAAATGTGACACACTATTCTTCTAAAAGTTAGCAAGCAGGGGCTGTCCAAGTTTAGACAAGATTGTAACTTTTTAAAAAGTAATCGGTTTAAAAATAGAAGTTAAAAATCAGCTAGTTCAAAACAATACATTAAAGCAATCAGCTCCATGGGGGAAGAACCTCTGAGAACAATTTCATTTTTAACTCTTGCCACAAATTAGTTTTTTATTTTAAGTCACTTTGAACTATTTTAGCCAAAGTTTTACTTTGCATCTGCAAACCTGTCAGTTTCTTTATTGAGGCAGCAACTGCTAATTTTAAAATGAACCGACCCTTGGGGCGCCTGGGTAGCTCAATCAGTTAAGCATCCGACTTCTGCTCAGGTCATCATCTCATGATCTCGTGGTTCGTGAGTTTGAGTCCCACACCGGGTCTGTGCGGACAGCTCAGAGCCTGGAGCCTACTTCGGATTCTTTGTCTCCCTCTCTCCCTGTCCCTCCCCTGTTCATGCTGTATCTCTCCTAAAAATAAACATTTAAAAAATTATTTTTAATTTAAAATGAATAGACCCATTTACAAAGTATACCATTAACACAAGTACCAAAATATACAACACACAAATAAAATATAGCTTATGATCCTTTGGATAGCCAGGTAATAATGAAGTAATAAAGATGGCCACATCGTCAAAGAGGAAGGAAGGGAAACAAAAACCACCCAGATACCTCATTCTGCTGAGTTAATACCTGGAAACACTGATTTTACCTTGTACCACCAAATTTCTTTTTTACTTTGGTTTTTTGTTGTTGTTGTTGTTGTTGTTTTTACTGTAAACCCTGCGCCCAATGTGGGGCTTGAACTTACCACCCCAATATTAAGAGTCACATTCTCTACCAACTGAGCCAGCTAGGCACCCCTGTACCACCAATTTCT
Organism: Cryptoprocta ferox; assembly: GCA_028646485.1. Lineage (NCBI taxonomy): Eukaryota > Metazoa > Chordata > Mammalia > Carnivora > Eupleridae > Cryptoprocta > Cryptoprocta ferox. The sequence goes on from CM053574.1 coordinate 50,263,666, forward strand.
TCTACTCCACATAAAAGGCATGAATTTTAGTGGCAAATCTTGCATAATCAACAATTCAAAAATAGCATCTGCCTTCCTCAAGAATAAAGTCATGAAATATAAAACAAGTAAATCCACTATTCTGCACACTAGCACAGGCAGACACTGGAATTTACCCTTGACATAGGAGGTATTCTTTCATGTTTACAACTTGTCAGAACAATTTTAAGAAGTAACCATCTGATTCTCCTATAATCTCCTATAATTCCTTCCAGAGTCAATGGCTCTCATATAGAAAAGATTTCCTAGTCTTTAGTTCTACCCTCAAAGGTACACACCTTGCTTGGTTTAAGAACTTGTAAGAATTAAAAAAAAAAAAAAGAACTTATAAGAATTATAGCTAAGGCACCTGTAAAATCGATAGTAACTTTTTTCTTCAGAAAATATTTTTTAAATTTATTCCTTTATTGGGGGTGGGGGGGGAACAAGGGCAGAGAGGGAGAGAAAGAGAGAAAATCCCAAGCAAGCTTACACTGTCAGCGCAAGCCTGATGCAGAACTCAATTTCACAAACTGAGATCATGACCTGAGCCCAAGTTGAACGCTGAGCCACACAGGCACCCCTTTCACAGAAAATATTTTTTTTAATGTTTTCAATGTCTATTTATTATTTAAAGAGAGCGACAGAGCATGAGCAGAGAAGGGTCAGTGAGACAGGGAAACAGAATCCAAAGCAGGCTCCAGGCTCTGAGCTGTCTGCACAGAGCCTGACACCGGGCTCGAACTCATGAACAGTGAGATCATGACCTGAGCCGAAGTCAGACACGTTAACTGACTGAGCCACTCAGGCACCCCTCTGAAAATATTTTAAATCAACTTTCCAAAAATAATTGTCTTAAAGCAAGGATATGTGCACAAGTCTTCTCTGTAACTAGACCATTAACTCATTAAAGCTTTAAATTATACCCAGCTACTCTACTATAGGATAAAAAAAAAAAAACATGAAAATGTAACCTACATAATTATATATCAAAATATGAATGCCTTAAGAAGAACTATATGCATTTTCTACATCTTGTTACATACTCCATCACTCAGTATGGCACACCCTGCATAAAATTAAGTGCCCAGGTATCTGAATAAAATATTAATGGAAAAAAGATACAATTACAACATTTATCTTAATCTTTTTTCATGAGTACTAAATAACTGCCTACCACATAAAAATATTAATATATAATCTAAGGATCCAGATGCTTCCATATATACTACACCCAGGCATATAACTGGGAGGAAAAGAATAAGGAGCACTATTCGTTCAACAATTTCTAAGAATCTACTTGCAACTGCTAGCTGCGCTTGAAGAATATCAAGTTCTGAAAGACACTGACTGACCCTTGCCTTCCAGAAGCTTTTAAAGTAGAAGAAAAGAAATCATTTACCCAAAACTGACTACGTGCTTGGCATTGTGCTAAGAGGTTTCAGGATTACAAGCAGTTCTACTACAAAATGTGGCAGCCTTCTTTTGGAGGGGGGAGCAGGGAGGGAGGCGGTGACTTAAGAAAACTCTGTATCTGGAGTGTGGAAAGATCACTTCTAGCTTCAGTGGAGGAAGAGGCAGACAGTTAAGGATGGCTTCACTGTAGTATTGAACTAGAAGAGGTAGCATTTCAATAGATAAATGCAGTAGTAAAACAAAAGCCAAATTGTATCAAGGAAATGAGATTAGAGGAAAAGTCTGGAAATGAGCCTGTAGTACAGTCTTTTTAACTTTTTAAAAACTTTGTTTTCCTTTTATTTTAAATCTTCATACTTAATGACTTTAGAAACACACCCATTATAAAAGCAACCCCTCCCCATCCTCAGTACCCTCTAAAACTTTTACCCTGCTTTATTTTTTCTTTAGCATCTAAATGATGTTTTTTAAATCCCTTCTTTGCTTTACCTTTCCCTTCTTCCCCCATCTAACCCCACCAAGTAACCTATGTTAACAACTCAATAACATTTTTTGGTACTTTCTCCATGCTTATAATCCCATACAGATGTCGTGTGTACATACATACACAAGCTTTATGTAATAATTTATATTTTCTAACGTATTAGTTTTTTAAAGATATGCTGACTAATTACAGAATACACGTTCATGGGGAGCGGGCTCAAAAAAATGGAAAAACACAAAAAGTAACCTATAGATGGCTCTTGCCAACATTTATGGACATATGCATCCAATCTTTTCTATGCATAGATACTTGTAAATATTTTCCTTCATAAAGATGAGATCTTTTTGTACTAATTTTAGTACCCTTTTTTCACTTTATAGATCTTATCACCCAGGATTAAGTGAAATCATCTTTCACTGGTTAACTGAATACACTTTAGATTAAAAGGATGAAAAAAGTTTATTCTTTTCAAAAAAGATGAATCATTAATTGTGTGATCTCTCTCTTTAGAGATTAAAAAAGCATTTTATAAAGGTGAAAAAAGTCCAACAGATGCAAATATAGCCAACTTCTACGCTTCCTCTTTGCTCATTAGATTTACTTAACAGTAAGAAAAAAGCTTAGTACCACTTCACATCCATTAGGATAGTTATTGTCAAAAAACGGAAAATAAAAGCGTTGACAGGGATGTAACCAAATTGGAACCCTCGTGTATTACTGGTAGAAATGTAAAATGGGGCCGTTGCTATGGAAAACAGTCTGGCAATTCCTCAAACGGTTAAAACCAAATTATCATATGATCCAGCAATTCCACCCCTAGGCATATACCCAAAAGAATTGAGAGCAAAGACTCAAACAGATACCTGTAAATGAATATTCATAACAGCATTATTCACAACAGCCAAAAGGTGGTAACAAGAATCCATCAACAGATGAATGGATAAACAAAATACTTAACACACAACCACACCCACAGGAATATTATTCAGCCATAAAAAGGAATGAAATTTTGATACACAGTACAATATGGATAGACTTTAGAAACACATTAAGGGGGCACCTGGGTGGCTCAGTCGGTTAAGCATCTGACTTCAGCTCAGGTCATGATCTCACTGTTCGTGGGTTCGAGCCCCGCGTCAGGCTCTGTGCTGGCAGCTCAGAGCCTGGAGCCTGCTTCCGATTCTGTGTGTCCCTCTCTCTCTATACCCCTCCCCTGCTCATGATCTGTCTCTGTCTCTCGAAAATAAATAAATGTTAAAAAAAAAATTAGAAGCACATTAAGTAAAATAAACGCTAAATCACAAACACTGTATGATTTTCCCTTACATGAGGTACTTGAAATGAGCAAATTCATACAGAGAAAGCAGAATTTACCAGAGGTTGGAGGTAAGGAGGAATGGGGTGGTATTGTTTAATGGGTACAGGGTTCTCCTTGGGATGACAAAAATGTTTTGGAAATAAATACTGGTGATGCTTGCACAACACTGTGAATGTACCATAATCCCACTGAAAGTACACTCAAATACTTTAAAATGGTAAAATTTTGGTTATGTATAGTTTACCTGTCTCCATCCCCCCAGAAAGCCCAAGGGGCCCATTTCACACTGTTAGCTAAATACTAGTCATAAAGTATGACTCTACTCTCACAATTCACAACTGCACTCTAATTCCAGTCAAGGCTACCATGAAGGAAGGCAGAATACCACGTATCCCCTCACAGTCTCTCTGGTTAGAATGCTGTTCCATGTATAAAGCCTATGAATGCAGATGGAAACAGCCAGCATGACGAGAGCACTTGAGCCAATGAATCAGTAGGTGCTAAAGCAGGCAAACGTCCTGAAGGAGCTGGCAGGGAGAACCCAGAGCAGTCTATAAATAATGCCTCATAGAACGGAAGCTAAGATAACTCCTTCAACATATATCCTAACTTACAAAGTTCTGAGTACAAGTTTAGTAAGAACAGCCTCTTAATAATAAGCACTTGGGTGCTTGTGATGGACAGTAGGCACTAAGTCCACAGGTGATTAACCTCTGAATCTCCATTCAGTTAATGTTGTGTAATCAAGACAAAGTTTTAAGAACTGGGAATTCATAAACAAGAGTAAGATATGCCCCACCTTTAAGGAACTTAAGTCTAGCCAGAGTTGTAAGACATCTATACGAAAATTCCACTCAATAAACACTATTTAGCACCTTACATTCAACAAATTGGCTACGGTCAGGTGTCAGCCATGATGCTAAACTCTGGGTAGTCACAAGTAAGATTAAGATACAATCGTCTGGGGGGGGGGGGGGCGCCTGGGTGGCTCAGTTAGTTGAGCGTCCGACTTCAGCTCAGGTCCTGACTCACGGTTCATGGGTTGCAGCTCTGCATCGGGCTCTGTGCTGACAGCTCACAGCCTGGAGCCTGTGTCTCCCTCTCTCTCTCTCTCTGCCCCTCCCCTGCACATGCTCCGTCTTGGTCTCAAAAAGAAATAAACACTAAAAAAGAAAAAAAAGTAAAAAGACACAATCTTCTAGAGAGGTGCCTGGGTGGCTCAGCCAATTCAGTGTCTGACCTTGGCTAAGGTCATAATCTGACGGTTCATGGGCTCAAGCCCCACATCAGGCTCTGAGCTGTGAGCTCACAGCCTGGAGCCTGCTTTGGATTCTGTATCTCCCTCCCTCTCTCTCTGCTCCTCCCCAGCTCACACTCACACATACTCTCTCTCTCTCTAAAATAAACAAACATTAAAAATTTTAAAAAAATACAATCTCCTAGAAAAAGGAGTAAATACTTTCATAAAATGTGTCATAATACATATAAAGTCTATAGTGCATAGTACAAAAAAAGAATTTAAAAAATAATTTAAGTTTAAATAGAAAGTCTCATTAAATCTAATACTGGGTTACCTGGATGGTTCAGTCGGTTAAGATCAGCTCAGGTCGTGATCTCATAATCAGGAGATTAGAGCCCCACATGGGGCTTTCGCACTAGGTGTAGAGCCTGCTTAAAATTCTCTCTCTCCTGCTCATGCACATGCACTCATTTTTTTCTCTCTCTCAAAAACCCTAGTATTAAGTGTTGGAATTTAGACTCAACACTCACTGAAGCACAGGGGACTGGTCCCTCAGCCTCTCAAAGGGAAAATTTTTTGACAAATACTAATAAAAAAGAAATTGCATATTGAGTAGGAAGCATTAATTTCAGTTTATCACCTAATGGGACGGTGAGTTCACAGATGGTTATATGATAAAGGCCATAAGAAAAATAAATGCGGGGTGCCTAGGTGGCTCAGTCAGCTAAGCATCTGACTTCAGCTCAGGTCATGATTTCACAGTTCATGAGTTCAAGCCCCACATTGGGCTCTGCGCTGACAGCTCAGAGCCTGAAGCCTGCTTCGGATTCTGTGTCTCCCCCTCTCTCTGCCCCTCCCATGTTCATGCTCTGTCTCTGTCTCTCAATAATAAATAAATGTTCAAAAAAATTTTTTTAAAAACTAAACATTAAAAAATTTAAAAAAAAGAAAAAGAAATGCAAAGGGTTTTAAGGTGGGGCTCAAGGAAGGAAACATAATGAGTGAGAAGAAGAAAAAAGATCAGGAAATATTTATAAGATGGGTGTTCAAAATGGCTCTTAAAAGAGGAACAGATAAAAGTGAGGAAATTGTGTCAATCTCTAATTAGGATAAGGTCGTTGAAGGCAGGAATTTGCCTTACTCATCCTGCACTAAGCATAATGGCCTGCACCTACAAAAGTGCTTAAAAAAAAAAAAGTATGAGGAATCTGTATTAGTAAGACATAAAAGCGGGAACTGTTTAGTCTAATAGGCAATGGAAGTAAGGCCAGCACATCTTTACTATATTCTTGTTATCATCACAAAATAGGATAAATAAAAACCCCATTATTTCCCTCCATGAAAGAAAGCTAGGTAGCTGGGGAACAAAGGGGGAGGTGGAATTACTCTGCACAACTTTATTTACTCAGCATAACTTTCTGTATCCTTTGACTTTTGTGGCATGAGACAGTATTATCTATTCAAGAAAATTTTTAAAATTTAGTTTTTAAGAGGGTTGCCTGAGTGGCTCAGTCAATTGAGCATCTGACTCTTGACTTTGGCTCAGGTCATGATTTCATGCTTCATGGGTTCGAGCCCTGCATTGGGCTCTGTGCTGACAGTGCCTGTGGAGCCTGCCTGGGATTCTCTTTCCCTTTCTCTCTGCTATTGTCCCACTTGCCCTCTCCCACCACCTTCTCAAAATAAACAAACTTAAAAAAAATATTAACTTTTAAGAATCTGCATACTAAGGGGGTGCCTGGGTGGCTCAGTCAGTTGAGCGTCAGACTTCGGCTCAGGTCACGATCTCACAGTCCATGGGTTCGAGCCCCGTGTCAGGCTGGAGCCAGGAGCCTGTTTCAGATTCTGTGTCTCCCTCTCTCTCTCTGCCCCTCCCCTGCTCACTCTCTGTCTCTCTCTCTCAAATAAAATAAAGACATAAAAAATTATAAAAAAAAAAAAAAAGAATCTGCATAGTAAGATAGTAAATCTAATAGTAATTTAGAGAAAGCACTGGTATAGGAAGAAGAAAAAGGAATTCACTTTAGAGACTCTAACAACAGGTAAGGCAAATAGTAATAAAAGCCTGAATCAATCTGGAGAAAGCAGAAAATGGCTGAAAGAAGCTCAAAAATATAGTTGTCAATGGAATCTGACAGTGACTGGATGTCTGGAGTAACATAAAGACCCACACCATGAATACAATTAACTTTATTAAATGTATTTTTTCTATTACAAAAGCAACATATTCAGAGAATAAAGTATAAAGAACACTATACTCATTTCTACTCTTTAACAACCGTTATTAACATCTACATGTATTTTCTTCCTATATGTAGGTTTTGAGATTTTTTTTTTAAACACCTTGAGATATAACTCACATACCATACAAATCAAGTACTTGAAACGTGCAATTCAATGGCTGTTACTATATTCAGAGTTGTGCATCCATCTCCACAGTCAATTTTAGAACATTTCATCACTCCCACAAAAAAAACCCTATAATTGACCCTGCCCACTCCCCACTCCCTCCAGCCCCTGGCAATCATTAATCTACATTCTGTCTCTGGACTGGCCTATTCTGGACATTTCATATAAATGGAATCATACAAAATGTTGTCTTTTATGACTGGCTTCTTTCACTTAACATGTTTGCAAGGTTTAAACATGTTGGAGAATGTATCAGTACACCATTTCTTTTTATTACTGAATAATATTCCACTGTTTTTTTATACAACTGTAATCATTCCAGATACATAATTTTGTGTTCAGCATTTTCCATGTCATCAATGTTTCATATAATCCATACTTAATGACAAATATAGTGCCCATCAAATGGCTGTACCACCGTTTACTAAATCATTTTTTAAAGTTTATTTATTTATTTTGAGGGGGGAAGGGGGGAGAAGAGAGGGGAGGAGAGAGGGAGAGAGAGAGAGAATCCCAAGCAGACTCCACACCATCAGTGCAGAGCTCGATGCAGGGCTTAGAACTCAGGAACCTGGAGATCAAGACTTGATCCGAAGTCAGCCACTTAACACACTAATAAGCCACCCAGGTGCTCCTACTTAATCATTATTGTTGGACATCTGAACTCCTTCCAGCCTTTTCTATTGTAAACAAATTCTCCTAAATGCAAATGATAACTCCTTTCTGAATGATCTTCTGGATCCAGAGAAATGCCTCTCTCAGAAACTGAGCTTCTTAATGAGATTTGCTACAGAGAACAAAAGTTACATTCTTCCAGGGAAAATTCAGGATTTCATCCATCCCAAATCCAGGTAAAGGGCAGATGCGAAAAGCTACCCACGGCTGAAAAGGATGCCTCAAAAATACCTAGATTAAGACCTGGCTGGCTGTCAGTAAAGTATGCGACTCTTGATCTTAGCGTTGTAAATTCCAGCTCTACATTAGGTATAGAGATTACTTAAAAAACCAAAAAAAAAAAAAAAAAAAGAATGAAAACTCATCATTTTAAAGACACTGACATAGTTAAACATTAACTAGGCTGACTCTTCCATCAGAAATGTACATGGATGGAGGCACCTGGGGGGCATCCAACTTTGGCTCAGCTCATAATATCGCGGTTCCTGAGTTCGAGCCCCACATCAAGCTCACTGCCCTCAGCCTATCATAGTGGAGCCCACTTCAGATCTTGTCCCCTTCTCTCTGCCCCTCCCCCACTTGCACTCTCCCAGAAAATAAATATTTAAAAAGAAAAAAAAGAAAGGTACATGGATGGAAAAAGGTAAACACTTTGTCCAAATGTGATGCCTACTACTGGGCAGCTTCAAAGAATCAGACAACTTTTTGCTTTCCATAGCAGGATGAAAGAAAATAAATAGGAAAGAACACCTTGATTACAACAGTAAAAATGTTCTTAGGCTTATCATATGACAATAAATAAAATCCAACTGGTAGAAAGAGAAGAGGACACCTGTATAGTCCACAAGGTCCTCACCAGCAATTAACATACTGGGTTCCCCTAAAACATTGATTGTCATTGCCTGCTGCTTCCCATTCGTTAACCAATGCAAACAATCTAAAAATCACAACGATTTTAAAATTTGAAACTAGCTTTAGTATTGCTAATCCCCACCAAATAAGATCCCTTAGAATCTGGTCTAAAAATAAAACTATGTGTCAACTGTTCCTCAAGAAAAACTATGTACACTGATTGGAATGTGAAGCAATTAACACACTTTGTGAGTGATTTGCCAAAGAGACTTCAGATAGCCTGGGCCAAAACCAATAACAAAGAAACAACACCCACTTGACATTTTCCTTGGTTAAACTGAGACGTTAGGAGCAATTTTAGAAGAAAGGCTAACAGATCTGAAGTTAAACACTAAAAGTATTGAGATCAACTTAAGTATCCTAGGAGAAGTGAAGGAACAAAATGATTCAACCACAGTAAAATAAAAGACGAAAACTTTAATATGTAATTAAGGAACTTTTACTCAACTTTTAAGGCAAGAATACCTAGTCATTACAATTGTGAGGATGATAAGCAAGGTAGTTTAGCCTTATACTAAAAATACTAAATTGTAACACAAATTGCTAGCACAAAACACTAGGTGCTAGTGTTACATTTAGCACCTAGTAAGTCTAGCAATAGGAATTTTTAACCATTCATAAACACTCATATACATACAAAATAAGGTAACCTAAAATTCTACACCATCTCATCCTAAATAAGCCCACCATTCCTTGTTTTTCCAATTAATATAGTCAAGGTGAGCAATTTTCCAGCTATAGTTTTAAAGAAATGACTTTGACGGTCTGTATAATTTGAAAAACAAAAAACTCTTGCAAGCTCCATTTTGTGGTTTCATAACCCCCTACTGTCATACAGTCCACTGCCTTTCAAAAGCAATATTTAAAATTCTCTTCTGCAAGTCAACATTAAGGCATGCTGTTTGGTTAACAAACTCCTCCCAAGACCAGGATTATTATGTATGGCCTATTATGTTCCTAACATGCAAACAAAAGCACTCCCTCATGTAACATTTTTCTATTTTTAGGTAGTTGGTTACTAACAAAGTTTTATCTGAAATTAAAACGTAGAATCATATATTTACTAACAAACTACCTGAAATACTAAAGTTAACTGTATTTTCCATTTAATAAGTAACTAGTGCTTATGGAAAAGCCAAATTTAACTTCTAATAAGTTGTTTAATCTTCAGAGCAAACCACCTACTTTGGATTTCACAAATGGCATGTTTTAAACTAACTACAACTAGTTTCAGAGCGGTCGGTCGTAGACCCCTACTTGACGTTTAATTACCCACTCTCCATTTCATCGTTTAGATACTTTTCATCGCAAATGACCAGCTTAATGTTTCCCTGTTTTCTTCTGCTAAACCAAATCCCATAAAATATGTTCTAACATATTTCACTCAAGCCTTCTACTTTAAAGGCTTACACTTCTCAACTGACAAGAGTTTTAGCAAGGCTAAGCAACTGCACTACAAATTTTAATCACAAACACCACATACCTAAAAGATAAGCTTTCCCAGCAGAAACAGTAACAGGTTTATTTTCCCAAGTATCCAGTATTCAACTGGGTCAGATGTTTCTGTTGCAGTTTAAACAGCTTAGCCCTTGAAGTGATAAGGGTGAAAACAAGCCAAAAGTGTCTTTAATGTTCTTCAGTGGCATATAATCATCATAACCCTAAACAGCCTTAGGAACTGCAAGCCGAAGTCTGTTAAGACCATGATAATCACTTTGGCATAAGCATTAATCACAACAATACAGCGATTTTGGGTAAATTATGTTTACAGAACTAAAGACTTTATAACAAAACTGACCATCAATGCAAATAAAGTTTACTATCTACAACACGCTTAATAAATTAAAAATACTTGCACTCGACACTTTTCAGCTGTTTTATATAATCTTCCAATTTCCACATGACGGGGGAGTGTGGTTTTTATTGCCAACAGCCATTTAAAATGCATTATTAGCAGCGTGCACTACATGTATAAAGTCAACATTCTGGTGAGCAAGTAAAACCTCAGAAGAATCTTTTGCAGGAACACCTAGGAACAGGGGTTCCGTTCATTCACCACCGTGTAAGTGCAAAACATTTGACATAAAGCACTTACCCATTTATCAATGGGTTTAGCAAAGTCAGTCTTTTCAATTACTATCAGCTTCAAAGGGGAAAATTACTTATCAGAAAGAAAAAAAACGGCAAAACTCTTTTAAAATAATGCAAGTTATTTCAACTCGTTCACTCTGGAACAAAGATCCTTCACAATCTAGCCAAATATTCTTTAAGACGCCCATCTCTCACCACTTCCTTCCTGCACCCTAGATTATCTGCTAGGCCCCCAAACCCATCCCAACTCCGGCATGTCTCTACGCCTTTGTACCGGCGGTTTCCTCTCCCCTCCTCCTCACCTGGTGAGCCCTTTCCTCATCAGTCCAAAACTGGCCGCCAAAGTTCCCTCCAGCGCTGAAGCTACCTTGAACTCCTCCAGGCAAAACGAGCCGTTCCAAATTCCCACAACACTAGCGAGGTCCATCCTTATCACAGCGCACTGTTTTCACACCTTGGGAGCGAACGAAGAGCAGGCTCCCTCCACCCAGCCCACAGAGGACAAGGCCGGCACAAACACTCAATGAGCGTGAGCTGAATTCATCCCTGCTTAGATTAACTGACTCTCTAGAACCCGGTCACATCTCAAGGAGACATGGGGGGTACTAACATTCTTCGCACCAGAGAAGAGCAGAGGGCACACCCAGAGCCCTGGAAAGAGAACAATGAATGAACACAGCCGCCTCTCCTCTCATGATGTCCAAACTCCTCTTTCTGGGCATCGACTAGCTCTGCAGAACCTCTGCAGCTGCACAACTGAAGCGTCCAGGCGGCCCTCGTCTTCACACAAAAGACAGCCCTGGATCTTCACTACAAAGAGTCCCAGAGCCAGACCTCAGCATACGCATCCCAAACCTTTCATTAGTAACCCACGGAGTCCCGAAACCCACGGCGAGGCCCCTATGCCTTTGTGGTGGGGCACTGACCCACTTCCGCCTCTCGTCCCCCATTCTTCTCGTCCTCCCGGTAAGGGTGTCACTTGAATGACGGGCTCTGAGTGCAGATGCAAGCCCCGGCCCCCTCCGCGCCCGAGAAGAAAAGGAATTCGTCCATCTGAATGACAACACGGATAGGGGGCAATTCTGGGCAGATTCTCCCACTGCCCAATATAAGGGATGTGCACCGAGTACAGGGGTGGCGCTAGCACGTTTCCCCGAAACACAAGGAAATATGAGTGGGGATGTGGAAACTCGGCTCGCCGGCCATGACACCGGGCCCCAGGGCTCCCGCCCGCCCAGCGCCACCCGGGGTGACAGCGGCCCGGCCCAGGCCCTCGACCCGGCGAGCCGCGGGGTCGCTCCATCAACGCTGCCCAGGCCAGGCCGCCGAAGAACCCGGGCCCTTCAGCCCCGCCGCCCAGCTCCCCCGGCATCCAGGGCCTGGCCCTGCCGCCTACCTGAAGGAGCCGAGCCGCCTCCGTGTCCCGTCGTCCGGCGGCGGCGTCTGATCCGCTCCTCCTCCCCGCGGCGGGTGAGGGAGCGGGAGGCGGTCACATTCGGCGCGTCCCCAGCCCAGGGGACGGGGCCCCGGGCAGGCCCCGCATCTTCGCACTCGCACTCCGCGCCTCGGGGCACACGCCCCAAAGCCCGGCCAGCTGGCCCTCTTCCGGGCCCAAGGAGAGCCGCAGGAAAAGCCTTCCTGTCTCACGCTCGTCCTCTTCTTACTCCCGCCATCTAAGATGGCGGCCCCAACGCCCGCGACGAGGAGACTCTCGGGCGGCCCCGGCAAACGAGCCCTACACTCGGTGCTCCTCCTCCCGACCTGCGGCGCCACCGGCTCTCTGCTTCTGCGTGAGGCCGCCTGGCAGCGGACTTCAAACTTGGCTCGGGCATCTATCTCTCTAGCCTGAACTCAGGTCCCGCCTCCCAGAGAAGGGGCGTGGCCTCGCGATCTCGTTGGTCGCCATTTCGGCGTAGTGGAGAATGAAGGGCGGGTACTGGCCGGCGCCCGGGGGAGCGGGTTGGCAATCGAGAAGTGGCGGGTTTGGTCTCTCAGAAGGGGTCTGAGGGCTAGCGGGAGGGGAAGGGCACCGTGCCTGCATCACGAGGGCCCGGAGATAACCAGATGTACGGGAGATAACCAGATGTACGGGAGATAACCAACTTTGCCGCATCCTCTCGATAGTCCGGCACGTCGAATCGCGACTCAGCCACTTACCAGTTGTAAGTGGTTCAGAAAACCTGAGCCTCCGTTTCCTCATCTGTAGATTGGGGTCCTTTTTCCCATCAGGTTGGCAAAAAGTTAAAAAGACTGATAATAGCTAGTCTAGTCCACAACGAAAACCTGTTGTGTACCCTAAATCATCGCTGGCAGGAGAAAGGTTATGGGGAGGACAATTTGGCATTGCCCACTGCCGTTTTTTTATGGGTATACCCCTCCTGCCAGCAATTCCACCTTTAGGCACTTAATTTTAGAGAAATGTGTTCTCACAGGCACAAAGAGGCATGTACTAAGATGTTTATTGTCATGTTGTTTGCATTAGAGATACTCTGGAAAGATGTGGGTTCATTAAGTAGAAAACTTTAAACAGCGCTCCGTCCACAGTATGGGATATTATCCATCTTAGAAAGAAATGAGCAAGATCTGTGTACTGACTTTTTTTAAAATCCAAGACATCACATTTTAAGTAGAACATTATGGTAGGATCGTAATTCAAACACAGGCATACAAAATAACCCAATAGCATGTGCAGCCTTCATTCATTTAAATTTTTAGGAAAGACTGTTGTGTACCACACACTGTTCTGGGTATTGGGAAATCATCAAAAGCCCTGCCTTCTAGTGATGAGAGACCAGAAAAGAAAGTAGAAATAATAAATTCATGTAGGAATATGTGCAGTAGATAGAAAGATGAAGATGAAGCAAGATGAGATATGACAACCGTATGAGGACCAACATGAAAATAAATGCAGAGGAAAGAGTAGAAAGGTGTGTGTGTGTGTGTGTGTTGTGTGTGTGTGTGTGTGTGTGTGTTTAATAGGAGTAATAAGGGACACCTGGGCATCTCAGTCGGTTAAGTGTCCAACTTTGGCTCAGGTCATGGTCTCACAGTTTGTGAGTTTAAGCCCCACGTTGGGCTCTGTGCTGACAGTTCAGAGCTTAGAGGCTGCTTCAGATTCTGTGTCTCCCTCTCTCTCTGCCCCTCCTCCACTAGCACTCTGTTTCTCTCTCTCTCTCTCTCAAAAAATGAATAAACATTAAAAAAATTTTTTTAATAATAATAGTAGTAATAACAATAATGTTTACATCACGGGATTAAATGAGATAAAACATGGAAAGCACTTAGCACAGAGCCTGGGGGTTGAGACTTCAGTACCTGGAGTCCGATTGCCTCGTTTTAAATTTGGACTCTGCCACTTCCTCATCTGTGACCGGCACCAGTCATTTAAACCTCGGTTCCTCAGTTTCCTCATCTATAACGAAAACATGATAGTGTCCGCCTCTCAGAGTTGTAAGGATTTCATGAGCTTAAGATACGAAGCACTTGGAACAGTGCCTGGCTCATGTTAAACGTTACAGAAGTGCTAGCTATAATTATCATAGCCATGTCTTATCATAGTATTACTACTCGAGGTAGAGCCGCAAACCACACTTGCTGACCCCCAGGCCATTTCTTCCTTCGGCGGCCCCCAGCGGGTATTTGCCCAGCACTTCACAGCTCAGGGAGCCTGCTTGTGGCTATTTCATGTTTTTCAAAACTAGTTTATTGACGTGAAATTCACATAACATAAAGTTGACCATTTCAAAGTGAACAATTCAGCAGCATTCAGTATGTTCACAGTGTGCAACCACCACCTCTACTTCCCAAAATACCTCTATCACTCCATACTAAATCCTCTTCCCCATGAAGCAGTTTCTCCCCCTCCCATTCCCACTTCACCCTTGACAACCACCAGTATGTATTCTATAACTGAGGATTTATCTTTTCTGGATATTTCATACAACATGTGATCATTTGTGTCTGGTTCTTTTTTGTTTGTTTGTTTTTAAGAGAGAGCATGAGTGGAGGTGGTGGGGGCAGAAGGAGAGAGAATCTTAAGCAGGCCCCATGCCCAGCTCGGAGCCTGACACAGGCCTCAATGTCACAACCATGAGATCATGACCTAAGCCAAAGTCAAGAGTCAGACGCTTAACCGACTGAGCCACCCAGGAGCCTCTGGGCTCCAGTCTGGTTCTTTTTACTTAACATTTTCAAGGTTCATCCACATGGCAGCATTTATCATTATTTCATTTCTTTTTATGACTAAATAATATTCCACCATACATGTATACCACAATTGGTTGATGAACACCAATTGTGGTATATACGTATGGTGGAATATTATTTGGGCTGTTTCTATCATTAGGCTATTGTGAATAGTGCGGCTGTGAGTGTGCATATATAGGTATTGTTGGAGTACCTTTTTTCAGTTCTTTCAGGCATATACCTAAGAGTAGAATTGCCAACATCATCTTACACCCCACTAGTTTGCATTTCCTCTACTTTAGAACTCTCTGGCTTGGTGGTAGGAGAGGTCAAAAGAGCTAGAAAGAATGGACATGCCATGATCTCAGATCAAACAGAGGAGAGAAAGAATAGGTATCATGAATGGGGGAGGCTAACATGGAAACTTACCTGGGTGTTGGAATGTTCTATTTAATTTGGGAGGTGGTTACATGGGTGTGTGTGTGTGTGTGTGTGTGTGTGTAGAAATCAGTATGTGCCCTATACATTTGTTACACTTCAATAAAAAAAAATTTGTGAAGATATACAATAAGGCCTTTAAGTTTGGCTAAAAGGATATGTTTTTTAGATGAAGGAAAAAAAAACAAATGATAGCTACCATTTACAGAGCCTTTTCATTTTGTACAATCACCAGTACGCATCACTACCTGAGAGTCGTGATCTTCAAATGAGGAACACTTCTGAGAGGGCAATTAACCCAAAGACAAAGCTGGGAAGTGGTAGAGCAGGGATTTGGACCTGTTCATTTGTTCATTCATTCATCATTCAGTTGATCAAGATTTCTATTATGCCTAACACATGCCAGTTCCTGTGTTAGCCCTGGACCTATGGCAGTGAACAAGCCAAAGGTCCTTGCCCTCGAGGACTTGAAGGTCTGGTGGGGGAGGAAAAACAACAAACTGGTAAACAAATCAACATAAAAACTAGGATCATGGTCAATCAATGAAGAGAATGACTAGAGAATTATAGAATGGGAAATGGGTGTATCTTTAGGCTCAGCAGCCATGGAAGTCCTCTCTTAGGGAGGAAGACTTAAGCTGAGCACTGAAGGATGAGAAAGGACCAGGGAAAGAGCAGCTGGAACAGTACATGAAGGGCCATGAAGTGGGAAAGGAGCATGAGCCAGTGTGGTTAGAGCACAGAGAACGAGGGAGGGCAAGGTGGGAAGAGGACAAAGGATGGAGTCATACCCAGTCTGACTCCCACAACTTCCATGCCTTTCCATGTCACCCTGCCTCTCCACTGAGTTTAATTTTAGTTACAGATGAGTTTGAAGGGTGGGCCTGACCTGGGCTGGGTGCTGGGAGAGACAGAGCCTTGTAAAGAAACAGTCACCCCACCAGGAGATCCAAGCGTGCTCTAAGGGCGAGCCAACAGGAGTTCTGTGGGACCACACCAGAGGAGAGAGGGAATGACTGGTTCTGTCAGAGAGGCCTCCACAGAGGCAACACTTAAGCTAAGCCATTAAGGAGGAGTCAGAATTTTCCAGACTGAGAAGGGTGGGAGGGCAGGGCAGGAGGTGGGAACCATACAGGCAAAGGCATAGAGACATGACTTAGGCTTGGGAAACAGGGAGCAGTTCTCAGTTGGAGATTGCCTCCCTGTGGCAGAGAACATGAGAAAATGGTAAAGAGGAGGTCTGGAGGGACAAAAGACTTCTGGCCAAGGGTCAATCTCCCTCAAGCCATAATGAGGCAGTCCATAATGGGGGGGTGGGGGTGGTGGTTAAGGGGCTAGTTACTGGGGTGTCAACCATAATACCTGCTGTGGTGTCCTATGCAAGAAAGCCTAGTGCAGTCATCTTGGAAACCAAGCCAACATTAAGGTCTGGGCTCTCTCAGAAATTACTTGGTGCATATAAAGTGGAACAATCTCTATGGAAGTCAATTTGGCAATATCAAAATTATAAATGTGCATAGCTCTTGTCAAAGACAGTGCCCTGGGGATTCATCGTATAGATAATGTGTGTGACAATGATGTATGTACAAGGTTATTCCTCACTACATTGCTTATAATCAAAGAAATGTCATGCAGTTAGGTGAAAGATGAACTCTCTTATATACTACTATGGAAAGATAACTAAGAAGTAGTGTTGAAGGGGGGAAAATAGGCAAGGGATAAAACAGTGTGACCAGTATGCTACTTTTTGGGAAAAGGAAGAAACACATTTGTTTAAGTCTGAAGGACACACAAAATGCTAGTAACAGTGATCACAGGCTAGGGGAGGGGTGGGAACTGGGAATATGGAATATAGGAGGGAAAAAAATTGTTTGTACTGCCTTACTTCTTATAATTTTTATTGTTTCTTGTTTCTTTTGTTTTCTTTCCTTTTTTAAATATATATTTAATGTTTATTTATTTGCTTTGAGAGAGAGAGAGCACAAGCAGGGGAGGGGCAGAGAGAGAGAGGGAGAGAAAGAATCCCAAGCAGGCTTTGCACTATCAGTGCAGAGCCCAATGTGGGGCCTGAGCTCATGAACCGTGGGATCGTGACCTGAGCCACCCAGGTGCCGCTCCCTTTTAATTTAATATAAAAACTTTTATTGGCATTCTTTTAGTTTTTACTTTTTTCTTAAACTTCAATTTTTCATTGTTGAACCAAGTGAGTATGTTACCCACTCAAATTTTTAATTAGAAAACAAACAAACAACCCAAAAAACAGACCTGGAGAACGAATGAAATGGTCCACACTGGAAATAGGGGTGGGGGAATAAGAGATAGAGGGGAGGGGGAATCCACAGTCTGTCCCATAGCCCTCTCACCTTCTCCATTGTTCACACTCGACACATACTACCCACGTCAGCCTTCAACTCAATTTTGCCTTCCCCAGGACATTAACCACCTAGGACTCTACGGGCTAGGCCTCAGGCAATGCCCTCCGGTGCCTGACCCACATCTCCATGCTTCCCAGGACCATCCCCCTTTTCACCCTAGCTCTTCAGCTACAGAGCGCAGAGATAAAAGTAGCCCTGACTACAGCAACAGATGGGGTCCCCCTGCTTCTTGGGTGTGGCCTGTGCACAGCCTTTTCCCACCGCCTCCTTGGTTAACTAACCTCTACCCGCCTCCTCCCAGCCGTGGAGCACACCCCAGGACTGACGACTCACTGCCAACAGGGGCCCGAGCCCCTGTTCACTGCCCCATTTCCATCAGATTCCTACTGCAGCAGTTGCTGAGGAGAACGCACAGACACACATTTTTTCCCCTTGAGAAACCCAACTTTCACCTCTCCTCCGCACAGAGGGGTAGGCCTGGGCTCTGGAGTCAGACAAATTAGAGGCCAAGCGCCAGCCCTGCCCTCAGTGCTGTGACTCGTAGCCTCTCCCTCAGGTAGTGTAGCAGCAGGAATTGGCATCAGGGGTTACGGGGAGGAAATGAAACAGGAAGGTACTGGCCCTGGCAATGCAGTAGGTGCTCGGGGGAGTACTCCTCCTCCCTTCCCTCTCCAACCCCTCTCCCCAACATGCTGCTTTCTATTCTAAATGGAAAAGTCTGCCAATCCTGACAAGGAAAAACAAGGGCACTTTCAAATGTCCCTTTCCCCCTTCCAGTTACCACCCTAATTCTTTCCTCCCCTTTCCCCTAAATTTTTGGAGCCACATTTGTCCAAAAAATGCTCTAGACTCCAACTCAGTTTTCTCAGCCATCCCACCACTAAGCCCCAATAGTCTACCTCCCACGGCCACCTTCAAAATGCCTCTCCTGCTCACTGAAACATCCCTCCAGAAGGGTTTCTCAAGCCCAGGCCTCGGTGCCCTTCATGACATTTGGTAAAGGGCCTCCTCTTCCTGTTGAAATCCTCTATTTCACTGGTCTGACTCCTCCTGTCCCAGGAACAGAACCTGTTCCTCTCAGGCCTGTGGAGTCCAGCACATCAGGTGAAGTAGTTCATGCTCTTCCCTCTGCTAGAATTGCTCTTCCCTATTTTGTTAATGTTCGTTTGTTTTTGAGAGAGAGAGAGAGAGAGAGAGAGAGAGAGAGAGAGAGAGAGAGAATCCCAAGCAGGCTCTGCACTATCAGCACAGAGCCCAACACGGGGCTCGAACTCACAAGCTGTGAGATCATGACCTGAGCCCAAATCAAGAGTCTGGATGCTTACCCACTGAGCCACCCAGGTGCCCTGCCCTTCCCTATTTTTAATCCCAACTCAAGGGCCAAGTGTCCACGGAGCCTCCCCTGGCAGCTGTGACCTACAGTGTTCTGTCCTTTTCTGAATTTCCATATATCTCCTGCTTCAGCCCACACCTTATCATGCAGCCTTTTCTCGTCCCCTCATTGCTGTGCTGGCATTCAGAAAGGCACAGTCTTTGGAAGCAGACACTGACTTTCCATCTCCTTACTCTACTCAAGGTGCAACTCTGCGCCAGGCAAACAGGCTACTGCATCTGTCTGAAAGATCTTCTTATCCGTGAAATGGGGATAATACACCCACCTCACAAGACTTTGGTGAAGCTGAGATCCTTAGGAAAGCATGTAGTGTTGGGGAGGGGCCCTGGCTGGCTCAGTCAGTGAAGCATGCGACTCTTGATCTCGGGGTTTTGAGTTCGAGCCCCACATGGGGTGTAGATACTTAAAAATAAAAATTTTTTTTTTCAAAAAAGCGTCTTATGTTGGGGAAATGCAGGGAGGGCTTCATGGCCTGAGATCAATGCAGTCACACAGGGCCTTGCCCTCAGAAGGCCCAGCCCTTGGGATTTAATGCTCTGTGGTCTCTGTCTTGAAATGCATAATAATTATTTTTAATTTTTTAAATGTTTTTATTTATTTTTGAGGGAGAGAGAGAGAGAGCACAAGCTGGGGAGGGGCAGAGAGGGAGACACAGAATCCAAAGCAGGCTCCAGGCTCTGAGCTGTCAGCACAGAGCCCAGTGTGGGGCTCAAACTCATGAACCCCGAGATCATGCCTGAGCCAAAGTTGGACCCTTAAGTGACTGAGCCACCCAGGCGCCCCAAAATGCATAATAATTTTATCTTTGAATTTGTGTTTTGTTAAAGTGAAGTCCAATGGGACAATGGAGCATATACCCTGGGGCTGGGAATCTCTGCTCACAAGTCCTCCTGCCTCCCTGGGGCATCTCAGCTGCCTGTTCCCTTTCCTTTCTGGCCCTTCCCTTCACCCCCAACCTGAGCCACCTCCTGCCCCATGTCTCCACTTCCACCCAGCAACCTTTGCTGTTCTGTGGCCCTGAGGAGGCCTAGGTTCGGGGAGGGAGAGAGCACATTTGATCTTGATGTGCCCTCCCCGGGGTGGCAGTCCCATTGTACACTTGGCAGGCATTGTGGTGGGGGCCTCACTGCCACCACTGATCCAGGTACTGAGCACAACTTGAGGGTCCCCATCCACCAGGAGTTGAGATGGTAGGTCCAGGGGAAGGGGAGATCAACTCTCCTCCTTCCAGTCCAGGTCCAGCCCTTCAGTCTGGCAGCCAGCCCAGAGAGGGGCTCCAACAGCCCGAACACACACACAGCTATCGGGGTCTGCACTCTCTCTGTGAGTATCCCTGCGCCCAGGGAGCCTGACACTAAATAGCACATACAGAACACCATGACAAGATGAGAGAAAGGACAAAGTTCTACATTTTAATACCTTCAAAGTCACTTCTTCCTACTTTATCAACAAGGAACAAGGGGCCCCACATTTTCATTTTTGTGCTAGGCACCACAAATTATGTAGATGGGCCCAGGAGGGCCATAGAGTCCTGGAAGCATTTTAAAATTTGCCAGCTCTCCCCAAAGTTATAGTCTACACCAACAGGACTAAAAAAAAAACACTCGTCATATGACTTAACCTGAAGCCTTATCAGTGGACCGCATTGTCTGCGGTAGACGATTATTCCAGTTGCCCATTATGTCACAAGCCACTCCAAACAGCAACATGTTGTTATGGTCACAGATTCCGTGGGCCAGGAATGCAGACAGGGCCTGGCAGGGATGGCTTGCTCTGCGAGGTCTGGGGCCTTCAGTGGAAGAACTCTGATGGGAAGTGACCTGAATACCCGGGGCTGGAGGGTCCATAGGTTTTTCACTCCTATGTCTGGCACCTCTGCAGACATGGCTGGAAGGGATGTGTGGGGGAAAGGGGAGTGGTTAGCTGGGACACTCTGCCAACACACTGCCACCTGGCCTTTCCAGCATCGTGGCCTCAGGGCAGTCAGAATTCCTCCAAGGTGGTGCAGAGCACCAGTAAACAATGCAGAAGCTGCAGTCTTTTATGACTCAGTCACCCAGCATCACTTCCAGTGTGCTCTGCTGTTTGAAGCAGTCACAGTGCCGCCCATATTCAAGGGCAGAGAACACAGACTCCGTCTCTTGCTGGAAGACTGGCAAGGTTACAAAAACTCATGTCGGATACAGCCATCTGTAAAAGTACAATCAGCCACAACGATGCATTGTTTCAAAATAAATGTTGTAATTACCTTGTAAAGAGCATTATGAATTTGTGTTATGCTGGAAATGGGGGATTATGATTTAAACACATTAAGAGGCCCCTGGTTGTTTCAGTTGGTTGAGCGTCCAACTTTCACTCAGGTCGTGATCTCCTGGTTCATGAGTCTGAGCCCCACTCGGGCTCTGTACTGACAGCTCGGAGCCTGGAGCCTGCTTTGGATTCTGTGTCTCCCTCTTGCTATCTGCCTTCCCTCGCTTGCTCTCTCTCTCTCTCTCTCTCTCTCTCTCTCTCAAAAATAAATAAACATTAAAAAATGGTTTCGTAAGATTTTTTAAATAAACTTTTTAAATATTTATTTCTGAGAGAGAGAGAGAGACAGAGCACGAGCAGGGGAGGGGCAGAGAGAGAGAGAGAGAGGGAGACATAGAATCCAAAGCAAGCTCCAGGCTCTCAGCTGTCAGCACGGAGCCCAATGTGGGGCTCAAACTCGTGAACCACGAGATCATGACCTGAGCTGAAGCCGGATGCTTAACCAACTGAGTCACCCAGGTGCCCCAACTTTTTTTTTTTAAGTAGGCTTCACACCCAGTGTGGAGATCAACATGGGGCCTGAACACATGACCCTGAGATCAAGACCTGAGCTGAGATCAAGAGTCAGATGCTTAACCAACTGAGTCACCCAGGCGCCCCATCACCACATTTTAATATCTACTTTGGCGCTTCCACATTTAAAAAAATACAGCAGGAGCATCAAAAAATGGAAGTGGCTCAGGCCTCTCTCAGTCTCTGGAATAAGGGCCATATTATTCATTTTTGCAATATTCTACCACACTGATCCCTCAGCATGTACCACTGTTTGCTAATTATTTCACTATTTACTAAGGCAGATGAGAAACTGTGGCTCCAGCTTGCAAGCAATTCCTAAAGCTTACTGAGCAACTAAAATTTTAAACTCAGGTCATTGCATGGTCATCAATGTCTCAAATCTAAAATGGATACAGTTTCCTTCATTGGCTTGGGTTGGCTGATTCCAAAGGGAGACTGGAAGCCAGATAATCAGGGCCAGAGGTGCTCTTGTGTTGCTTTGTTTCGCATAAACCTTATGGACAAAAATCTCCGTTCTCTAGCTCACTCTCCATTATCTGCAGTTCAGTTTATTTCAGTGCACATTTACTGAGTGAGCACTACTGCATGCTGGGAGCCACGCACTGAGCCTGCCACTGGAGATATAAAAATGCCCAGCATGGTCCCTGCCTTCAGGGGGCTCACTGTAAAAAGATTGGGATGGGGGGAGCTAGGTGGGGGGAGAACAAATTAAACACAGCCACGTGAGAGAAACTCAAACTTAACAGTCTATTCAATACTCAGTGTTACACAGAACATGTGACTCCAGGCTGGTCAATCTTAGTGGCACACAGCCCTCGTCATCGTGATTGGTTCAGGGATAGACACATGACCTAACCAGATCCAATCAAAGTGAATCTCCAGATTTTTTGAAGCAGCTCTCAAATGAGTCTTCTGAATTTTCCCATGGACTTGAACTGTGGGGGAGGGACAGCTGGGGCTGCCATAGCTGCCTCTGCACAATGGGAGCTGAGCCTGGGGTATCACTGGGTCCTGCTGACATGCGTCAGACCTGAAACCAACCAGACCTGCAACCAGCCAGACCTGGGCTTTTCAGTTCCATGTAGCATTATATTCCTGTCTTCTGAACTTAAAACTATTGAGTTAGTTTTTCTATCACTTGTAAGAGTCCTAAGAGATGTTCCAGCAATTACCTGTTGATTTCCTCTGACAATATTGACATTTACTTAGGGTCATTTCTTCTTCTTTTTCTGAAGAGAGATATCCTAGAACATGGAAATCACTGGGGTGGCTATGCACTCACTTCCAGAGACAGCGTCTTTGAACTGAAGAGTGTTCCAGGCTCCAAAGACCACTGAGGGAAAGATCTGCTCAGCCTCTTTCAGCCTTCCTTCCACTGCTCTGTGACCTCAAATGACCTGTGTCACCCTGCCGGACTCTGAGGCTCTTGTGGATTCACAGAGTTTGGTATTGGCCTCTCTACTTTCACCACACTAGAATTAGTACGTTGTGAGAACTTGGGTATTATATTATTAGCAATATTTGTATCCTTCACAAGTAGACATTGGCTCTATAACATTGAGTAGGTGAGAACTGAGGAGTTTTGTTTGTTCAGTAGGTGAGGACGGGATCCTCTGGGAAACAGCTTCAGTTTGTAACCCCTTCACCTACCTCTCTAGAATGGAAAGACTTAGAATACAAGAGCACAATCTTCTGACACGAGATTAATAGAATTTGGGCTCGTCTGTAGACCCCTTTTCTCAGGTTTGGATATGATTTGCACATTTAAAATTCTAGCTCATTTTCTCTTAGTTCATTTCCTAATTACAGTTCTGGGCAACTTTAGTTTTTATCTTCCTTCTCAGATTCCTTTCAGTAATGTTGGTGTCCCATCCACATTTGCTCTATCAGAAAAGTCAGTATGTTCTTTTAGAAACAATTTCAGAAGCCAAGTGACTCCAAAACATGTTGCTTAACATAGAAAGGAAATCTATATTAACAATAGCTAACAGTGATTGAGAACTAACTACATGCCAGGCATAATGTCCTAAGACACACAGTAGTAAATCATGAGCTTGAATCTCAGTCTCATAACAATCCTATGAAGTAGGTACCATTACCATCCCATTTTACAGATGAAGGAACTGAGGCAAGGACACAAAGCTAAGAGCAGATGAGCTCTGGATGCAGTTCAAGCGGTTCAACTCCACTCCCCATTTATTTTTTAAAATGTTTTTTAAAAGTAAACTCTATGCCCAATGTGTGGGGGACTCAAATTCAAGACTCCAAGATCAAGAGTCATATAATCTACCAACTGAGCCAGCCAGGTGCCTCTTTTTCTTGAAAGTTTTCTTCCCCTTATTTTTTGTTAATAACTACTTATTTTTATGTAATTTCAAGGACAAAATTTACAATAGTACTATAATGAACTCACATATGTAGAATCTATACTTTCAATCTTTACAATATATTTGTTCAATAAGTAGGCACTCAAAGAAAGTAATTAATCTTAATTAGGAACACATCAATATACCCAAAATGAAAATCTAAAACAAAGACCCATGTTCACTGAAAGTCCCAAAGCGGATAGGGGAAATGAAGTACGTCTAATATTTTCTGCATAATTTTTACTCATTTCTGTATTTATCCTTCCTGAGGTTTCCTTACGGCAATAGATTCGCAAAACCTCGGAGCCTAGAGAAATCTTAGAGACCCTTGGTGCCAACCTCGCTGCCTCTTGCCTTTGGCAGATGAGTGAGCTGGCCTGAAGGAGGGGCCAGGTACTTACTGTGCCTCCCAACCAGCCAGGGGCAGCCCAGAGCCCAGTGGCTTTAACACTCAGATCAGGGGAGCATGGCTGGCTCAGTCAGTGGAGTGTTCCACTCATGATCTTGGGTTGTGAGTTCAAGCCCCATGTTAGGTGTAGAGATTACTTAAGAATAAATCCAAAAACAAAAACAAAAAAAGAATTCCCACCAAAGTCCAGCTGTGGCACTTAAAAGTTGTGTGACCTTGGACAGGGCCCTAACCTCACAGAGCCTTGGTTTCCATATCTGTAAATGGAGCAAGAAATACTGACCTCACAAGGTTACTGAGAGAATTAAGATAAGATAGGTAAAGAGCCTGGCATCAAGCAGGGGTTTAATCCACGTTCCTTTGCTCCGCCTTTTCAGATAGCTTCCGCACTTCAGATTATTTCTCTAGAATCTAGCCCCAGAAGTGGAATTACTGGATCAACTGGAATAAGCATTTTTATGGCCCTTGATCTATACTGCCAGCTGGTTTTCCAAAAGGGTGCTGCCACTGGCAGTATTTGAGATTGCCAGTTTCCCCATCACTTTGCCAGCACAAAATATTATAATGATTTTTCTGTTGGTTTTTAGGAAAAGAAAAGTATTTTATCACTGCCTAAGTTGTATCTCTTTGATTAATCATGCAGGTGAATGTGTTCCCACATCTATGTTCCCTGTTTTCTGACTTATCTGTTCATGACCTTTGATTGTTAGGGTATTAGCATTTTTTCTTATCAATATTTGTGAATTATTGTTTATGATGAAGAAATTAACTTCTTTATTTTTTTTTTATTATTTATGTTTGAGAGAGAGAGAAACAGAGTGCGAGCGGGGAAGGGGCAGAGAGAGAGAGGGAGACACAGAATCTGAAGCAGGCTCCAGACTCTGAGCTGTCAGCACAGAGCCCATTGTGGGGCTCAAACTCACCATGACCTGAGCTGATGTCAGATGCTTAACCAACTGAGCCAGCCAGGTGCCCCAGTGGGGAAATTAACTTCTTCAATATTGATGGCAAATGTTTGTTCCTTGTCTTTTGTGTACCTTTGTATTTTGAAGCTGTTGCATTTGTTTGTAATGATTTTGTAGTCACAATTATTATTGTTGTGGTCGTTTGGGAGGTTTTTAAGCTACAGATTTCTATCATCTGTACCTTGATGTTTTTCTTTATGATTTATTCTATATAACTTTTAAGCTGTCTTTCTGGAAGTTAGATAATTTTGAGGGGCCAAATGCCTCAGGTTAAATTGTGTCTATCCAATATGTGCAGGTCCTAATCGCCAGCACCTGCCAATGTGGCCTTCTTTGGAAAGAGAGTCTTTGCAGATGTGACCAAGCAGAAATGAAGCCATACTGGAGTCAGGTGGGCACTAGCCAGATATGGCTGGTGTCCTTATTAGAAGAGAAGAAGACACACAGGGCAAGACCATGTGATAACAGAGACCGAGATTGGGGTGATGTGGCTGCAAGACAAGGAGCACCAAGTCTTGGCACCACAGCCAGGGGCGAACGGAAAGGCAAGGAAGGATCCCACCCAGAGTTTCAGAGGGAGCACAGGTCTGCTGACACCTTGATTTCATACTTCTGGCCTCTAGAACCATGAGAGAATGCTGATTGTTTAAGCCACCCAGTTTGTGGGACTTTGTTACGGCAAACCTAGAACCAAATACAGACACCAAGCTAAGGCCAAATTTTCCTATCAAAATTGGAACCAAGGAGAACTGGAGAGAAATGATCTCATGCTGAACATGGAAATGCCAGGTGTGGAGGAGAAGGGGACCAAATGTGCTGTGTTCCTAGCATCTAGGAAAATAACAAAATACCAAAATGACACTCAAATGACTAAAAGATTTAAATATAAAAATGGACCCATAGACATTCTGGAGGAAAACATCTGAATGTTAAAAAAATTTTTTTCTTCAGCATAGGGGAGGCAATTCTAAGCACGATACAGAAGCCAGAAGCTGTAAAGGAGAAGGTTAATAAGCTCCGCCACATAAAAGTCAACTTTCTGCCTGGTAATAAATACCTTAAGCAAAATCAAAGGTCAAGTGGCACGCAAGGGAAAAAAGACTTGCAATTCAATTCACAAAGAGTTAGTTTCTCTCATATAAAAAGAGCTCCAAAAATCAATCAGAAAAGACTAAGTACCCAACAGAAAAATAGTCAGAGGATATGTACAGACAGTTCACAGAAAGGCACATGCAAATAAATCAAACATATACAAAGATAAGCACCCTCATAACAAGAGAACTGCTTCTCACCTCTCAGATTAGGCAAAGTTGAAATTCATTTGCTCACTACCTCCTGACTATTTTTGGTATATTTTTCACTGGAAAGGCAGAAGGTTAAGACCACAATTACTGGGTGATCTCTTAAGATTCTTTGCAATGCTGCACTCTGGGACCCATAATTGTTATTGTCATTACGTTATTTTCACCTATTGGCATTATCTGAATGTCAAGACATCTCTCGTATTAGAAAAAGCAAGTATAGCATAATGGTTAACTGTAGTGCAATGGTTAACTGCCCAGGTTTGATTCTTGGTTCTGCCACTGGCTAGCCGTCTCACCTTGGGTAAGTCACTTGACTGGTGAGCCTCAGTTTCCTCATCTGTAAAATGCAGATCATGTAGTGCCTACTCCTAGGTTATTAAGTGGAATTAATGAGTGGATACATGTAAAGCATTTAGAACAGTGTCTGGCACATGATAAGTACCATATGAATCTAGCAATTATTATTACCAGGAAGTGACCCTAAAGTCTGGAAATACAGAATTTTGTTATGTGTTACCAATAAACCATCTATTCTTAAAATTCCTGTGTTTCCAGACTTGATGGCCACTCTTTATATACTAGATGCTTTAAAACACATTACCTTCTATAATCCTCACAATAGTCTTGTAAGGTTTGCTTTATTACCTCCATTTCACTAACAAGAAAACAAGGGATCAGAGAGGTGAAGTTACCTCCCCAATGTCACACAGCTAGTGAGTGCCAGGACCAACATTCGAACTTAAATCTGCTCAGGTTCTTTTCACTCCACCTCAGGCCATCTCCTCCAGAGTGTCTTTCTCGGTCCCCAAAGGCACCCTTTTGGTCCACAGAGGATGGAAAAATTTCAGCCCGGTTCCACATGGCGAGCCCCAACCAGAGCACCCGTCGCCCGCTTGGTTTCAACGCTGCTGTGGGGATCCCGCAGATTTATAGAGAAGGTGGAGAGCATTCCCATATCCCAGCCCCACCCTGACCCAGCATTCTAGAAGTGGAGAGAAGGGCCGCCTGGTGGCTCCACCTCCTGAGAACTCGGGGGCGTGGGGAGCGCTCTACCCAATCCCCCCACCCCCATCCAGGGAGACGCCAGGCTTCGCTGTTAGCTGTTATGTTCGGGTGTAAACAATGGCCAGCAATCCAGTTCCCTCCAACTCTGCCCTTCGGGTATAGGCCCCAGAGTCCCTTAGGTGCATCCATCCAGGCTCGTTCTACCGGACAATCAACGCATGTGAGTGTGCACTGACCTGTTTCTAAATAGATCTCATTTGGGCTGTGACTTTGAAAGCGAGCCAAAGGCCCCAACCGAAAATAGACAGCCTACTGCCCTGTTATTTTCATGGCTTAAAAAAAAAAAAAAATCTCTCCAAAGCAAAGCAAGTATTTTTATCACAGGCCTTGCTTGAAATAGCAACACCTATTTACTTGGAGGGAGGCGGCTGCCGGGGAGTTTCAGCGCTGGGTGATTATTCCAGACTCAGAGAACAAGTACTCAGTAGAGTATCCTCCCCATCAGAGGGCCGGCTCTTTTTGGCCTTTACTCTCGAAGCATCTCTAGCTCTTACCCCCACTCCCCTACATAATCTGTGTCTTGCACACCCCCCGCTCCCACCGACCATTCACCTCACTTTCTAAACTACTCCTGGACCTCCAGATCCGGACCAGGGGCTTTCATGATGGATGCCGTGTGCAGCCTTCACTCTTTGCTTCCCTCCATGGCCAGAATCCTGATCTTCCTGGGCTGGAGACTCACTGACGTAAAGAACATACATCAGCCACGAATAATCATAATCGAAGCTAATTTTTTTTTTTTTTTTGAGCACTCTCGGGATGGCACGCTAAGTATTTTCATGTCCACTCATTGAATGTTAAGGTCTGTTCTATGAGCTTGGACTATCATCAGCCCCATTTTACAGAAGAAAATCCGAAACTTAGATGAACGGCCCACGGGTCACACAGGCAGAGGATGAGCTGGGACTGCTGAACGGAGGCTGAATGGGTCCTAGGTGTGAGTTCTGGATCATTCCCTCATCATTGTATGTTTTGGGTTCATGGGAATATTATCTCATTTTTAAAAATAACTTATCTTTGCATACATCCGCAGAGATGACCTCAAAATGCTACTTCTGAGGAGGTATGGGGAGTGAAAATGTGAGACTTTTTCTTCACTTGTTTCTTTAAAGCTTCCTGTATATTTTTTATGAGCATATATCTTAAAAAAAATTTTTTTTAGTGTTTATTTATTTTTGAGAGAGAGAGACAGAGTGTGAGCAGGGGAGGACCAGAGAGAGAGAGGGAGAATCTGAAGCAGGCTCCAGGGTCTGAGCTGTCAGCACAGAGCCCAATGTGGGGGCTCAAACCCACAGCCCATGAGATCATAACCTGAGCCAAAGTCAGATGCCCAACCGACTGAGCCACCCAGGCGCCCCAAGCATACATCTTTTTTTATTAGCAGAAAAACAAATGCTAGTTTGGGAAAAAATAGGAGCAAGCACTCAGCCGTCCTGGTGAAGACGGTGCGGGGTGTGGTTCACACACAGTCTTGGGAGCTGGGCCTCCTGAATTTAAATCCGAGCACCACCACTTCCTAGCTGTGTGACCTTGGGCAGTTCATTTAGTATCTCTGCACCTCTATTTCCTTACTCACGGGATTGAGGCTAATAATAGCATCTACCTCAGAACATGGGCATGAGGATTACCATGTCAAAAGTGCTCTCTGCAATATGTGGCTCACAGTAAGGACTGCCCAAGGGCCTGCCACCACCTGACACCTCAGACTGTAGAGGAAGGGCAAGAGGATGCAAAGACAAAGGCCTATGGGGCCCAGCCGGGGTCGGGAGGTAGTAGAGCAGCCACAGCTGTCAGTGCCCCAAAGGATAAGGGCCGTAGCAAACTAGAGAGTGTAGAACTGTGTCTGGAAGGAGCAGCAGTGCTTTTAGATCCGATGCACTTTCCATGGGAGATGTGACTCTAGAATGTTACTTGACGTCCCCTGAAGGTTTAATGTTGGCTCAAATTGAACAACAAAAGATGCAGAGCCCAGGGTACCTGGGGGGCTCAGCGGGTTAAGGGGTTAGGCATCCGACTCTTGGTTTCAGCTCAGGTCATGATCTCAACGTCCGTGAGATCAAGCCCCATGTCCGGCTCTGCACCAACAGTGAGTAGCCTTCTTGGGATCCCCTCTCTCTCCGCCTCTCCCCCTCTTGTGCTCTCTTTCTCTCTCTCAAGATATATAAATAAACATTAAAAAAAAAAAAAAGATGCCGGGCCCTTTGGCCCCAGCCTGCAGCCTCACTCCACGGGCCTCCTGCTCCCATGGCCCAGCTCCCCAGAGGAACCCTGACACCCAGCAGCGGACTGTTGAGAGGTGGGCAGGAGTCACAGATGCATGTTTTTGGAGGGAGGGGGCACTAGCAACCAGGTAGGGATCATCCTCTCCATTTTACAGGTGAGATAACTGAGGCCCAGAGAAGAGTGGTGATTTGCTCAGGGTCATACACAATAGTGACTGATGAAGCCAGATTCAAACTCAGGAATTTCTAGTTCCAAAACCAGTGCTTCTAGGACCATCTATGAGTCTAGTACTTCCTCTCAGTTTCTCCAACCTCAGCATTCTGAGATGGCTAATTAAAAAAATGTCTTCCTGTGGTCTTTGTATTTCTCTTTCTCAATCTCTCTCTCTCTTTTTTTTTTTTTTTAATTTTTTATGTCTTTATTTTATTTTGAGAGAGAGACAGAGTTGAGAGCAGGGGTAGGGGCAGAGAGAG
This sequence comes from Cryptoprocta ferox, assembly GCA_028646485.1. Classification (NCBI taxonomy): domain Eukaryota; kingdom Metazoa; phylum Chordata; class Mammalia; order Carnivora; family Eupleridae; genus Cryptoprocta; species Cryptoprocta ferox. The sequence goes on from CM053574.1 coordinate 50,294,251, forward strand.
AGGAAGACACAGAATCCGAAGCAGGCTCCAGGCTCCGAGCTGTCAGCACAGAGCCTGAAGTGGGACTCCAACTCAGGAATCATGAGGTCATGACCTGAACCAAAGTCGGAAGCTTAACTGACTGAGCCACCCAGGCACCCTCCTCTCTCCCTTTTTGCCTTGAAATAAAAACGGTTGACTACTAACATCATATCTAAAAGAAAAGAGGTTGTTCTCTGCGTGGCACACAAATAGTTAAAGGTACAGCTGGCCACACAACCCTGGCACTGTTTATATTCACATGCCTCTACTCAACATCTCTGAACAATTCACCAATAGTTTTTAGTGGGCAGTCCAATGCCTACTCTACGTGGAGCAATACAATGCCCACTGCTACGGGAAGGACTGTGCTGTTAAGAAACTGATCAGAGGGGCACCTGGGTGGCTCAGTCAGTTAGGCATTCAGCTCTCAATTTCGGCTCAGGTCATGATCTCAAGGTTTCCTGAGTTCAAGTCCCGCACTGGGCTCCGTGCTGACAGCTGCTTGGGATTCTCTCTCTCTCCCTACTCTCTCTGCCTCTCTGTCTTAAATAAATAGACTTAAGGGGAGCCTGGGTGGCTCAGTGGGTTAAGTGTCCAGCTTCGGCTCAGGTCACGATCTCACGGTTTGTGGGTTCGAGCCCTGCCTCGGGCTCTGTGCTTACAGCTAGCTCAGAGCCTGGAGCCTGCTTCAGATTCTGTATCTCCTTCTCTCTCTGACCCTCCCCTCCTCTCACTGTCTCTCTCTGTCTCTCAAAAATCAATAAAAAGACATTAAAAAAATTAAAAAAATAAAATAAATAGACTTAAGAAAAAACAACACACTTTAAGAAACTGATCAGAGCCCTTCAAGAAGGAGAGGCTAAAATTAGGTGGAGATGAGAATGGAAAGAGAACCAATATTCAGTCAGCTCTTAATATATGCCAGGCACGTGGGATCCTCATAAAAACCCACTTTCTTTTTTTTGTTATTAAAACAAAAAATTTTAATGTTTATTTTTGATAGAGAAAGAGTGCAAGCAGAAGAGGGCAGAGAGAGAGGGAGACACAGAATCTGAAGCAGGCTCCAGGCGCTGAGCCATCAGCACAGAGCCCAACGTGGGGCTCTCACTCACAAGACTGTGACCTGAGCCGAAGTCGGACGCTCAACTGGCTGAGCCACCCTGGCGCCCCCAACAACCCACTTTCTAAGTACTGTAGAACTTCTGGGTGTTCCCTGGTGTCGATATTATTATCCCAATTTTATAGCTGATAAATTGCAAGAAGAAGGAAGAAAATGAAGGAAGAGATTTTTCCAACATCCTGTGGATTGTAAGAAGTTAAAATCTTGCACCTAAAGTTTGTACTCCAAAAATTGTCCCTGAACCCTTGCTACTCCGTGTGGTCCCTGACTACCAGCATTGGAGTCACCTGGGAGCCTGTTAGGAAAGCATCCTCTCAAGCCCACTGCAGACCTGCTGGGTCAGGAGCTACATTTTATAGGACTGTCTGATGATTCTCATGCACACGAACATTTGGGAAGTACTGCCCTACCGAGTCCCTTACCTCCTGACCTTTGTCTCCTTCCTGATGCTGCAGTGGGGCTGCAGAGCTGGTAGCTTCCCTGTGTGTTTCAAATTCCGTGCTGAGATGCCCCAAATGAGCTGGGGTGTAGTAAGCAGTCTTCTGGTCTTTATGCTCTATTTTCAAGAGTTTTGGCTTTAAACCTGAAACTTAAAAGGAAATCCTAAATATCAGATCACACATCAACATTTGTCTATCATCTTCCTGATGGGTGGCCGAATATCTCAGTTTGCCCAGAATTGAGAGGTTTCTTAGGACACAGAAATCGTAGTGCTAAGCTTGGGCGGTCCCGGGCAGACCAGATGGTTGGCCGTTGTAACCTTCTTACAGCCTCTCAATCACATTTAATTCATTACTTAGCACAGCAAGTCTCAGCCTTGGCCACACCTTAGAATTACCTGGGAGCTTCAGTGAAAAACAGAGTCCCTCTCACTAACTCAGGTGAATTAAATCAGAACTTCTGGGGCTAGGATCTGGGCACCGGTGTGTTTTTAAAAAAATTCTCTGTGTGATTTGCATGCACAAGCAGAGTTGAGTGCTCCTGCTGGAAGTTATTTATTGCTCTGAGTAGCATATTTTTCAGACACACGAAGAATTTACTGAAGGAAGGCAAAAGGAAGGGAACGTACTGGAACTAGAGCTTACTGGATCCACGCTTCTCTTGCTGGTCAGCACCCAGTGCTAGGAGCATTGCTATCTGTAAGTAGAACTTATTTGTGCACATTATGCAGATAAAAACATTGAGGCTCAGAGAAGTTAAGTAACCTCCCCAAATTCACATTACTAGGGCGTACTGAACTGAACTGTGATTTCAGGTCTGTTTTCCTTTATAACCCCAGAAGGTTGCTCTACCCACTCTCCCTGAGATAAATCTAGGTTTGAACTTAGCTACTGATCATGAGAAGATTGGGTGCTTCCCAGCTGAGAACCATCTTCTGCGAGTGGATGATGGAGGCTCAGATATATGGGTGGACTGTCTTCATGCTGGAAATTTCTCCACCAGGAATCCTTTCCCCTGGATCTATAAGACCCAGCTCGAGCCAGTAATTTCTCTCCTAGGTGCATCCACAAGAGAATTGGAAATGGATGTCCCCACGGAGACTTGCACACAGTGGTACCTTGCAGCACTGTTTATAATAGCCATAATGTGGAAACAACTCATATGTGCATCAGCTGATACATGGAAAAACAGAATGTGGTATTCCCATATAATAGAATATTATTTGGCAATAAAAAGGAATGAAGTACTGACACATGTCACAACATGGATGAACCTTGAAAACATTATGCACACTGAGAGAAGCCAGACACAAAAGGCCACAGACTGCATGGTTCTCTTTACTTGAAATATCCTGAACAGGCAAATCCATAGAGAGAAAAAGGAGATTGGTGGTTGCCAGTGCAGGGAGCGGGGTGGGCGCTGGAGACAGAAGGGAGGAATGGCGACTGATTGCTAATGAATATGGGGCTTCTTTTGGGGTGATGAGATTCGTGGAATTAGCGGGGATGGTCATACCAACTCCGGGGGTATACTAAAACTACTGAATTGTATACCTTAAAAGGTATGAATTAAAAGGGTGAATTTTAGGGTAGATGAATTATATCTCAATCTGCTAACTGGAGTGCTCATACGTCTAGTGGCAGTATAAAATGGAGCAACCATCTTAGAAAACTGGTAGTTTCTATAAGGTTAAGCTTATACCTACCCTATGAGACAGCTGTCCTATTCCTGCCTGTATTCCGCAGACGAGTGCTTCAGTCCACGCAAACACACGTACACGGAGGTTCACAGCGCTATATTCGTAATAGCCCCACACAGGAGAACAGCTGTCCATACGATGGAATAGCACACCACAGTTACCTGGGGTGACCTGCCCACCAAGAATGAATCTCTCTGATACGATGTTGAGTAAAAGAAGCCAGAAGAAAGAGAGCCCACACTCTGATTCCATTTCTATGAGGTTCAAAAACATGCGAAACTAATTGATGCTCATAGAAATCAGCAGAGTATAGACTGGGAAGACACATGAGGGAACTTACTAGGGTGCCGGAGTGTTATGTACATACCTTGATCTTGATAGCTGTTGCATGGGCATGTACATATGTAGAGATCACTGTGCTGTACGTGGAAGGTGCGTGCACTTTATGCGCTTTACCATGTGTACATCGTACCTAAAAAAATCCAGAAGCTCCTCAGCCAACAGTGACTGAGTCCTGAGGTTCCCTGACTGACCCTGGACATGTAGGCAGTGACCTGAAGGGGACAGAGACTGTGTAGTTAGATGGACCTCGATTCCAGTGCAGCTCTGCTCCTTATCTAGCCCTGTGATCTTGGGCAGGTCATAGAACATTTCTGATTAAAATGAGGAAGCCATGCTTGCCTAAAGGGGTATTGCCTTGAGGCTTAAAGGAAAAAATATAGGTCAAGTCCCCAGCACAGGGCTCAGCACAAGACAGAACAGTCCCAAGTGGCCAGTAAATGGTGGCTCAAACAAGACATCTGTCTGTCAGAAGGATACCGAGTCAAGAGCCTTCCTAGGGGAACAGGGACAGGTGAGGACTACGCACAGCTAGGGGGCAGAGAACTTATGAAACCTGTCCCTGGTCTTCCTGCCCTGTTGAAGATACCACCAGGACAGACCACACGGAGAAGGCAAGTAGAGAGAACAAGAGAGACATGAAAAGAGAGAAGCCCAGTGTCCCAGTGCCCCAGCTGAAGCTGTGCCTGTAATGTGCAGCCATGGGGGTGAGCCATGTTGGATATCCCAGCCCAGCTGAGATCCTGTATGACTGCTACGCCGGCCAACATGGCACGGAGCCAAGCCCAGTCAATCCATAGAATCATGAAAGATCATAGATGGTTGTTGTTTCAAGCTTCAGCCAAAACGAGAAGTGGAGTGTTCCAATGAACACTACCAAAAGCATGGGACATTGGCTTAAGGACAGGGCAGTGGGCAGAGGCTCGAAGGATCTTGATGAGGTTGTTACTGGAATCTGGAAAGACTGTGAGGAAATTGTTATAAAAGGCTGAGGAAAGGAAACCTAACTTAAGTACTGACAGAACAATCTAGTTAAGCTGTTCCTTGTAATAATGTGGAAAATAGAAATTTTAGTTCATGAACTTGTTGATTTGGCTAAGAAGATTTCAAGGCAGAATGTTGAAAGACCCACCCAGTGGTTCATTTTAGCTGAGGGGTGGAGAGAGATGAACTAAAGAAAGAACTGTTTGGTATTCAAGCGAATTTAAAAGAAAAGCTTCTAACCTTCAGCTTGCTGGGCTGGAAAATAAAACTGTTTCTCATTCCCACCCTGTGCAGCTCAATAAAGATTCTCAAGGAGGGGCACCTGGCTGGCTCAGTCAGGAGAGCATGTGACTCTTGATATCGGGGTTGTGAGTTTGAGCCCCACATTGGGTGTAGAGATTACTAAAAAATAAATAAGCTTAAAAAATTCTCAAAGAAAATAAAAACCTAGGAGGAGGTAACGTATCTGGTGGCAAAGATCAAATCTAGGGTGCTGCCAGTAAAATGTGGCCTCAGGGTCAAGGTTAGATCAAGGATGCAGCTATAAAACCCTGTGTTGGGGCCTCAGGTGGATTTAAGGGTATGTCAGGTAGATTCTCTCCGCTAGATGAAAGGCTTCTGATAATCTCTGAAGGCACTGTCCCTTAGCAGCTTGCATATGGCCCAAAGTAGAAAAGCACCTATTTCAGGAAGAAATAGAAGTCTGGCTTTTGTCTAATGGAGTAGATAATTTGATACATAGGAAACTCACAAAATTTTTTATTTTACTAACTTGGACTGAAAAGAACAGAGACATCATAAAACAAAAAAGCAGCCTTTGTGACCCCAACTTCCTAAGGACAGGAAACAGGCTCACGTGAGGCCTTTCTTTTCTTTCTTTTTTTTTTAATTTATTTTTTTGAGAGAGAGACACACACACAGAATGAGCAGGGGAGGGTCAGAGAGAGAGGGAAACACAGAATCCAAAGACAGGCTCCAGGCTCTGAGCTAGCTGTCAGCACAGAGCCCGACGCAGGGCTCGAACCCACGAACTGAGAGATCATGCCCTGAGCTGAACCCGGATGCTCAACTGACTGAGCCACCCAGGCACCCCAACGTGGGGCCTTTCTTATGGAAAAGAAGGATGACTCAGAGGGTGGGGCCGAGAGCCAAACACAAGCATACCTGGGAGATATGGTGGGTTCTGTCCCGGACCTCCGTAGTAAAGTATCTTCAATAACACGAGTCAAGTGGCTTTTCTGGTTTCCCAGTGCATATAAAAGTTATATTTATACAATACTGTAGTATTAAGTGCAGTAACATGTCTAAAAATGTATATTAATTAAAAAATGCTTTGTTGCTTAGAAAAAAAGGGGGTGGTGGTGCCTGGGTGGCTCAGTCAGTTAAGCCCCCAACTTTGGCTCAGGTCATGATCTCATAGTTCAGGAGTTCAAGCCCCGTGTCGGGCTCTGCTAACAGCTCAGAGCCTGGACCCTGCTTTAGATTCTGTTTCTCCCTCTCTCTGTGCCTCCTCTACTCATGCTCGCTCGCTCTCTCAAAAATAAACTTAAAAAATGCTTTATTGCTACAAAATGCTAACCATAATCTGAGCTTTCAGCAAGTTGGAATCTTTTTGCTGGTGGAGGGTTTTGCCTCCATGGTGACGGCCGCTGACTGATGAGGGTGGCGGTCACTGAAGGCTGCGTGGCTGTGGCAGTTTCTCAAAATAAGACAAGAAAATTTGCCCCGTTGATAGTCTTTTCCTTTCACGAACCATTTCTCTCTAGCATGCGATGCTGTATGATAGCTCTCTACCCACAGCAGAACTTCTTTCAAAGTTGGGGTCCATCCTCTCAAACCCTGCCACTGCTTTATAAACTAAGTTGATGTAATATTCTGAATCCTTGGTTGTCATTTCAACCAGGAGTACCTTCCATTTCAGAAAACCACTGTCTTTGTCATCCATAAGAAGCAGTTCCTCATCCGTTCAAGTTTGATTATGCGATTCCAGCAATTCAGTCCCATCTTCAGGCTCCACTTCTAATTCTGGTTCTCTTGCTATTTCCACCGCATCAGCAGTGGCTTCCTCCCCTGAAGTCTTGAATCTTCGATTTGTAAAAAAGACAGTATCTGCTAAGTGCAATAAAGTGCAGTAAAATAAGATGTGCCTATACAACCAATCCCAGCAAGCAGGCCTCAGCCTTAGTCAACATATATTTCCTACCCCTGGAGCAAAGAGAACTGTACTCAGAGGAATTTCATAATTGCGATGGACCCATGAGTCCTCTGTGTTTCCTGCCCCCCCTTTAGAAATTTTTTAAAAATGTTTATTTATTATTGAGAGACAGAGCATGAGCATGGGAGGGGCAGAGAACAGGGGAGGCACAGAATCTGAAGCAGGCTCCAGCCTCTGAGCTGTCAGCACAGAGCCCGCCGTGGGACTCAAACTCACTAACCACAAGATTGTGACCTGAGCTGAAGTTAGATGCTTAACCGACTGAGCCACCCAGGCCCTAGTGTTTCATCCTTTTTGAATGGGAGAGTATATTGTGATGCCCAGCTCCTGTCTCATTATAAGTTGAGAATGCGGGGGCAGATAACTTCTCCCTTGTCCGCAGGTCTTTGGATCAAGAGAAACCACACCCAAGTGTCTCCTCAACAACTGGATGAGATTCAGTTGTTGAAAAACTCGACTTCAGGCCTGAGCCTGAGGCTGTAATGGATAAGACTTTGGGGATTATGGGAAGGGAGGCGGATTTTATTTTGCATGCTAGACGGAACTTGAGGACCAAATAGTAGACTAATGTGGCTTATGTCCAAGCCTGGCCCCTAATGAATCATGCTTCCCAATGTTCATGCCTTCATGTAGTCCCTTCCCATGTTGAATCTGGGCTTGTCTGTCAACTGCTTTAACTAACAGAAGGCAGCAGAAATGATACTGTGCAGGTTCTGGGCCTGTGGATTAGGAGGGGCTGGCAGTTTCAGCTTTTGCAGTCTGGGGAACCCTGAACTGCTTTATTAGAAGTCTGTCTACCTTGTGCTGGAAAGACCACAAGGAAAGGCCTTAGGGAGAGAGAGATGCCCTGAAATGACTTGAAAAGACAGCATTTCAGCCTGCCCATTACTGCCGAGTCCAGACTTCTAGCCACCAGCTGGCCAGACATGAGAGCACCATCTTGGATGTTCCAGCAGAATTGAGTCCCCAAGGAACTGCTACCACTGCTGACATCAGGTGAAGCAGAACTGACCCCCAGATAACCCCAGTCAACCTACAGAATGAGAGATCATAAAATAGTGGTATTTTTAAGCCAACAAGTTGTGAAGTAGCTTGTAAGGAAAACACCATTGGCCCAACCCAATCAGAAACCAAAGAGCAAGGAAGCTCCTTCATGGGGGCCATATAATCAACTTCCCGAGGCAGAGAGTAGAATGGAGAAGGGTGGAGAATAAATCTGGAGGGGTAAACTGAAGATAACCAATTTTGGCTTTGTTTTTAATGTATACTTATTTCTGAGAGAGAGAGAGAGAGAGAGAGAGAGAGAGAGAGAGAGAGAGAGACAGCACAAGTATGTAAGCAAGTGGGGGAGGGGCACAGAGAGAGAAGGAGACACAGAATCCAAACCAGGTTTCAGGCTCTGAGCTGTCAGCACAGAGCCCAATGAGGGGCTTCAACTCATGAACAATGAGATCATGACTTGAGCCAAAATCAGACACTTGACTAAGCCACTCAGGCACCCCAAAGATAATCAATTTTGAACATGATGGCTTGAATCAGATGAGAGAGAAGGGGATTCCTGGGTGTTTGATGTTTAAAATCAGGAGGATTGCAACACCTTTACCGAGGCAGGAAATGGCTGGCCAAAAACCAGGTTTGGGAGGGAAGGTCACAATTTCTGTTTTGTGCAGATTGAAGTGGAAAGGCTTTTCTTTTTTAAATTTTTATGTTTATTTATTATTGAGACAGAAACAGAACATGAGTGGGGGAGGGGCAGAGAGCGAGGGAGACACAGAATCTGAAGCAGGCTCCAGGCTCCAAGCTGTCAGCAAGAGCCCGTAGCAGGGCTCAAACCCACGAACCATGAGATCATGACCTGAGCCAGAGTCGGGTGCTTAACTGACTGAGCCACCCAGGCACCCCGAAGTGGAAAGGCTTTGAGACACTCATGTGGCAGTATCAATGGAGAGGAATGTGGGAATCCTCAGTGTGTAATGATGGTAACTGCAGCTGAGGATGCACGTGAGCATACCTACAGAAAGGGTCAGAATGAGTGAGAAGAGAGCATGGACTGTGTCCTGAGGACCCTCAACATGTAACAGTCATGCCTTTCCCTGCCAAGGAGACAGACAAGGGGCCTCCAAAGAGGTAAAGGAAAATGAAGACCATGTAATGTCAAGGAAGCCAAGAAAAGAAGGTGATGGGTGGACAAAGTGGTCCACCAAATGTCACACTGCTCAGATGTCAAGTCAGAAGAGGGCAGAAGGATTAATTGAGACTGGTGGCCTTCTTCCCTTACTAGACAGCATTAAATGAATGGGTCTATGGGACTGGATTTGGCAAGGGAGCTGGGGCTGTTCCCAAAGAGTGAACCCAAGTAGCCGGTAAACCCATGAGGTGCCCAACCTCATTAGTCATCAGGGAAATGTAAATGCAAACCACAATGAGATTCCATTTCACACCCACCAGACTGGCTAAAAATAAAAAGCCTAACAATACCAGGATTTGGCGAGGATGTTGAGCAAATAGAACTCTCATGCATTGTTGGTAGGAATGTAAGGTGGTACAACCATCTTGGGAATGGTTTGACATTAACTAGCGTGGTTGAGGATGTGCACAGTGTGCTGGGCCAGGTTTCCTGGGAAACAAACTCTGAGGAGGAGGCTTGTCTGCAAGAGGTTTATTGGAGTACTCTCGGGATTAACACTTGCAAAGGGATGAGGGCAGTAGAATTTCACATGGGGAGAAGATGAACTGCAAGGGAGTTGTAACAGAAACCTCAGTCACTGGGAGCGCTGCAAATGGGATGGCTCATCACAGCTGTCCTGAATTGATGAAAGAAACCCCTACATCGGCCAGTCACTGGCTGGGGCTATCTCCAAGGAGGGGTCATGACATTGGACAAGGCAGCCCCGTCCATCAAAGGGCAAGACTCCTGGCAGCTGGAGAGTGTGTGGGCTGGTCTGATAGAGGAGATGCGGGCACACACTACACCATTCACTACACTTCCGTACCATTTGGACCCCTTGCTTTGTAAAATATGTTAACGCCTTCTGAGAATGACTCCTCTGGGATTCCGATTCTTCTCTTTTTCTGGGGGAAACTTTAGCAGGTTGGTCGAATGAGCTACAGCTCCCATGCTACAGCTAGTCTATTTATTATTTCCCTCCTTTAACTACCCGTTCTAGACTCACTAGCCCCAAGCTCATACCTGGGCCAGTCTAAGTGGCTTACCTGGTGAGATGGCCCAGACCTCCATCTCTAAGAGGTCCGAGATCCTGGCCACCATGCTCATCTTCATCATGGTTGCTGCATCTATTTACCATCAAGAAACGCACAAGTGGGTCACCTCCAGTGTCAAATGTGTTTCTCCCTGCCCTCTGTGTAACAACAGTTCTGTTTCCTTCTGATGTTACAGTCAATTCACTTGCCAGGAGGGTGACTCCCCTTTTTCTTGTTTAAGTTTATTAATTTATTTTGAGAGAGAGAGAGGGAAAGAGCGAGAGCGAGCGAGCGAGAGAGAGAGAGAGAGAGAGCATGAGTAGGAGAGGGGCAGAGAAAGAAGGAGAGAGAGAAAATCCAAGCAGGCTCCACACTGGACTCAGGGCTCAAACTCACAAACTACAAGATCATGACCTGAGCTGAAACCAAGAGTCAGACACTCAACCGACTGAGCCACCCAGGTGCCCTGGGGTGACTCCTCTTCTTGCCTGCTGGTCTCTTGGCAGCAGGAGCCTGAAATGATCAGGTAGCAGCTATAGCTTAAAGTTCAATGGGACTCTCATGTCTCCTGGTGTCAGCACCCCCTATGCGCGCACCCCACTCCCTGCCCAGAACCAGGACCTGTAGACCTGCAGAGCCCAAAGTTGTGAGGATGGGGAGCCCGAATTCTCCCAGTGGCTCACTGGGAGCATGGTGAGAGGAGTCATTCTTACTTGTGCCCCTTTACTCCCCAATCCATTTATTCTACTTGTAGATAGCACCCATGCATCATGTTGGTGTAGTGTGAGAACTGCATCCTGGTGCCTCAGTGGCATCTCTTGTTTTTCCAGCTACAGTACTTTTTATTTTTAGATCCCCCAAATGTTTTAACTATAACATCATTTAATATACAAACTGTGATCACAATAGCATCCACAGGACAGTAGGAGTGGGAGAGGGGTTAAGAGGGGGAAGGCCAGTTTTCAGGTTCCTAACTGCTTCTCTCACCTGCAATCCCTCCTGTTGCCTGTGAGAACATGGTCTTAGCAGAGGACGAGTCAGGGTAGCCAGAGGCGTAGGGCCATGAGCCCGCTCTAAGGTGGCTTCAGTTTGGTAGGCCCCTCTGACATGACCTCATCACCACCTGTAGGCCCATCACCAGATCCAGCTGGAGACAACAGGAAAGTCAGGAACCTTGTCATTCCTCCGGATTCTGCTCATCACAACTTGGGGGCATAGAGTTTTCTAGAGAGTGTTAGATTGGCAAGAGCTAAAACAGATTGGGGAAAAAGAACAGAAATTGAATCTGAGCCTACCTCCTACCAAGATTCCTTGCCTATGACTACAGAAAGCTGGAATTGTGGATCTGCTCAGATGTTTGGGAAAGGGAAGGAATGACAGAGTTTTTGGCCCAAAAGGACTGGAAACTTACCAGCTATTGACCAAGAAAACCTCCAGGCAGGCTAGGGAGGTCTGTGGGAAGCAGCTTATGGCCAGTGGTACTCAAGAGAACGTGATGGTACAATGCTTTTAGGCAGAATTTATTATATATATGGAAGAGAAAAAGAACACAAGTCAGAAAGAATTAAGAACTAAAGTACCTGCTTCTTATAGGTCTGTGAAGTAGAGATACTCCTGGGCTGGGACTGGGAGAGCCCCCAAACCTGTTCTCTCCTTGAGCCCCAGTTGGACTGGCTTAGATGTAGGCTTCAGCCCCAAAGTCCTCCAAAGTCCAAAGTCCTCCAAAGGCCAGTAGCTTCTGGGCAATGTGGTATGTCCTAAGTTCAGTGAATACCATGGTCATATGTCACTACTACCCCTCCTTTCCTTTTTCTTTTTTTTTTTTTTAATGTTTATTTATTTGAGAGAGAGAGAGAGAGAGCGAGAGAGAGAGCGCAGGGGAAGGGGCAGAGAGAGAGGGAGACACAGAATCAGAAGCAGGCTCCAGGCTCTGAGCTGTCAGCACAGAGCCTGACACGGGGCTTGAACCCACGAACCATGAGATCATGACCTGAGCCAAAGTCAAGATGCTTGACCAACTGAGCCACCCAGGCACCCCCTACACCTCCTTTTCTATAAAGTGAGTCATTTGGACTAATGTGATCTTTTCTGAGACCAAACATTAGTAGATCAAACATTCTGAAGTCTTTAGATTGGCTGAGACGCTGTAGCCAGGAAAAGGTAAACTTGTATCAGGCATATGTGTCCCAGTCGAGATGAATGCTTCTTCTCCTAGGCAGAAGAGGTCCAATTTAATTAACTTGCCACCAAATGGCTGGTGGGGCTCTGCGAAGGAAGGATGGTATCACACTGATGTCTCCATGTTGATTTCTGTAGCTGGAGAGTGGGACATTGAGCAGTGGCGGTAGCTCCATCACGCTTCATAAATGCAGAAACTCTATTCCTGCCACATGGCTTCTTTGTTCTGAGCTGATTTTGCCACAACTGGGGTGGCAGAGGCTGACTGATGACCTGGCTGTCACTCTGCCTGCTTTGTTGTTCAGTGCCTCTTCCATGATGGATACGTTCTGGTGAGTGTCAACATATGATGCAAGATCTTCACACTTTGTGCCCATTTCCATGGGTCCACACATAATGCTCTTCCCCACACCACCTTGTCCCCCACCTTTCAATGTTTATCCTTCCTTTTGCCACTGCCCACAGTCTGTGTTTATTCTTACCTTAGGCTACTTTCTTCTCTTGTCCACAGAGTGGATGTGTGAGCGCACTGCCCAAAGCCCTACCCAGTGGGAGGATTCCACTTCATTATTGTCCTTAAAGGTCACCTCTGGGTGAGGCTGTAATGTACCTGTCCTCCATGTTCAGCTTATACCCACCTACCAAACAGACCTGTTTGTGAGTCAAGCTTGGCCTTCTCCCTCCTTGTCAGCTGGCCATAAGGGAGCCACCTGCAGCAATAGGTGTGTGATGGAGGAGAGGTGCTGGTGGAGCGTTGGTGGATGACATGGGGGTCCAGGCCCCCTGCCCGTGCAGCCTATTTGTGACCTCTGGCCCTGCTTGTGCCTGAACCCAGGTGCACCATCTTACTTTGGATTGCTGTCGAGTCCACCTGACACTATGACTTGCTGGGTCTGACAGATCCCAGCCTATAATGGGCCATTCTGGCTACAGGATCACTTCCTGTTCCATGGTCAGGTGCTCCATCTCTACCAGTGCCCACACCAGGAGGAGTTTCTCAGAAGGCGATAATTCTCTGTTGCCGATTGAATGGCTTCGCTCCAGAACACTAGAGGTCCTGATTGTGTTTATTTCCATATGTTTATTCCCATAAACGTGTGGTATCTTTTCCCACAGATACAATCTAATACCATAGGGTCTTCCGGGCCATATGACCCTGGAGGTGGAGAAGCCCGCAGTCCAGCCTGGATTGAGCTCTTTTCTGGCGAAGATCTGCTCAGAAGATGACAGCTTTCCATGTCATTCAGAAAATAGGCTGCATTAGTATTCCCAAGGGCAAAATACGTTGACTCCAGCCTGCAGAAGTTTACCAGGTAATACGCTTCCTTCTGAATGGTGAGAGGTACAAGATGCGATCACATGTTCTTTACTTTGCAGGGAATATCCCAGCATGCCCCAGACTGCCCCCTCAAAACCACACTGAAGTGATGAGCCCCCGAAACTTAATAGGGTGAATTGCCTATCCCCTAGAGTCCTTGCATCCTTGTAGGGTTTATCTCCTACTTGACAGAACCATGTCCTATCCATCCAGTCCTACAAACCCTACTTCACTAATAGAACGGACCAATGTGATGTTTTGCAGATGTCCAGATGGTCCAGTCCCTTCAGCCTTTATGACAGAGAGCAGGAAAGAGAACACAGCCTTGAGATAGGCGGTAAATGCGTATTGTTGTCCACCCCACGTAACAGTGGACTGTTTCAGGACCTTTTTTCCTATTGGGGATGAAACACAATATATAAGCCAGGTCAGTGGTTGGATACCATGAACTTAAAACTATGTTAATCTGTCTAGTAAAGCTGCCTCATCTAACACAGTGACAGCAGTTTGAGTTACTGTTATGTTTTTGCATGTGGCAGATAAGTGAATTAAAAAGGGGGATATATGGTGACCATTACCCCTGAATTATTTAGATCTTATAGAGAGACTTATCAAGAAAGTATTCTCAGCCTCATTTTGCCTATGAGGAAACTGAAGCTTAGAGGGTTATAATAATTTATTGGGAGACCTTCCGCTTTGTCAGATGTTTGACTCACAAGCTTTTGCATTTAACCCTATGAGATATCCAGCCCACAGCTGTATTTAGTGAATTTAGGAAAGTGAAAAACAAGATCTGACTGAAATGCTACATGTCCAAACACACCTATCGTGCTTTTTGTTAGAAGTTCCCCTAATGAGTCTAACTTTGAGATCAAATGGGGCCAATTCTGCCTAATTTCTTAAGAGTGGGAGATCAAACCCGGTTGAGAAAGTTTTGTTCGCTTTTATTCCTGATCACTTTTTGGATGGGCTTTATTTCCAAAGGCTGTGTGCCAGGATGTTTCCTCGTTTGATTTTTCCAGGATCATGATGGAAAAAAAAAAAAGAGGGAAAAGAGTTACCACCCCCAATTAAAATATTCCCTTTGCTATGGAACAGTGCAATGGGAGGCTGCCTGGAGCAGGCAGTGACCTTCCTTGTGCAAATGAAGCAGCCCCAGGATACAGCTACTTGTGTGTCTTCTTAGATCTCACTTTCCTCAGCGATCCAGTGGGAATAGTAACAGGATCTACCTCATAGGATTGCTGGGTCTTGCTCAGCCCTGAGTCTCTGAAGTACCTGGCACAAAGTAGCATTCAATGCGTATATGCTGAATGAATGAATACATCGTGAAGACTGAGGTGACACATTTGCACAGTGCATGGCAAACATTAGATCCTACGGGGCCATTTGGCAATATATATTAGAACCTTGAGGGGTGCTTAACCGAAGTCGGTTAAGTGTCCGACTTCAGCTCAGGTCATGATCTCACGGTCTGTGAGTTCAAGTCCCGCATCAGGCTGTGTGCTGACAGCTCAGAGCCTGGAGCCTGCTTCAGATTCTGTGTCTCCCTCTCTCTCTGCCTCTCCCCAGTTTGCACTCTGTCTCTCTCTCTCTCTCTCTCTCAAATATAAATAAACATTAAAAAAATTTTTTTTAAAAAACCTTGAAAAACACACACTTTTTTGACTCAATTCTGTTTCTAGAATTGGAAACTTAACTGAATAATTTTAATAATTAAGATAATTAATAATTATGACAATTTAAACTATTCAGATAATAATTAAGGATGCACCAAAGATTTAGCTTACGAGAATGCTTCTGGAGAAACAACCTAAATGTCCCTCATATTTTGGTGAGGAATCTATACGCATGACATGTAGAAAGACTCTGTAAGGCTATACACTAAGGCAGTGGTCCTCTCTGTGTGGCCTGGGGACCAGCAGCATCAGCATCACCTGGGAACTTATGTAAAATGTAAATTCTTGGGGCATATGGGTGGCTCAGTCTCTTGAACCTCTGACTTTGGCTCAGGTCATGATCTAGCAGTTCCTGAGTTTGAGCCCCGCATTGGGCTCTGTGCTGACAGCACGGAGACTGCTTTAGATCTTCTGTCCCCTGTTCTCTCTGACCTTCCCCCTCTTGCTCGCGCTCTCTCTCTCAAAAATAAATAAAACATTTAAAAAAATGTAAATTCTTGAGCCCAACCTTGCACCTACAGAAATTCTGGGGTGGGGCCCAGCTATCTGGGGTTTTTTTTTTTTTTAACTTTGTTTACTTACTTTGAGAGAGAGAGAGAGAAAGTGAGCTGGGAAGGGGCAGAGAGAGGGAGAGAGAAAGAATCCCAAGCAGGCTCTCAACTCATCCCAACTCTCAAACTGTGAGATCATGATCTGAGCTGAAGTCAAACACTTAACCAACTGAACCACCCAGGTGCCCCATCATCATCTTTTTTAAATGGAAGTACTAATTTTACTTTGTTCTCTTGGTCACCTTTTCCCCTGTGTTGTTTTCAATTTTTGCCATCATAAATACTGCTGCCACCAATATCTGCACATACACCTCTCCCCAGATTTCAAATTATCCTTAGGATAGGTTCTTAGAAGTGAGGTTGATGGATCAAAGGTTAGAACATTTTTAAGACTAACATTGCACAAGACTGCCGGTTTCCAAACCATGAGAAATGTCATGACTTAAAATAGTTTTGCTAATTAATGGAGAAATTAAGTTACTTCTTGTTGTTTAAATTTTCATTTCTTTGATTGTTAGAGACAATGAACAGCTTCTCCTTTCTAAATAAACTAATACTTATTCTTTTGTGAATTGAGTTGGGGAGGAAAGCTCTGGACCTCTCCCCCTTCACGTCTCTGAGCCTCAGTTTTTTCATCTACAAAATGGAGTGATGCCAGACTAATTATGAAATTAAGTGAGATGAGCATGGGAAAGCTCTTTCACACAGTATATTCTGCATCTGTGCATCACCATTACCCCACTTAGCATCATTTACCTATTCATTATAAAATCTTCTGTTTCGTCAACAATTCAGGAAACTTTCACCACAACCCAAATCTTGAAAGCCTTCTTCCTTTGCAACCTGGTGCCTTAGAAGGCTATGGACAAAGTCTCCTCTTAATTTTTTCCGTTTTTTTGAGGGCAACTCTATGACTTGTTTGTACCCTTGATGTTGAGAAGGGCCCTCCATTAAGGCCTGAGGGTGTCATTACCAGACACTGGTGAGAAAACAAAGTTAAGGGACTCGAGGGTGCAGCCTTTCCAGCTCTGCAGACTTGACCTCGAGTTTGGGAGAAGAGCCCATCAGAAAAGGTCAGAGATGCTCTTAGACCCAGTAGAAGATACTCCAGGTACAAGAAGCAGACCTGGGGCTGACCTGGCAGGTGCAGGTGTCAGAATACAACAGTTAACTACTCTGGGCAAGTTTCCTCTTCAATGTTTTTCTCCGTTGCTAGGAAACCTTATTTGGCCGCTCTTCCCTGGTTAGAGCTCCCTCTTGTGTCCACATGCTATAATAGTACCTTCAGTTGAGCAAAGAGCAAAGTAATTTTTTTTTTTTTAAATGATTTTTGACAGAGAGAGGCAGACAGACCATGAACAGGGAAGGGGCAGGCTCCAGGCTCTGAGCTGTCAGCACAGAGCCCGAAGTGGGGCTTGAGATCATGACCTAAGCTCAAGTCCGGTGCTTAACTGACTGAGCCACCCAGACACCCCTATTTTTTGTTTTTAATATAGTATTTGATTTAAACCATTGTTATTGTGGAATACAGTACATAGAAAAGTATCCAAGATAGACACGCCGGCTGAAAAATAGTTACAAAGTGAACTCTCATGTAACTACCACCCAGGTAAAGAAACAGAACACTACCAGTACCTCAGACCTCCTGCGCCTCCCTCCCTTCCTGCTCAATCATGCTCTTTCTACAGGTTAAACACTCTCCCCATGCTTAGTGATCCGTGTATCTCTTTGTTCATAGTTTTATTATCTGTATATGTATCCATAATTGATACAGCTTTTGTCTACTTGGGAGACTTGATATAAACAAAACCATACATTCCCACCCAGTGGTGTATGTTCATTCCCACTGCTCCATGGGGCCACACCTGATATTGTCAGACACCACTCTGGTGGCTGTGGAGTGGTATCTCATCGTCATTTTGTGCCACTTATTTTGATTTGTATTTATTTATATTTAATTTAACTCAGTTTAATTTCTTTATTTCCCTGTAATTAATGAGATAAAGCATATTCTCATGTTTATTGGCCAAATGCATTTCCTCTTCTTCGAAGTGCCTATTCGATTTTTTTTTGTCCTTTTCTTTTGGGTTGTTTGTGGTTGTAGCACAAATCTCTAGTTCCTGATCTTGGCTAATCTTGGATTTCAGCAGCTATTATGGTGAATAGATTTTTTGTTTTACTTTTTTTTTTGTACATAATTTCAGACATAAAGAGAAGTTGCAAGAATACAACAAATGTCCCTTTCACCAGATTCCCAAATGTTAACATATTAGCACATTTATCTTATCCTTCTCTCTGTAAGTACTTTTTCCCTAAATTTAAGAGCAACTTGCAGACTTGATACCTCTTCATCCCAAACCCTTCAGTGTGTGTTTACTAAAAACAAGGGCATTTCCTTACATAGTCATAATACAATGATCAAAGCCAAGAAACTAACAGTGATACAGTAATAATGTCTTAATAGTGACACGTTGGTAATGTTTTGTCTGTAGCTCTTATTCAAATTTTGCCAATGATCCCAATCATGTCCTCTATAACTGAAGAAAATTCAAGACAATGTTTATATTCACTTGTAATATCTCTTTAGCCTCCATTTATCTGTAACAGCTCCTTTCTATGTCTTGTAGAACATTGACACTTTTGAAGAATGTGGATCAGTAATTTTGTAAAATGTCCCTTGATCTGAGTTTGCCAGATATTCTCTCATGATGAGATTCAGTTTATGTATTAAGGTGGGAATATCACAGAAGTGATGCTGTCTCCAAAGCATCATTTTAAATCCCAAGGTCAATTTAACACATTGTTTGTTCATTCCTTTAGAGATAAGAGATTGTTGAATAGAAGATGAGAGATTTTAACATTGTAAAAAGTGAAAAGAGAAGATCATTGAAACATACATATTTAGACACCAAACATTAAACAGAGGATAGCATCAAAAATACATCAAGAATTTTTACAATCAATAGAAAAAAGGTAGACAAACCAACAGAGAAAAAATGGGCTAAAAACTTGATCCAGCTCTTCCTAAAAGGGGAAATTCAAAAGGATACTAAAAATGTAAAAAAAAAAAAAAGTGCTTAACCTCATTAACAAACAGAAAAATGCAAATTAAAACACAACAGGATAAGATTATATGCCTAGCGTATTGGCCCAAATTAAAAAGCCATCAATGGGTCGCCTGGCTGGCTCAGTCAGGGGAGCATGTGGTTCTTGATCTCAGGGTCGTGAGTTCAAGTCCCACATTGGGTGTAGAGATTGCTTCAATAAATAAACTTAAGAAAAACCACTTAAAAATAAAATAAAGAGACATCAATATCAAGCGTTGGTGACTTGATAGAGTCACTGGATGTGCCAGAGGATAATTTTGTCAACCACTTTGGAAAGGAGTGTGGTTTAACATAGGAAAGCTCAAGATATGCACACTCTGAACCAGCAATTCCACAGCCCCATAGAAACTCCTGCACCAGGAAGGATACGCACCATGTTCATAGCATCATTGTCACAACAGCCAAACACTGGAAACAACCAAAGCGTTTATCAGGAACAGATGACATAAATTGTGATATGCTCCCCCAAGATAATATGCCACAGCAGTGCTTCTCAAATTTGAGAGAGCTTCAGAATATCACCTGGGGGGCTTTGTGTCCACATAAAAACTTGTACATGAAGTCACCGGAATCTACTCCCACAATCATTACTGCACTACATGCAAACTAACTTGGATGTGAATAAAAAAATACAAAAATAAAAAAAAACAAAAGTAAAATAAAACAAAGACTAAAACAAACAAACGAACAAATAAATAATAAACACTTGTACACGAATGTTCGGCGGCATTACTCATCACAGCCGAAAAGTGGACACAGCCCAAGTGCCCATCAACAGAGGAACAGATAAGCAAAGTAGCCCATACAATGGACTATTATTCCACAGTGAAAAGGCATGAAGTGCTGACACACGTGATGATGTGGATGGACCCTGCAAGCCTTATGCTAGGTGAAAGGAACTGGAGGCAAAAGGCCGGACATGATATAATTCTGTTTATATGAAATGTCCAGATGGAAGGTTGATTATGGTTGTCATGGGCTGAGAGAAAGGGAAATGGGGAGGAGTGAATGCTAACAGGACTTTTGTGGGGAGTGATTAAAAGGTTCTATAGTAGATTATGATAATTGTGCACCACTCCGGGACTACAACCAAAGCTGTTGAGTTACACCCTTATTTTATTTTTTTAATTAAAAAATTTTTTATTTATTTTGAAAGAGAGAGAGAGAGAGGGAGGCAAAGAGAGAGGATAGAGAGAATCCCAAGCAGGAATTCCCATGAACCGTGAGATCATGACCTGAACCAAAATTGAAGATTCGAAAGCTTAACCGACTAAGCCACCAGGCACTTCAAGTTATACCTTTATGTGGATGAACTGTATGCCTCTCTCCCTCTCTTTTCCCCCTCTCTCTCTGCCACTCATGGGATTCTCTCTCTCTCTGCTCCTCGATCACTTGCACTCTCTCTCTAACAACAACAACAACAACAACAACAAAAAAACAAAAAAGGAAACCAGCTTCTTTCCACTTTGTAAGAAGCCTTTTTGAGCCCCATTCTTTACCTCTCCCCTGGAAATTTTGTATTCTCTTGGAAGCCTATTTTCCAGGTGAGGAAACTGAGGTTCACAGAGGGGCAAGGACTTGACTGAAGGCACACAGGACATCCTGATAGGGCCTGGGCTTCATTCAAGAGGTCCAGTCCTCCCCTTCCCCAGGCCAGACCTGTGGACAACGGCCACCCCAGGGGCTGCCTCTATAGTCGCTCTGGCTGGTCCATTCTAACCACTAACTTGGCCCCCTGGTCTGGGATGGGTCAGACTTTGCACACATATTTCCTCTTCTCGAACCACCCTTTCCCTACCTCTCCATTTGGGAAAACGTGAGGTTAGGGGTAAGAACAAATAAAAGATGATGGGGCCTCTCCAGGGAGGGTTGTTACTCTTTTCTGTACGTGCAGTCTTGGGGACCTCATCCGGTCTTGGGGCCTTGAGTTTCATTTCATGCTGTTGTCTCCCAAATGTGTATCCCCTGCCCAGACCTCCCTCCCGCTAGATCTCCAGACTCACAAACTCAACCACCCACATTTTTGCCTGGATGCCTGTCGGCATCTCAAACTTTACATACTACAGTATGAGCCTGGTTCTTCCCAACATTCCATCCCCCCATTCCCAACCCAGCCTGTCTGGTCTCGGTGGATGGGAACCAGATCTGAGCCACCGTCATCCCTTGCCGCCTAGTATCTCATGTCGGTGGAATCATGCGATGCTTGTCCTTTGTGACTGGTTTATTTCATTTAGCATCATGTCTTTAAGGCGCATCCACGTTGTAGCATGTATCAGAATTTTCTCCCTTTTATGGCTGAATAATATTCCGTTGTATGGATGAAGCACATTTTGTCTACCTATTCATTCATCAGTGGATGGACACTTGGGCTACTTCCATGTTTTAGCCACGGTGAATAACGCTGATATGAATATGGGTGCACAAGAACCTGTTTGAATTCCTGTTTTTACTTCTTTTGAGTATACGTCTAGGAGTAGAATTGCTGGCTTCTGTGCTTAACTTTTTGAGAAACTATTAAACTGTTTTCCATAGTGGCTGCATCATTTTACGTTCCAACCAGCAATGCCCTAGGAAGGCCTGGCAATATGTCCAGTTCCACATACAACACTTGTTATTTTCTGTTTTATTTTGTTTTGTTTTTTAATGTGACATTCAAATGGTGGTGAAGTGATACTTCATTGTGGTTTTGGTTTTCAACTCCATAATGACTAAAAATATTGAGCACCTTTCCATGGGCTTACCGGCCATTCGTATATTGTATATATCTTCTTCAGAGAAATGTTTATTTAATCCCTTTGCCTTTTCCCCCTCCATTTTTGAATTGGGTTTTGGTTGTTGTTGAATTGCAGGAGTTCTTTATCTATTCTGGGTATACTGGATATGTGATTTGTAAATTCTTTCTCTCACTCTGTGGGTTGTCTTTCCACTCTCTTGTTAGTGTCCTTTGATGCACAAAAGGGTGGAGATTTACTCTTCAAAGGAAACTAGAGTGGCAAAAAACACCAGGGGAACAAGTAGCAAAAATTAACTGCGACCATCTACCAAGTGGCCCAAACCAGAGCTCCAGGATCATCCCAGATTCTCCTTTTTCCTTCACTATTCATTCACTCACTCACTGACTCACTCACTCATTCATTTATTGGATAAACTTAGAATCTAGTGGGGGAGACAAAGATGGACATAGACAATTCTCATGCTCAGTGTCAAGAGCTTGAACCTGAGGAAAGCCCAGGGGGCTGGGGGTGGGTGCACACTTGAAGACATTCTGTGGCTTAGACCTTTAAGACGTCTTCAAATTCACCCTTCCTCTCTGTTCCTGTGGCCACTGGTATCCCTTGCTTCTAGTTTCATCCCGTTAGTCTGGGCCCTCTGCGAGGCTAGTGCCAGGATGGGATAAACTATGGAAGGATTTTATTAGGTGAAACATCTGTGTGAGAGAAAAGGGGGAGGGAGTGGAAGGCTGTGAGAGCTGTCAGGCTACGATGTCCATCTATCCCCAGGTGAAGAAGAGTAGAAAGGTTGGGTGGAAGGTCTAGTCTGCCAAGATGTCTAAGGAAGGTCTGGCAGTTGGCAGGCAGTCCTGGGTCTCCCAGGAATGGGCCTGCCTTCCTATCCCCCTTATGCTGTCATTGGCTGGGAGCATCCGTAGGAAGCATGGCCTTGATGGAAACAAAGAGAAGAACAGTCCTTTGTCAGGATCCTTGGAGTTCAAGGTCTGTGAGGCTCATTTTCCTTCCTTCCTTCCTCCCTCCCTCCCTCCCGTCCTTCCTTCCGTTTATTTATTTTGGGGGGGGGTTGGCATGGGTGGGGGAGGGGCAGAGAGAGAGAATCCCAAGCTGGCTCCACACTGTCAGTACAGAGCCCTACAACAGGCTCCAACCCATGAACTGTGAGATCATGACCCAAGCCGAATCAAGAATCAGATGCTTAACCGACTGAGTCACCCAGGTGCCCCTGTGAAGCTCATTTTCTTGAACCTCACAACAGGGGTGCTAGAGTGAGCTTTCTAAAATGCAATCGCACTGTGCATTCCTCAGCTCACATGTCTTCCATGGCTCCCCAGTACCCTTGGACTAAATCCTTAAACTCCCTAAATCCTTATCCTGGTTCTCAAAGTCCTGCTGGGAGAAAGGGGACAATTTATCTTACGTGCTCATTGCCCACTAATCCTCACTCTTATGCGCAGCCTATATGCCTCAAGCACACTGGGCTGGCTACCTGTTGTTTTCCAGACATCTACCCTCTTTTATTTCCCGATGCCTTTGCTCACCCTTCACCCTCTGCCTGGAAGGCCTTTCCTTACATCTCTCCCATCGAATCCTAGCTCAGTGTCAAGTGCTTTCCCCAGCTTTCCAGGTTCAGTCAGCAGCATCCCTGGCTCTATCTCTGGTCCAGGCCCACGTCCTCTGGAGTAGACAGAGGGTTTTGTGGCTGTGTCAGAAGGAGGGGACCGACAACTTCCACAGTCCTCTCAGGTTTCTCTCCTATCTTCCCAGAGCGAGCTGGCCTGTATGGCCTCAAAATATTCTCATAACCCCATCTTGTCTCCATTGATTACAACAGAAATCTCCTGCACAGAATCCAGGGCAACCAGAGGTGGAATTCCACCCTGATCCAAGTGCTTTCTCCCTCCCTCCTCAGCTTGCAAGCCTGCCTTCCTGGGCTGAGGATTTAATGCTTTATTTTTAGACCACACATTGAACTGGGAATCTGCTTGATGCCTGAGGTGTAATCAGACACTGGGCTGGCAATGGCCTTGAGCTCTAGCTGAGCAGAGGAGCAATGAGAAGGTCCAAAGGCTGTGCTGGGGGCTTGGGCCTGGGGGAGGGGCAGCACACTAGGGCACACGGACCCTCCCCTGAGATCCAGAAAGTGGGGGGCTCCTACAACCTGACCCACCTGGAGCCCCTCCTTTGACAAGTGGGGCCCAGAGAGGCCAAGGTTACCAGCAGCAGAACTAGAACTGAACTCATGTCTCCAACTGCACTGTGGGGACAAACTGGAACAAGGAACAGAAATGACTGTGTCCTTGTTCTTGCTCTGGCTTTCTCTCCCACTCTGTGTGCACCTCCAGCTTAACACTACGGAGAGCCCCCCAACGCAGATGGCCTGCAGGCCAGATCCAGCTTTGTTTGGCCACAAATAATCTGAATTTTTAAAAAAAATTGTGGTAAAATACACGTAACATAAAATTTACGTCTTAACCACTTTTAAGTGTACAAGTTCAGTGACATTGACTACTTTCGCACTGTTGTGCAATCACCACCAACCGTTCCAGAACTTTTTCATCTTCCCCAACTGAAACTGTACCCATCAAACATGAGCTTCCCACTCCCCTCCCCCAGCCAGCCCCTGACTCTGCCCTTTCTAATTTCTGTCCCTACGAATCTGACTATTCTAGGGACCTCCTCTAAGTGGACTCATACGATATTTGTCCTTTTATGACTGGTTTATTTCACTTGGCGTAATGTCCTCCAGGTTCATCTGTGTCATAGCACGTGTCAGAATTTCCTTCCTTTTTAAGGCTGAAGAATATCCCATGCATGGATGGACCACATTTTGTTTATCCATTCATCCACCAACGGACACTCAGGTTGCTTCCACCTTTTAGAATTGTGAATAACGCTGCTATGAACAGGGTGTGCAAATATCTCTTCGAATGCCTGCTTTCAGTTCTTTGAGGTGTGTGCCCAGAAGTGGACTTGCTGGATTATATGGTAATTATACTTTTAATTTTTTAAAAAAAATTTATTATTTTGAGAGAGAGAGAGAGAGAGAGAGAGAGAGAGAGAGAAAATGAGTGGGGGAGGGGCAGATAAAGAGGAGACAGAATTGGAAGCAGGCTCCAGGCTGCACACTTAACCGACCGAGCCACCCAGGCACACCAAGAATTGGGTTTTAATAAAACCTCATGATTTGTTAAAATCATGGCGTTTTAATAAAAGCAATTATTATAATATATGAGACATACAGCTAGTCAACTAATAAAAATCCTTTATGGATGATTTTTTTTAAGGTTTTATTTATTTAAGTAATCTCTATACCCAACATGGGGCTCAAACTCATGATCCCAAGATTAAGAGTCACACGCTCTTCCCGCTGAGCTACCCAGGCACCCCATGGATGATTCTTTAAAAAAAAAAAGACTTTATGCAATTATTTCATGTAGTCCTTGCCACAACACTGTGAGGTGGGCACTGCCGTGATCCCATTGTACAGATGAGGACACTGAGGCCAGAACAGAGAAGGACTTGGACAAGATCACAGCCAGGCAGTGCCAGAGCCAGCCACAAGGACCCAACATTCTCATAAAATGAGGCTATACCCACACCATCCTCGTCAGTAAGTTCATATTTCTATCACAAAAACTTGTGTCCTAGTTATATGTTTATCTGATAAATACCTGACTTGTACACTGCAGACTCTCTTTAAAGGACGTTGTATACAAGTGCCTAAAATCAAAACCCCACAAATTAGCTTCCTGTGCTCTCATCTTCTCATCTCTAAAATGGAGATCCTGGGGGCGCCTGGGTGGCTCAGTCAGTTGAGCATCAGACATCAGCTTAGGTCATGATCTCGTGGTTTGTGGGTTCGACCCCTGTGTCAGGCTCTGTGCTGACAGCTGGGAGCGTGGAGCCTGCTTTGGATTCTGTGTCTCCCTCTCTCTATGTGCCTCCTCCACTCGCACTCTGTGTCTCTCTCAAAACTAAACATTAAACAAATTTTTAAAAGTAAATAAATAAATAAAATGGAGACCCTGACAGACATGGGGTTTCCATGAAGATTAAATGATGGGACACACATCCATGATTAGCATGTAAGAAGTGCTGAACAGATGTGAGCTATTGATATTACTACCTAGACAAAGAGGGATTATTACACAAAGCATAAGAAGCACAGTGGCTGGAAATGATGCATATAGAAATACCTTTATTATATAATGGAGAAATCCTTATGATATGTACAAGAGAAAAGGGCCCAAAGTAAAAATAAATTACTAGTGCATGAAAGGCTCACAGGAAACACACCCA
The DNA here is from genome assembly GCA_028646485.1 of Cryptoprocta ferox. NCBI lineage: Eukaryota > Metazoa > Chordata > Mammalia > Carnivora > Eupleridae > Cryptoprocta > Cryptoprocta ferox. The sequence goes on from CM053574.1 coordinate 50,320,135, forward strand.
AATATTAACTGTGGTTGATTTTGGGCGCTGGGATTTGGGGTAATTTTTTTTCTAATATAAATGTTAAAGAGGTAATAAATCACTAAAAAGGAACACCATGCTTTTAAAATTTATCTACAGATACAACTGCAACCCTATCAGAATTCCTACTGGCTTCTTTGCAGAACTGGACAAGCTGCTCCTAAAACTGGGATGGACCCAGAACAACCAAACAGTCTTGAAAAAGGAATAAGTAACTGGACAACTGTGTCATGGGCATCCACGTCAGGGCCCGGCTCAGAGCTGAATGTCCAGGGACAGCACAATTGTGATTATCAGGAACATTCCCAGGGCACCTGGGTGACTCAGTTGGTTAAGCGGCCGACTTTGGCTCGGGTCATGACCTCATGGTTTGTGAGTTTGAGCCCCGCGTCGGGCTCTGTGCTGACAGCTCAGAGCCTGGAGCCTGCTTTGGATTCTGTGTGTCCCTCTCTCTGCCCCTCCCCTGCTCACGCTCAGTCTCTGTCTGTCTTTCTCAAAAATAAACATTAAAAAATTAAAAAAAAAAAAAGAACATTCCCTACCCGTAGGTCACTATTCTTCTGAAATAATGCCTTAAGGTTCATTGAGAGAGGTGCCTCAGAACACGAGTGGAAAAAATAGGATGTAAAAAAGTCCTTAGGAATTTAATTCTCTAGTTTCATGGTTTCCCAGAGCTGATTGTTCGCCAGACCACAGTGATTTGAGGAAAAAGGACACGCAGTAATTGTCATAAAGCTCCATTTATTCATTTAAAACCCTGTTTTGCTTATGATGATAATTTCCCTGCCTTTATGGTGTAAAACTATTGTTTCTTTTACAAAATGATGTTGACAGTTGATGGTGTTTGTTGTTTTTATTGTCCTCAATTACCAAGGAAGGGTTGACAGCCTTCTTGCCACTTATTTTAATTCATGTTTTTAAAGATTTTCTTTCTTTTTTTGAAAGATTTTTTTTAATGTTTAATTTTGAGAGAAAGAGAGAGCAAGTGGGGGAGAGGCAGAGAGAGAAGAGGACAGAGGATCCGAGGTGGGCTCTGTGTTGAGAGCAGAGAGCCAATACAGGGCTCAAACTCATGAACCATGAGATCGTATTCTGAGCCGAAATCAAGAGGGAGACGCTTAACCGACTGAACCACCCAGTGCCCCTAAAGATTTTATTTCTAAGTAATCTCTACACCCAACACAGGGATTAAGTCACAACTCCATGATCAAGAGCCCAAGAGCCCGGACTGAGCCAGCCAGACGCCCCCTCCCGTCACTTTGTAAAAAAAATACTCTCTAACTCTGAGAAATCCCAAAGTCCGGGAAATACTGGGAAAAACTGCAGCAGCCTTAGGGCTGCTATGCCTGGGGTGGGGGCCGAGACTAGCCATGCTCTGTAAGGCAGCTTGGAGGAAGGAGAACACAGGCATGAGTTCCAATCGCGGCTCTACCACTTACTGTGGGAACTCGAACAACTTACTAAACCTCTTCGAGTTTCAGTTTCTCCATCTTCAAAATGGGGATGATTGACACATCTGTAGGCTGCTATGAGAATCAAACCAGTTAACATATGTGACTGCACCTGGACCATCAAAGACACTTGAGAAAAGGTCCTCCGAGAGTCTGTGAGCTCGGTGAAGTTCCCATTTTTCTCTTCTGCAAATTGACGAGTTCTCATTTCTTCAATCATTCTTTCTCACTCTGGTATCTTCTGCATGTTCTCTAGCTTGTCACTATTGCTCTTGTCTGGATTCTTTGGACAGAGAATGTCTTATGTCTTTGGACAGAGAATGTATTATGTCTTATTCTTGGACATAAGAATCCAGATCTGAATACATGCTGTTGCTGTGGACTAGCCATGTAAAATAGGATCTACTATCACCTCCTTCAATCTAGACTCTGTACCGCCATTTATGAAACCCAAGTTTGCAATGGATTTTTGTGTATGCGCACTCCTATTTTATGCCTTTGGTATTTGTTGGGCTTAATGTACCTAACAGCCCCAGATCTTTTCATAGGAATGTTTGTAAAACACTGTTTCTGAACTTGTGCCATTGTGACTTTACATTTATTCCCTTTTACACCTTATCCAGCAGACAAGGTGCCCTCCCTGACTAGATGGGGTCAAAGGAGACTCCAAATGTGTTCTCATGCTCAAGAAACCTGAAGGAACATATAGCTGACTCTTTTTAGTCCAGGGAAGAAAATTTTTATTTGAATCTGGATGGAAAACAAGGCAACGGGGCTGGCGCTAGGTGATGGGGCTGAGAGAGAAGGTGCCTTGATGCTGCGGCTTTAGTCCCCAACATCTCACCTGTAGCAGGTTCACCCTGGGGGCCTGGCATGTTGGTTCCCTGCCTTATGTCAGTGGGCTGTCTGTCTTTCCTCGGTGACTCAAAAGACATAGAGCCCACCTGGTTGGCCTAGGGACTCAAGAGACATCAGGAGCCCACACAGATTACAGCAAGCAGGGCCCAGGGGTCTCCTACTGTCTCCCGAGAGCAGTGGCATCCTGGAATCCTCCTGCTCGACCCAGGTACCGTGGAGGACAGAGGCTTGGCACCTTCCCTCTGCCTCTCATTCAGGCAGCTGGATTGTGTGCCAGTGCTGCCCGAATGATCCCTAGGTCCAGGCTGGTGCCAATGTTCAGACTACAAGGAAGGAGAAGAGCTCTCTTTATTGCTCTAGCCTGGCCCGCCCACGTATCTCCCAGAACGTGGCTCTGTCCTTGTGCACTCGGGAGACGCGGTGGCCGTCGTGGTGGGGCTCAGCCTGGCTGCCAGCCCGGCACTGGCCTCAGTTGGTCTTCCTGAACCCTGGAAAGCAAAGCCCGCAGGATGGGCTGGGATTCTGAAGGTGGCAAGGCCTCGTTTCTACATCACCCCCAGATGCCCAAATACACCTCACAGTTGGGATAACGTAGTCACCCTAGAAGCCACAGGTTTCCATAAACTAAATGGGTTAGAGGAGACAGATATCCCCAGGGCGGAGACACACAGCCCCCTGGTCTCTCAGTTTTGAGACGTGATGGTAAGCAAAGAGCTGCTGGTCGGAAAGAAAGAAAGAAAGAAAGAGGATCTCCTTTAGCTCAGCCCCGCCACACCAGCTGGGTGACCCTTGGCAAGTCATTCTACCTCTCTGGGCCTCAGGTTCCTCATCAGTCACATGCAACATGACTGAAGCACGCCTAGTAGGCAAGTGAAATCATGGTGAAGATAGTGTTTGGGTTAGCGTAAAGTTCTATGAGAGAATGAGAAATGTCCAGATTCCCTTCGCTTTTCTACTGTGGTCCACCCTGCAGGGATTTTGCTTCCACTCCTCCCACAGTTGGCGCAACATACTTGCGCAGTGGGTATTATTACACCCACGGTCCAGTGGAGGAGACCGAGGCTAAAAGACAACCCTGGGCCCTGGAGCTGGTAAATCAGCAGAGGTGGGACTTGAACCCAGGCCCCTGACTCCAGGCCCTGTGCTGCTGTTTCCTGTATGTTAAGCCTCATGGGCAACAGAGGAGACTGATCGGGAGGAAGAAGGTGAAGGTAAGAATAAACATTACCCATCAGCCTAAGCTTCTGGAAGAGAGGGATGAAGCCGTGCAGTACGCTGTGGATCCGGTACACTGCTCGCAAACAGAGAGAGAGGAGCGTGAGCTTGCTGCCCCAGCAAGGGACGCAGGGTTGGCCCCCACCCACCTTCGGACAAAGGCCTACCCCACACAAACAAGGAGTAATGATGCAATTTCAGGCAGCGGGTTAAGCTTAGATAATAGTACCAGAGTTATTATTATTAAAAACAATGACCTCGAACAGGAATAACAGTGCCAGGAAACTCGGCGGATCCAGCACCCAACTCTGCGAACTGCCTTGTTTTTGATATCTGGCTAATTTCTGTTGGTTTGCTACTTTAAACTGTTTTTGTTGCGTTTCTGTGGAGCTGCCCATTTTTTTCCATGAGGTTTTGCCAATGACCTCACATTGACCTTGAAAGTGGTCAGGAAGAAAACACGAGCATTAAGGAAATCTGTAAAGAATGTTTAGGTTGTGGTTTTCTGGCCCTTGGCAAGCGTCATCATCCGAAAGAGTCTCTGAGGGCTGGGGGTAGACTTACCCAGCCCAAAGTAGATGCCAACGGTCTCCAGGGAGGCGAAGGTGAGTAGGCCGACCCCAAGGGACATGAACCAGTCTGCAAGGGCAGCGAGGGAGAGAATGGTCAGCCTGCAGGTTTGGACCGTCCTATGCCCCCGCCCTGTCCCTGTTCCCACGGCCCTCACCTGTGTAGTAGTGATAACACACCAGCAAGGTCCCAATGGCAAAGCAGAGCAGGACAAAATGGAAAAACTCATCTGTAAAGGCAGAGATGAGGAATTACTATTTGCTTCTTTCTCTCTCTCTTTTTTTAGTTACTAAAAGTATTCTTGTCTCTGCTCCAAAGTGACTTTATTCAGAGACACAGCTCCAGACCAGCCCAACTAGAACAGTATCCCAAATCTCACTCTTTTCCAGGCTTTATCTCGTTTTATTATTTTTCTAACACTGACACCGCTCAACTTATTATATTTTTATTTCCACACTTATTCTCAAAAAACAAAGAAAAAACCATGAAATTGATTTATTTTGTCTGTCCCCCTCAGGATGCTGGGGCAGGGATTTTGCTCAGAGAATAAAGCACTGCCAGGCACACAGAGCTGCCCTACTGTATTTGTCACATGAATATTAAATGCAATTATAAAAAATGCATTTTTTACAAACTTTACAAAATCCCCCTTCTTAAAAGCAAGCAGTGATTGTCAAAGCCTTTCCAGGCATATATACACATATTAAAAAAAAAAGCAGGAAGTAGCACAATCCCAGATTTTAAGATATACTACAAAGTTGTAGTAATCAAAACAGTGTGGCATTAGCATAGAGATAGACACATAGATCATTGGAACAGAATAGAGTCCAGAAATAAAGCCATGCTTTTCTGGTCAATTAATCTTCAACAAAGGAGGCAAGAATATCCAATGGAAAAAAGACTGTCTCTTTAACAAATGGTGTGGGGAAAACTGGACTGCAACATGCAAAGGAATAAAACTGGACCACTTTCTTATGTCATAGACAAAAATAAATTCAAAATGGATTAAAGACCAAAATGTGAGACAAGAAACCATAAAATTCCTAGGAGAAAACACAGACAGCAATTTCTTTGACATTGGCCACAGCAGCTTCTTTATAGATATGACTCCTGAGGCAAGAGAAACAAAAGCAAAATTAAACAAATGAGGCTATACCAAAATAAAAACTTCACAGTGAAGGAAACCATCAACAAAACAAAAAGGGAACATAGTGAGTGGAAAAAGATATTTGCAAATGACATATCTGATAAGGGATTAGTATGCAAAATATACAAAGAACTTATACAATTCAACACCAACAATCATCATCATCATCATCATATCAGCATCATCATCCAATTAAAAAATGGACAGAAGACATGAACACACATTTTTCTGAAGAAAAATCCAGATGGCCAACAGACACAATGAAAAGATGCTCAATATCACTAGTCATAAGGGAAATGCAAATGAAAACCACATGAGCTTTCACTTTACATCTGTCAGAACAGCTAAAGTAAAAGAGACAAGAAATGAAAAGTGTTGGCAAAGATGTGGAGAAAAAGGAACCTCATGTAGGGTCAGTGGGAATGCAAATTGGTACAGCCACTGTAGAAAACCAATTGTGGGGTTTCCTCAAAAAATAAAAAATAGACTTACCATACAATCTAGTAATTCCACTACTGGGTATTTACTCAAAGAAAAAGAAAACACTAATTCAAATAGATATATGCACCCTGATGTTTATAGCAGCATTGCCTACAATAGCCAAATTATAGAAGCAGCCCAAGTATCCATCGATAGTTGAATGGATAAAGATATGGTGTGTGTGTGTGTGTGTGTGTGTGTGTACTATCTATCCATCTATATTACTCAGCCATAAAAAGAATAAGATCTTGCCATTTGCAAAGACATGAATAGACTCAGAGGGAATGATGCTAAGTGAAATAAGTCAGTCAGAAAAGGACAAATACCACATGATTTCCCTCATGTTATTTAAGAAACAAAACAACATATAAACAAAGAAAAAAGAGAGACAAATACAGAGAACGAACTGATGGTTACCAGAGGGCAGGAGGTGGGGCGGGGGATGGGCAAAATATGTGAAGGGGATTGAGAATACACTTATGATGATGAGCACTGAGAACTGCAGAGAACCGTTGGATCATTATATTGTACATCTGAAATTAATAAAACACCGTGTATTAACTATACTTGAATTTTTTTAAAAAAGCAGGACCAATTTGTATACCTGCTGCTCCATCATTTGCTTTCTTCCTCTCACAGATAGATCAGGGCCATCTTTCCATCTCAGAACATACTAGATCTGCCCCGTTCTTTTTTTTTTTTTTAATTTTTAATGTTTTATTTATTTTTGAGAGAGAGAGAGAGAGAGAGCATGAGCAGGGGAGGGGCAGAGAGAGAGGGAGACACAGAATATGAAGCAGGCTCCAGGCTCTGGGCTGCCTGTCAGCACAGAGCCCAACATGGGGCTGAACCCACAAACCATGAGATCATGACCTGAGCTGAAGTCGGAGGCTCAACCGACTGAGCCACCCAGGTGCCCCTCTGCCCTGTTCTTTGATGACTGCACAGTGTTCTGTGGTATAAACTTAACCAATTTATTTAATTGGTCCCCCATCAATAAACCTGGAAGTGTCCGATTTTTTGCTATTACCACTGCTGCTACGCAAACGTCACTAGACATGAATCTATGCACGTGTTTCTGTGGGCCCGATGCCCAGAAGTGAAATTGCAGGCTTGCGGGGCTCTCATAGCTAACAGAGGTATGGAGAGGAGCTAAGAGCAGGGTCTGGGCCTTGGGTAGGTGTTCAGGTGTGTTCTGGAGGCCTCCCTGCGTCTTGCCAGGCACTGGGGTAGGTCACTGGGGAGAGAACACAGGGCCCTGGACTCGTTCAAGGGGCTGTGATGAGAGGAGGCTCTGCTGTCTGTGTCAGAAGGACAATGACAACGACAGGGCGGCATTAAAGACACAGGGGTTCCAAACTAAGACTGTGCTCTAGGAAGGAGAGCGGAAAGGGGAATCATCTTCTTGCTTTCGGGTATAATGCTGGGTCCCGCACTTTGGGAATCTCAGTGTTATTCCCGTGAGGCACATTTCACAGCCCGTGAAAGTTCCAAAGCCCTGGTTCCTTTAGCTGGACAGAGACAGAGTCAGGGGCTCCCACCCAGGTGTCCTACTCCCTGAAGGTGGCCTTTTGCAACAACACCAAATGTTTCAAGGACAACTTCCATTTGTTTAATACAACACCCTGGTCTCACATCCCTTCCTCATCCTCCTCCCTAAAGCCCTCACAGACTCCAGGCTTGGAGTGAAGGAATTCCTTCCGGTTCTTACTGCTCCTTCTCCAGAGTCTAGGCTAATCTAACCTCAAGGCTTCCTTGCTCCACCTCCAGCTCCCTATCATGGCCAGAGCCCTGGGGGGCATTTATCATCCCCGTGACTTTGTGACTCTGTGTAGAGCAGAAAGAGCACAGGACCAGGGTTCAAGTCCAGGTCGTACGACTCGCTAGCTGAAAGCCCACAAAAGCCCACACGCCACCCTTGAGTCTTAGCTTCCACATCTGCACAATGGGAGTCAATATACCACCTTCTTGCCGTGATTCTAAAGTGAGGTGTTTGCAAACACGGCACATGACAGAGGTGGGCTATGACAGCTGTTTTTCTAGGCCACCAGTGGAGTTTCTAACCATAGGAATCTGGACCAGACAGGCAGAAACAACTTTGGGGCACGAATTCTCTTTCTTTTTAAAAAAATTTTTAATGTTTATTTATTTTTGAGAGACAGAGACAAAGCTGAGCAGAGAAGGGTTAGAGAGAGAGAGACACACAGAATACGAAGCAGGCTTCAGGCTCTGAGCTGTCAGCACAGAGCCCGACGAGGGCCTGAACTCACAAACCCTGAGATCATGACCTAAGCCGAAGTCGGTCGCTTAACAGACTGAGGTACCCAGGTGACCTTGGGGCACCAATTTTCTTACCATCTTTCTCTTCTTTTCTTTTCTTTCTTTCTTCTTCTTCTTCTTTTTTAAGTTTATTTTGAGGGGGAGGAGAGGCAAAGAGAGAGGAAGAGAGAGAATTCCAAGCAGGCTCTGTACTGTCAGCACAGAGCCCAATGTGGGGCTCTATGCCACGAACCAAGAGATCATGACCTGAGTGGAGATCAAGAGTCAGATGCCCAACTGACTGAGCCACCCAGGGGCCCGCTTACCATCTTTCTTTATATTCAGTCTTCTTAACTGAGAGGCCTCCACTTCTCCTTAGGAACAAGAGAGAGATGAGTGTTTACTTTGATGAGGGATGGCTGGTGGGGTTTTCTCCTCTTTGCCTCACTGAGACTGGCTCTCCTGGGTTCTTCTTCCTGGGTCAGAGGGCACTCACCACAGGACCCATCAGGGCAAAGCTGTGAAGGTGGGCAGTGTCTGTCCTTGGGACTCCCACTGACACCTTCCTATCAACACAGGCCTGAGTCTGTATTCCATTTCCTTTTTCCTGAGCTTGGAGAGCCCTTTCCAGAATCAAGGTGACACTCTGGCTGGTGATGTTGTCCCTGCTGTAACTGACCCACCCTCTCGGGCTGTCTAGTCCTGCCCTAACCCCCTGGAATGGAGGCCACCTCCCCCTCTCGGAGTTTGTGTATTTACCACTTGCTGGGTCAGAGCCTCTCCTTCGGAGTCCTGGAAAGCAGAAACTCAACATTAATGCCAGGCTAGCTTGGGCCCTTGACCGGTGCCTCCACCCTAGCAGAGGAAGTAGGTGACTTCTGAAAATCCCAAGTCAAATTCTCCAGCCCCCAAGGGATCTTTACTGATTGCTGATTGTAATCCCCTTGCCTCTTGCCTAACGCCCCTTTCTAATCTGCACTGGGCCCCTGCCTGGCTGAGGTCAGAGCCTCAGGCCCCCAGGTGGATTTGGAGTGCCCACCTCACACCACGAACCCTGACAGCAGCTGGCTCTCACAGGGGAGAGACAAAGCCCAGACTGATCATCAACAGCACTGACAACCCCTCTCCCCTAACTGGACACTCACCTGATTCTCCTGAGGGCACCACCTCTCCGGGGGCACCTACACAGAAGGAAAATCAGCGATCACATATCCATTACCCTCTGGGTGGGGAGAACTGATACTGTGGGGAAGATGGATCTCATTCAGAGACTTGGTGGGCTCTGGGTGGGCCAAGTGGGGACTGGTGCAAGCTGGGGGGCTATTCCATCTAAAGGGGCAGCTGCTACCCATCAGCCATTGAAAGGCACGGTAGGAATGCCTGTTCAGTGTTACAGGTCATCCAATTTCCCACGAGAGGCCAGAAAGCCAGGTTTTACATCAAAATTTTTAAAGTTTATTTATTTTGAGAGAGAGCGAGAGAGAGAGAGCACGTGTGCACACGCCGGAGGTACAAAGAGAGAGAATCCCAAGCAGGCTCCACGCTGTCAGCACAGAGCTTGATGCAGGGCTGGAACCCACGAACCATGAGATCATGACCTGAGCCGAAACCAAGAGTTGAACGCTCAACTGACTGAGCCACCCAGGTGCCCCTATATCAACTTGTTGATTATAGAAAAGGTGGGCACCTCTTGTATTCCACTGAATTGAAGACATCATCATTTGTGAGAAATGACATTATTTTCATATTACTATGTAAGGAAAACCACTGCCAATTTTAATTGTAAGTTGCCAGTGATTTTCAGATGCGTCCTGATTTTAGAGATGTCTAAATGTGAAAAAGTAGGAGTTGTAGAATTGATGAAATGTAGTAATAATAATAACAACAACAACACTCTTTGAGCTAGATAAAACACATATGTCTGCACACATGTAGGCATCAATTTGCAACCTTTGCCTGTTCATGACTACACAGATGTGTGTGATGACACTGAGCCACGTGGCCCTAGCTCCACCAGGCCCTGAGTTCGTGGGAACCAGGGTGGGCTGCAAATTGGTAACTCCGGCCCCACGCTCCCCTGAGTGTTGAGCTCCATGTGTGGGCGGCTGAGGGTGATTTGAGCCCTGTGTACTTGTCCCGAGCTGCTGCCTCCCTATTAATCTCCTCTGGGGTGGCCTACCCACCCCATTCATCCTGATTCTCGGGGCCTATTCTAGTTCCTGGGGACTTCTCTCCTAGCCTGTCAAATCCATCCCCCAAGGGCAGGCAGGACCTCTTGCATCGCCCTCCACCGGTAGTCCCCACACCTGTACACTTCCCATTCTTGAGGTCAGCCCCAGGACACAAACATTAGAAGAGGGCATTCAGCACACAACAATAAACATGCTAAACTGTCTTTATGCAAACAGATCTTTATGTTATGCAAATAGGAAACATCATTTGCAGGTGACTTGAGTGGTCAGTGCTGAGGGTACAGAAAACATACCCAGAATCGCATGAAATGAGACTCCAGGAGTGTAATTTACTAAGAACCTCCGACGTCTTGGGGCAGGAAAAGTAATTCACAAATTCACAAACGTGGTGCTATCTACGTTTCAGGGAATATGAATTACTTTTATGATAAGAAAAAAACCCATTTTTAAATATATGTAAATGTAACCGTTTGTCCCTCTTTCATGTTACACCCAGTGAAACTATTCCTACACTACTTGAGTAATTAAGAACATTTTTCTAAACCAAGTTAATACTGTCTTTGTGAAAGAGAGAAAGAAAAAGAAAGGAAGGAAGCAAGAAAAAAAGAAAGAAAGAAAGGAAGAAAGAGAAAGGAAGGAAGAAAGGAAGAAAGAAAGAAAATTCAGATGAGCAAATAAAACAGTATAACTATTTACCCACAATGCTACCACCCAGAGGCAGCCATGGGTAATATCTTGATGCAGAAATTAAAATACTCTGTTTACATTTCTTAGAATGTATATGTGTTTCTTATTGGTTTTCTTGGGTTATTACCAGGTGTTAGGAGACTAAGTAGATTATAGAAATGTTGGATTAAATGAAGTTAAACAGGTTTTCGTATCTGCAGTAGGCATTTGTTAGGCTTTTTTGGCAAATGGGTTCATTCCTACAAATTGCCCCTGTCTCATCAAAGTGCTACCAAGCAAATTGCCATGTTTATAACTCCTTGCTGTAATAATCACTATGTCTGGAGATACTCCATGAGGTATTTAGAGATCAGATCCTTAATTTTCCCATGCATGTGTACACAGCCCACTATTCCAAGACAGGGGTTGCTAATCATGTTCTATTTTGCTGGTTGGGAAGCTCAGGCCCAGATTGGCTGACTGACGCAGGATGTCCTGCAAGTCAAGATGATAGTTCTGAGGAGGATCTGGGGGAGTCTCCCCATGGTAGAAAATGCCTGTCCCGTCTGTCAATGTTCTAACCATTCATCTTGCCATATTTCATTTTCCTAGCACTACTCAGCCCACTGCAACACCCTCTTGGTCTGTTTTCTGTCCCACAAAGTCCAGAGCGCTCATGTCCTCTGTGTATTTCCATTTTCTCTAAAGCCACTGGACGATGACTTACCTTCATAGAGCTGAAGCTCGTCCTTCAAAAGGTCAGGCTCCTCATCCTCAGCACCTGAGTGGAAACAAATCCTTTTAGTCAGCTCTCCCCAGTCCCAGTTCCAGTCTCAGCCTCCCCGGACGGCTTCTATCTTCTACACACCTGAGGCCTTAAAAAGTAATACAGGCCTTGTTTGTGCTGGGGGTAAGCCTAGCCGCCTGCAGGAGGCAAGACAGCCTTTACAAGTACTTTCCCTTTATCATGTCTGACTCCCCCACATGCTCAAAGGTGACTGTGGTCAGTTTCCTGGAAAAGAATTGAGGGTCTGAGAGGACCTGGGCCTCCTTCAAAGTCAATAATCAGAGTTGCCATTTATTGAGCACTTACTATGTACCAACACGGAACTTAGTAATTTATATTTAACATTTTGTTAGAACCCCGGGGTGGCTGAGCGTCTCAGTCGGTTAAACACCCGACTCTTGATTTCTACTCAGGTCATGACCTCACAGTTCATGAGATCCAGACCTGCCTTGGGCTCTGTGCTGACAATGTGGAGGCTGCTTGGGGTTCTCTCTCCCCCTCTCTCTGCCCTTTCCCTGCTTGTGTGATCTCTCTCTCTCAAAATAAAAAAGTAAACTTAAAAAAAATATTTCGTTAGATCCTTATGGAAATCCAATCAAGAAGGTATTAGTATCTCTCCTTGCCCCATTTAATGGGTAAGGGAACTGAAGCTCACAAAGTTAAATTATTCCCTGAAGGTCAGACAGCCAGTAAGTGGCAATTCCAGGGTTGAAACCCAGATCTATCACCAAAGCCTGCAATCCTAATCACTCTTATCTTCAGAAATAGAGCCCAAAACTCAATTCCGGCTTCCTGGGCAGCATTTATTAAACATCTCCTGTGTGCCAGGTTCTGTACTAGGCATTAATACAGACTCTGCCCCATGCCCTTTTCTTCCCACAATCTACTTAGGCCAAACTGTATTTAAAATTTTTATTTTTTGCAAACATTTTCTTCTGGTTTTAAAAACAGAACATGTTCATTGTATAATATTTATAGTACGGGACAGGTCCAAAAAGCGAAAGCAAAAATCATCCACAACTGAACCATCCAGAGATAACCACTCCTAACATTTTGCTATTTTTCCTTCCTGTCTTATTTATGACCACATATGCGTGAATTTTTACAGAGTATATATGAGATCAAACCAGTCATATGATTTGGCATCTTTCTTTGTCACTTTGGAGCTGTGTGAAGAACAGAACTGTAGCCAACCAGGGAAGGGTGTATTTTGCTGTCGTTGGACATGAGATCATTTGCTATTGGTGCCTTACTATAAACGCTGCTGTGAGGACATCTTCACACAGGTCTGCTCAGTCCCACTGAGAAACTCAACCGGGAGCTGGCGGTGGGGGGGGAGGTGGTGCAAGGGAGAAATGGCAAGGCCTATTACCTACCAGGTAAGCTGTCCCTGGGGGGGTGCCCAGCCCCCTGGCTCTGCCGATGTTTTCCAGTTACTCTGGGGTGCTGGTCCTCATCACCACTCGCTGCAAGGAACAAACACAAACTCTAGGAGAACTTCAGCCTGGCATGAGCCTGAAATACATTCATTCTTTCTTTACATTCACTCTTGGGGAATGGGGGGTAGGAGATCTGCCACAAGCTTTCTGTGTGACCTTGGACAACTCATGTCATATTTCCACTGTTGCTTTCATTAAGATAAGACGAGGTCATCTGAGGTATTACTACAAGTACAGGGGTTGTGTCACCTCTGTGTCCCCACATCATGCGGACTGTCTTTGCTCCCAACTGGAAGGCCTTTCCCATTTGTCTCCTTTATCTTGAAGATGAAGGAGTAGAAAGCTTTTTCTAACTGCCCCCGCTCACACTCATCTTTGCCCTTCCTCATCTGGGTTACGATCGCATCAGCTGTGTATGCTTGGCACAGTGGGCGGGAGGGCCAGCTGTGATGGTGTTGGTCTCTCCCACTGTCTTGAGCTCCTGAAGGACAAGGCCTGGGTTGGGCAAGGCCTGGGTCCCCACTGTTCTCAGGGTGCCCAGCTGGGAGGAGGAGTTTGATCAAGACTTGAAAATGACAGGGTTGTTGGCACTCTTGGACCAGTCAGGATTGCAGGAATTCAGGCCTGGGAGCCGGGTGTTCCTGGCTTCAGGTCCAGAGGACTCCCTTTGCCTGAGGATCACTGACTGGCTCGGGCAGGCGAACGTCCCTCAGCGTGTTTGCGGAGCTCCTGCTCAGTCGTGGGTAAGTTTTAAATTTCCAGGAAGCTAGATTAACTGTGTTTTAAAATCAGTGCATATGTGATCTCAGCTAGGTACAGAGAAAAAGGGATCAAGAAGTACGTTGAGATTACAACAGCAGGGTGCCTGGGTGGCTCAGTTGGTCGAGCTTCTGACTCTTGGTTTGGGCTCAGATCATGACCTCAGGGTCCTGAGATCAAGCGCTGCATCTGGCTCTGCGCTGAGCATGGAGCCTGCTTGAGATTCTCTCTCTCCCTCTCTCTCTGCCCCTCTTTCTGTCTCTAAAAAATAAATTAAATGAAAAAAAATTATAATAGCAGTATTTATCTCAGAAGATGGGATTTTGGTTACCTTCTATTTTCTTCTTTTCTGTATTTTATAAATATATATTTTTTAATGTTTATTTATTTTTGAGAGACAGAGAGACAGAGCATGAGCAGGGGAGGGGCAGAGAGAGAAGGAGACACAGATTCAGAAGCAGGCTCCAGGCTCTGAGCTGTCAGCATGAAGCTCGATGCGGGGCTCGAACCCACGATCCATGAAATCATGACCCAAGCTGAAGTCGGCCGCTTAACTGACAGAGCCACCCAGGCGCCCCTGTATTTATAAATATTAATCAATGTAAAAAAAAAAAGCGTTTTCATTGCATTTTGAAAAATATAAAACAACACAAAAAATGAAACAAAAAAATATTCCAAATTATATTGGCCAGGGACAACCTCCATCAACATGTAAATGAACGTTATTTTAGCTTTCTCTATGATGTATTCACAATATGTGATTTTTTAATAAATATATTGTAGTATTAAAAGGTATTATAGTGTTAAATGCTTTCTAAAATGAGGACAATTTTTATATGTGCTCTCTAATTCAATTATTTAAAAAATTAACCCTGGCAAAAAGACTCATAGTTAGTTGCTGGTGCCCCAGTACCCATCCCAGAGCCTGGCACATGCTGGTGCTTAACAAATATTTATTGAATAAATGTAAGGAAACACAGTCACATGTGTTTAGTGATTATCTCTGGGTGACAGAGCAAAGGATGATTTTCTTCTTCTTTCTACTTCCCTTATATGCTCCACAGTTTTTACAGTGTTCCTATGTTAATCTTGCACAATAAAAAGTTTTAATTAGAAAGCAACAGGATACATTTATGTAGGGAGAGCAGCCTAACATGTTGAATTAAGAGAACAAAAATGAAAGGACATTCTACTTCCTGTCACAGAATAATCTGGCAATTTGTAATCAAGACCCAACTGGAGATGTTCGTGCCCTGAAACCCACAAAAGGACTTGTGGGGAATTGATGCTTAGAACGTGATGTGTGTGAAAACTTCAAAAAGTAAAAGCTTTTGAGCAAAGATATTTATGAGCATGCTAAGCTGGTGGTGAGGTTGGGGGACGATCTTTTTTTTTTTTAAAGTTTAATTTGAGAGAGAAAATGTATATGTGTGAGTAGAGAAGGGGCAGAGAGAGAGAGAGAGAGAGAGAGAAAGAGGGAGAGAATCCCATGGAGGCTCCACGCTGACAGTGCAGAGCCCAATGCGAGGCTCAAACTCAACCGTATGATCATGACCTGAACTGAAACCAAGAATGAGATGCTTACTCGATTAAGCCACTCAGCTGCCCCTACATGGCATCTTTTACTTATTTCCTTATAGTCTTTGCTCCTTCCACATAATCTAAGCTTTATGACCCGGAGATCATCATCCCTGTCTGCTTAGTTTATCAGCACTTAGAAGACAGTAAGAATTTGTTTAATGCATGAATGCACGGATGTGTGCTTACATATTTTATATATATATAAACATATGTGTGTGTGCTTGGGTGTGTGTGTTTATTTAGAGAGAGAGAGAGAGAGAGAGAGAGAGAGAGAGAGAATGAGCCAGGGAGAGGCACAGAGAGAGAGGGAGAGAGAGAATCCCAAGCAGGTTCTGGGTGACAGCACTGAGCCCAACATGGAGCCCAATCTCAGAAACTGTGAGGTCATGACCTGAGCCAAAATGAAGAGTCTGATGCTAAACCCACTGAGCCACTCAGGCGTCCCAGGGGATAATCTTAACAGTTATTTTTTAGAGCTGTTACTATGTGCTGCTAGGTGCTAAAACCTCCCAATTATTCCATGAGGCAGTAGCTTTTCTTATCATCTCCAAGTTTACAGATGAGGGCCCCAAGGCACCTAGGGTTTAGCAGTTTGCCCAAGGACACATAGCTAGCGAGTGGCAAAGAAAGGGTTTGGACCCAGTCAGGCTGCTTGAGCAGACAGGTGCGCTGAGTTCAACAGCAGAGCACTCCTGAGAAGCCTAAAATTACTTGACAGGAGACGCAGCCGTTGAGAGGCTTTCTGGGAAGCATGAAAGTTAGCTGCAATGATATTACAGAATAACACAATACTCAGGATACGATGGCAAAAATGTGTTAAATGGAGGACAAAACTGTCTGTGTGTTCAGTTATGACTGTGTACAAGTCGCGTGTACCAATAGCTGGGGTCTGGAAGGGAATGCAGAAAAACAGAATTGAAGTATCGAGGCAGGAGATGATGGGGGATTGTTTTCTCATGTAAATGCTTTTCTTGAATAATATTATGAAGATACATACATATGTATTAATCTTTGCTATACCTGAAGAAGAGGAGGATGACGAGGAGGAAGTGGAGGAGGAAGATGAAGAGGAGGAGGAGGAGGAGGAAAAACACTTGTCTCTCATGGGTTGTTCTTGAGGAAAGAGTCCAGCTTCTGTGTCTTGCTTGTGGAAATCCGTCTCTCCATCTGGGAGGCGCACAGAGGCAAGGATGAGTGTTTCTTGCCTTTCCTACCCCAGAGTCCACCAAGACCTCCCCAGCTGTCTACTTGGACTTGGGGTCCAGGAATGGCTGGGATACTCTTCCCAGTGGAAGGTGCAGGAGATCAGAATTCTCACCGACCGCAGGGCCTCTAGGAAGGCCCTGGGCATAAATTTCACTGAATATGGAGCCCAGACTGAGAGGCTTCTAAGGCCCGTATTCTGCCTGGAGGTCACTAGACTGTGATACCAACGTAGGGTTCACTGTAAGTTACAGGGCAGGTAGGATCTGGTCAAGCGAACCTTCTCATCCCCCATTCTGGGGCAGAGCAGGACAGTTCCCGCCTTCTCAGGGCCCTCTGGAGTGCCAGTCTAAGTACCCAGAACCCCCTTGAGATTTGGGAAGCAACTGAGGGTCTGCTAAGCTAGAGAGTTCTAGGGGACAGAGGGGACCAAGCGTGTGTGTGTGTGTGTGTGTGTGTGTGTGTAAAACACTACTTCTCTAGAGGATTCAACTCTGACTTGAGCCACTGTGAAACATGAGCTAAGGAGAGTCTTGTGTTCCACCAGCCCTGGTGGGCTCTACCTCCCATGTGGCTTTGCCCAGAGGGTGAGAGGAGGCAAACATACAGTCTAGGTCTTCTGTTACTCCAGGGACTCGACTGTGATCTTGAGTCTGGGAGGAAGGTCCTGAAGTCTCCATGGTTTCCCTTGGAAGAATAACAGTAATCAGAATAACAATTAATTAATAACAATATTAATAATATTATTAATTAATAAAAACAATTAATTAATATCACCTTAGTTAACCCCTTTAACATATAAAGAGCTTGGCAAATAAAGAAGAAAGAGACAAACACCCAATATTCAAAAATACAAGCAAACAACTTATACAAAAAAAGAAGACACAACTGGGAAAATTTGAATAATGATCATCCTTTGATAATATTAGTAACTTTTTTCTTTTTCTTTGTTTTTACATTTATTTATTTTTGAGAGACAGAGCATGAACAGGGGAGGAGCAGAGAGAGAGGGAGACACGGAATCTGAAGCAGGCTCCAGGCTCTGAGTTAGCAGTCTGCACAGAGCCTGATGTGGGGCTCGAACCCATGAACCGTGAGATCACGACTTGAGCCGAAGTCGGACGCTCAACCAACTGAGCCACCCAGACGCCCCAGTAACTTTTTTTTTAAAAATAGACTTTAGTTGTTAGAGCAGTTTGAGGTTCACAGCAAAACTGAATGGAAGGTACAGACAGAGATAACCATGACCCTTGGCCCCAAACATGTATTTTTAAGTGTGATATTTATATTAAGGTTATGTCCTTAAATTTAAGGATAGATACTGAAATTTTTATGACAAAATTATATGACGTCTGGGACTTTCTTCAACATGATCTTGTTGGTGGGGGGGGGTTGGAGGGCATAAGTGGGAGTCCAAATAAACAGACATGACCATGAGTTAATAGTTATTGGAGCTGTATCAAAATATAAATGGTGGTTATCTCTGAGTGGTGGTATAATGTATTTTTACTTTTTCTGAATTTTTAACAGTATTGCTTTTGTTGTAATAAAATAGCCAATAATTTTTCCTTACATACTTAAAAAAATGTAATATGCCAATATCAGAATAGTATACACCAGCATAGTACTTAATGGTTTTACAAAGGGCTTATCTGAGCCTGATCACAAACCAGTCAGGTAGGAATTTGGCTTAATTGCTCCTCACATTTGAATTATAGTTTCTAGACAACAGAACTTCCCCAAATATTGTCTCCTCTGACTGTTACAATCACCCTTCAAGGTATTTTTATTATCCCTATTTTATAGAGGCACTCCAGTACCCATATTAATACTCCTCAAAACATTGGTCTGGGGCACAAAACTACTCAAGGACACTCTGGAGTCTGGCCCTGCTGGAATGCCTTTCAGGTTTATGGATGCAAGCAGTGAAGGTAAGGGCAGGAAGCAGGCACTTGAAGATGAAGGGTGAAGTTTGGGAATGTGTTCCTTCAGGACTTTCCTGAAATTCTGAGAGGGAGTTAGAGGTAACTCTGGAGGCTGGCGTTCAGGTGAACCTACAAGAAGGCCATAACTGTGGCCTTGGAAAACCCAAATGGCTGACCAGAGTCAGCTGGTGTTCTCGGAGCAGGGCTCCCCTACAAAGGCTTTATTTTAGTGGGGCCCATGGCTACCCAGCTACAGACTATATTTCCAGTATCCCTTGAAGCTAAGTGTGGCCATTTGACTACATTCCTGCTGATGGAATGCGCAGGGATGGGATATGTGTGGTGGTGTGTCGGTAACGGTTTAACGGCTCTCCAGGGAAAAAACAAGTATACACACATGCGCGTGTGTGCGCGCGCACGCACACACACACACACACACACAAATTTGTTTTAAGTTTTACTTACGTAAGGAATGCATAGCATACAGTTTACAAACAATAAAATATATAGTACTCTTTACTGGAAATCTCACACACCTGTAACTTCAGTGTGCTTTGGAATTTCATGCAAAACCCGCTATCCGTTTTTATAAGTCCATCACCAGCAATAGCATCACAAAATCAGGCTACTATGAATTTTTGACGACTACCAGTTTCAGCAAAAAAGTTGCCGAAATCACTGATGAATGCGAATGCTTCCGTGTCTGCTGATATTTTCCTTCACATTAACGAATAAGACAAAAGTGAAACAACTAAGGCAGTCGTTGTCACACTTCGTCAGTGATATGAGCAACTTCTTTGCTGAATCGCATGAGTTTTGAAATTCCGGAAGACTATTTTCTTGACTTCTGCTATTCACAATGTAATGGCTGTAGGTGCAACCCAGTTTTAGGTTGAATCTGCATTATTAGTGTTTTCTTGACCACTTTCTAAAATTTAGACAGTCAACAGAACAAACCCTCAAGCTCTGATTTGTAGAGGTGACTGATTTCCGTGGTGTAAATACTCCCACAGCGACTGATTTCAGGCTACCAATGTGAGGTCATGGAGTGCAAAGTCGGGAAGGGATGTGATGAAGAACACATTATGCAGTGTTTCTACCATATGGACAAAACAGATATGAAAATCTCAAGTGCCTAGGTAATAGCAGAAAGTAGTAAAATAAATAAGGAAGTGATACGTTTTGAGCATGTATTAACTTTGTTTTTAATATAATTTATTTAATTGTACATTTTTTTATTAAAATTTTTTATTCTTATTTTTTATTTTTTAAAATGTTTTTATTATTTATTTTGGAGAGACAGAGAGACAGAGATTGTAAGCAGAGGAGGAGCAGAGGGGGAGGGAGACACAGAATGTGAAGCAGGCTCCAGGCTCTGAGCTGCCAGCACAGAGCCCGATGCGGGGCTCAAACTCACAAACCCGGGAGATCACGATCTGAGCTGAAGTTGACCACCTAACCAAGTGAGCCACCCAGGTGCCCTTAAAAAATTCTTTATTTTTTTTAATGTTTATTTTTGAGAGACAGAGAGAGGGAGGGCGAGGGAGAGAGCAAGTGCAGAAGGGGCAGAGAGAGAGGGAGACAGAGGATCCGAAGCGGGGTCTGCGAAGACAGCAGAAAGCCTGATGCGGGGCTCGAACTCATGAACAAAGAGATCATGACCTGAGCCGAAGTTGAACACCCGACCAACTGAGCCATCCAGGTGCCCCTTCAATCAGCTTCCAAAATTCCAAAAGATTTAACGATCTATTCTCACAGGTGATACTTCTGCCTGTATTCTACTTCCTCCTTCCTGCTTTGTATATGCCGGGTGGGGGGCAGTGAACCAATCTCAATCATGCAAAACAAGCCAACACCCCAGGGGATTCCTGAGCAAGAAGTCCAAAGGAAATCTAAGCCTCGCAGGGTCTCATGCACCAGAGCCGCCTGGCCACCTGACCCTGCCTCTGATCAGCTATGTGCACGGAAATAAACTTCTCTCTTATTTGAGCCCTGTGATTTGGTCTATTTGTTACAACAGCGTAGCCAAGTTGTGCAGGCTTCATTCGGAAGCCTCCCTTATTTCTTCTCCCAGTTCTGAGTCTAAGCCTTCAACTCGAGAAGGGACAGATTCACTACTCTCTGACTAGTTTAGTTACTAACCTCAACCCTCCTGACATTCGGGACCGATGATTCTTTGCTGTTGTATGTGCAGGGTGTTTAGCCTCCTCACTAGATGCCAGGAGCAACCCCCAACCAGTTGTTGGGATGGTCAAAAACGTCTCCAGGCACTGACAAAGGTCCCCTGGGGGCGAAAGTCATCCCAGCTTGAGAACCACTGGTCTAGAGAATCTACTCTTTTTTAAAAATTTAATTGTGTTAAAAATTTTTATTGAGGTGTAATTGGCATATAACATCATATGTGTTTCAGGTGTACAATGTGATGATTCAATATTTGTATACACTGTGAAACGTTCATCACAGTAAGTCTAGTTATCATCTGTTCCCACACAGAGTTACAAGTTCTTCTTATGGTGAGAACTTTTAAGAGCGATTCTTTTAGCAACTTTCAAATATGCACAACCATATTATTAACCATAGTCACCGTGTTGTACAATACATCCCCCATGACTTATTTTATTCCTGCAAGTTTGTACCTTTTGACTGACCATTTCAGCCAGCCCTCAGCCATCATCTCTGGCAATCACCCATTTGTTCTCTGTATATATGAGATTTGGGGTTTTTATATGTATGTATGTTTGTTTATTTTTAGTACAGAATCTACTCTTTTTTTTTTTGAGAGAGAGAGATAGAGTGAGCGGCCAGGGGAGGGGAAGAGAGAGGAGACAGAGGATCCAAAGCGGGCTCTAAGCTATCAGCACAGAGCCTGATGTGGGGCTCAAACCCACGAACCGTGAGATCATGACCTGAGCTGAAGTTGGATGCTTAACTGACTGAGCCACCCAGGTGCCCCAGTACAGAATCTACTCTTAATCCACCACAAGACCTTGGCAAGGTAATATCCTTCCCTATGCCTCAGAGGCAGGCCATCTGGGCTTGGGTCCTATCTGACACTTCTGGTTGTGGGATCTTGGGATCTTAACATCTCGCTATCTCAAGTTTCCTCATCTGTAAAATGGGAACAACAATAGTGCTTCTCTCATAGTGTTGTTGTGAAAATGGCATGAATTAAAACACGTAAAGCATTTAGAACAATGCCTGGTGTAAAGCAGGTGTGAAATAGATACCAGTTGAGATGACTTCAGGCCTCCAAACCTAGGCCATTCTTTCTTATTGTCAAAATTTGTAGCTGACCTTCCAAGCACAGCTCAAATGCCAGCTCCTTCATGAAGCCCTGTGCTAGTTGCTAGGACCTAACCAGTCCCCAGCCTCCTAACCTCACTCCCTTCATCTTCCTCCCCTCAGCATCCCTGCCCTTCTAGATTCTTGCTAACAAAACTGCACTTTTGGTCATTATGACAACAAGAGCGGCAATAAGACAGCATTTATACAGTGGCAAGAGCATGTGCTTTGGGGGCAGACGGACCAGGGTCCAACCACATTCCTGTCGCCTGTGCTCAGGATGCCCTCGGGCAGACAGTCCCCTTCTCTCAGCTCTAGTGACCTCATTTGTGTGCTAAAATACCACCTCCTTTATAAAGCCCTGTGCTAGTTGCCTAACCAGTCCTCATCCTCCCTACCCTACCCTACCCTACTCAGCCCTGCCCCTCTTGCTTGCTAACAAAACTGCAATTTTGTTCTTCCAGCTCCAGTTAGATACTTGTTTTCTGAGCCTCCCTTGTAGCTGGGAGTGCCCATGAGACCCAGTTTGGGCCAATGAGAAGTAAGCAGGGGTTTGGCTGGGGTTCTGGGAAGGGTTTTGCTTCTCTTGACAAAAGAAGCCAACAGTGCTCATGCTGTGTCTTGCCTCTCCTTCCTTCCTTGAACATGAATGTGATGGCAGGAGCAACAGTGGCTGCCTTGTGACCATGAGGAAAAACCAAAGCAAATGAAGAGACATTGCTGAGCTGCTAAGCTAAGACCTTGCCAGCAGCTGGCTGCTTTCTTGTTATTTGTGAAAAATAAAACTTTATAGTCAGGATTTATTTATTTATTATTATTATTATTATTATTTTATTTATTAGAGAGAGAGCACAAGTGGAGGAGGGGACAAAGGGGGAGAGAGCATCTTAGGCAGGCTCCATGCTCAGTGTAGAATCTGACACAGGGCTTGATCCCACGACCCTGGGATCATAACCTGAGCCGAAATCAAGAGTCAGATGCTCAACCAGCTAAGCCACCCAGGTGCCCCAGTAGTCAGAATTTTTGATACACACTTCCTCTCTCCTACATTACATTCATGTTAATTGAGCACCTACTATGCGCTAGCATTGGGGATACATGGTGAACAAGTTACATCCCTGTCCTCAAGGAATTTTGTGGTAGACCAGGGGGCTATGAGAGCCCAGGGGCCAAATCAGACAAGGGTTAGTCAGGGAAGATTTGGAAGGGCCAGAGGGAACAGCATGCAAAGGCATAGAGGCAACGGGCTTTGTCACACATGGGAAACAGTTGCAGGAAACAGCTGTAAAGAAGAAAGGGATGGGGCGCCTGGGTGGCTCAGTTGGTTAAATGTCTGACTTCAGCTCAGGTCATGATCTCGCGGTTCGTGGGTTCCAGCCCTGCATTGGGTTCTGTGCTGACAGCTCAGAGCCTGAAGCCTGTTTCAGATTCTGTGTCTCCCTCTCTCTCTGCCCCTCCCTTGCTTGCACTCTGTTTCTCTGTCTCAAAAATAAATAAACATTAAAAAAATTAAAAAAAAAAAAGAAGAAAGGGATTTGGGGGAGGTCCAGAGTGGACCTCCACCTTGTCCCCAGGCACACTGCTCTCCTGAGCCTAGTCAATTCTGCCGCGTACCAGACTCTTCTTCCTCAAGGTGGGGCACGTGGTTGCACAACTCCAGGGGCCACTGTTCTTATTCACCTTCAGATCTCTCTGCTCAGGGCTCAGCAGAGGGTCTGACACACCCAGGGTGTGTCTCCTCCACTAGAGCCGGAACCCAGCATGAGGGGAGAGCCTAAGACTGCTTCATTTCTGCATCACCTGAACCCTACACAGGGCCTGGCAAAAGGAAAGATGTGATGATGATGATGATGGACGATGCTGACCATGACAACAAAGTCCTTACTATCTGCCAGGCAACCATCTGAGCACGTTACACATGGTAATATATCATGTATTGCTCACCACAACTCTGTGAGGGCTCACGTGGTTGTGCCCATTTTATAGATAAGACCATTAAGGCACAGGAAGACTAAGAAACTTTCTCAGGGCCATAACTAGTAAGTGGCCGAACAAAGGGAGTTTTTTAGTCCCCATCGGGAGATGGAAGGAGTGAAGCTGTCACCTCTTCTCAGGCCCTTGTCATTAGCACCAGGAACGAAGCCACGAAGTCACAGGAGTGCTATGCAAATGATGCTGACAGGGCTTGTCAGCCACTGGTGGAGCCCTGAGCAGTGTCAGCACAGCCAGGGAAACTTCCTCAGGCAGTGTGTCGCTCATCCATCAGAAGCAAAGGAAATCGAACTCATGGAACTGTCATGGAGGTTAGAACTGAGGTAGTCCTCTTTTTCCTTTTAATGTCCTTGCCCCATCCCTCCTCCACCCACGTCTGTTATGAGCAAGGATAAATAGAATTAAAAAACAATTGAAGCTTGAGAATCTGTGCACAGGGCAATGCTGAACTCAAGAGGGCAGCGCGACTGGTAGAGCATAGGCACTGGCAGAGGGATGGCTGGGACGACCTTCTCCACGGTCAAGTTCCTAGCGTGTGACCTCCTTTGAAGCAAGGTGGACTGTGGGGTGTGGAGACAGGAGAAGCGAGGAAAAAAGAATGCAGAGAGGGGAAAGAGACCAGGGCACGTTCTCCAAGATCTCGTTTCATGTTGTATTTTACACAGCAGGAAGCTGAGGCTTGGCCAGACAAGTGACTTGGTCAAGGTCTCCCAGCTGATAGGTGGGCTCGAATCCAATCCCTGCCCCAGCTGACCCTGGTTAGAGACTCCTAAACACCCCTCTCGCAGGTAGCCCCTTACCCAAGACTGAGCCTCTGAGGAATGCCTTTCTAGCACTTTCCTCCAAAAGGCCCAGCCCTGCTGAGTCACTGGTGGTGCCAGGGCCGCTGCACTCACAGTTCTTGCTAAACTGGATTTCCCTTCAGTTCAGTCCAGATTTCCTAAGCTCCTGCTCTCACAAGGGCCTGGGCCCACGGTGGAGGGGTGCTAGGGGACACCGGGCCGTCACCGCTTCACAGTGCCTTCCCTACCCAGCTCATCTGATACTTGTGCTGACCAGGAGGGAGGCAGAGTGGGGATTACTGTCCTATTTTACAGACAGGAAACTGAGACCCAGAAATGGAGAGGAACAATGGGGGCAAGGCTGGCTCCGGAACCCGACTCTTGATTCAGTAGCTGCTTTCCTTTCTCTGGGGGGCAGGGGTTGGGGGGGGGCACTGAGTTGGATTTCAATAGGTGCCAGAAGACAGAATGGGATAAAGGTTAATTAGAGGCAGTACATGGCAGGAAGTTGAAGGGGTAGGAACCCCATGAGGTTGAGGAAAATCATCCTGGGCCTTGAATGTCAGGCTAATGGTCATTTTCCTGTGGGTAGACTGTAGCGTTGTGCCTGGGAGCCACAAACGCAGGGCCAGCTGAGTTAAGCAGGCCCCAGCCAGTAAAGGGAACTGGATATAGAAACGGCAGCTGCACAGAGAACAGAGCTGATGAAGGGGTGGACATTTGTTGGTCCTGTCCACCTGGGACTGAAGCCCCTTCTTCTGGTGATTACACCAAGGGGGCAAGTCAGAGCCCTCCAGAATCTCCTTCAGCTTCCCAGGGCACCCCAGACAGGCACATGTGCCCTGGTCTGGCCGACACAGCTCGACCTCCTCCCTAAGTTCCTTTGATATGGAACTTCCAGAGAGGTCACTGCCCTGAACCCAGGTTAGACCGTCAGCCTCTCGCTCTAGGGAATCTGACTTGTGACACAAACGCAGTGGCTTAAAACAACACCAGTGTAGTATCTCACAGTTCTGTAGGTGAGAAGTCCGACACAGGTCTCACTGGGCTAACAGCAAGGGGTCAGCAGGGCTGTGCCTCTTTCTGGAGAGGAGAAAATCTGTCTCCTTGCTGCTGCTGCTGCTGCTGCTTCTCCTCCCCAAATCCCCTTAATCTCCTGCTTTGTCCAGCTTCTAGAGGCCACTCACAGTCCTTGGCCTGTGGCACCTTTTTCCATCTGCAAAGCCAGTAATGTCAGGCCAAGTCCTCACCTTGCACTGTGCTGACCTCTTCTGTCTCCCTCTTCCACTTTTTTTTTTTAATTTTAGAGAAGGGGGGGGAGGGAGAGGGAGAGGGGGAGAGAGAGAGAGAGAGACTGAATAGGGAGAGGGCAGGAGAGGAGAGAATCTCAATCAGGCTCCATGCTCAGCATGGACTCAATCCCATGACCTGAGCCAAAATCAAGAGTCTGATGCTCAACCAACGGAACCACCCAGGTGCCTCCTCCTTCTTCCACTTTTAAGGATCCTTGTGTCACTGTGACATTGGGCCCACCCAGGCCATCGAGGATCATCTCTCTATGTCAAGGTCAGCTGGTGAGCATCCTTATTCCCGTTAATTCTCCTTTGCCATGTAACCTTTCAGAGATTAGGATGCAGACGTTTTGTCCGGGGTTGTGGGGGCATTAGTCGGCCTGCCACAGTCTCTAACCCCAGTGCCTGCCACACCCTAGAGCCCTGCAAAGGCTGAACCTCTTTCTTCCTAAACCAGGTTCCTTGTCTGACTCCACCATGCTCCTGGGCCCCAAGGCTCCAGAGATGGGAAGGATGCCTCCAATCTTTCCTTCCCAGACAGGCAAAGCCCAGACTTGTCCCATTTTCTCTTCAAGAGGGCCTGGCTTTTCTTTTTCTTCTTTTTTTTTTTTTCAATGTTTATTTTTGAGAGAGAGAGAGAGAGAGAGAGAGAGACCGACCGGGGGAGGGGCAGAGAGAGAGAGGGAGAGACAGAATCCGAGCTGTCAGCACAGAGCCCGATGCCCAATGCAGGGCTCAAACCTAGGAACTGCAAGGTCATGACCTGAGCTGAAGTCAGAGGCTTAATTGCTGAATTGACTGAGCCACCCAGGCGCCCCTAGGCCTGGCTTTGCTTCCACTGCCTCCTTCCCAAGAGATCTGATAAGGGGACTGAGGGCTTTGGAATTGGTTGTCACTGTGTTTTTATCCCTGTCCCTTAGCTGCCTGGCTCCTCTCAGCCTCAGTTTCCCATCTATAAAATGGGGTATTAATATCTGCCCCTGAGACTGCTCTGTGGATTAAATGATATCGTGCCCACAAGCCTACCATATCGGCACTTCATAAACAAGAGTATCCTCTCCCTTTGTCCATGCTCAATGTCTCCCAAATTTGGCTAATGACTTGATTTCCCCAGGAGCACTGTCAACAGGCAGATTCCCAGAACACTCTCCTTTAAAGGTTCTCATTCAGGGGATTGGTGTTGGAGCAAAGTTAGGGATAGGATGTGGCTCAGGGAAGTTTGCAGCGTTAACAAAAGCATGCTAGGCAGAGTGTGGTCCACCCAGACCGCCAGAACCTCTCCCCTGAGTGTTAAAATAGTCTCCCTGCCTGTCTCTGGCCTCATCCCTCCAAACACATTGCCGGATTGCCCTGGGCGTCAGTTTCCCCACATGTAGAAGTTGGGCTGCTCTCTACAAGGTTCTTCCAGCTTTGACATTTTAGAAAACTAGCGCTACCCTCCAGTTAACGTCTTCAAGATTCATCCACTGAGAAAAGAACTTTGGGACCCAGGGTTGATGTGACCCGCAGGAAAGCCCAGAACAGCATCTTCTAATGATAAGATACATACAGTATCTATGGGGAATAGCAGGCGCTTGAAATACTCCAAGTAAAAAGGGGATTTTGTGTTCAAAGAAGTTTGGGCAATGCTGCTTTTCATAGCCCTCATCTAGGAGCTCCACAACATGTGATTGAATTTTAAAGGCTCTGAAAAGGCCTCCAGGAGAGAAAGCTCTTTGGCCCTATTAAATCCAACCCTTCCCCAAACTATACAAGAGCACAGTCCTTTCCCCCAGAATGGCATTCAGTGTCTTTTGGCACAGCTTTGGGAAATGCCATCTGCCTTTCCATCCTGGAGATCCTAGAGTCCAGGCCTGGGTACTGTCACTGCCCGCTTTGGACAGTGCCAATCCCCAGGTCCAGAGTTCCTCCATCCCTCCATCAGGATAGTTGCGGAAGGGAATGAATCAGAAACAGACCCTCAGAAGTCAAGGGCACAGCTTTTCAGCAGCTTTGGGATCCCAAGGTGTGGGTGGTAAATCCTCTCAGCATCCCCAGGACAGGGGCTGGGGGAGGAAACTGAGTTAGCTCTCATGAGACCAAGATCCTGGTCCTGGCCCTGCCCCCAACCCACTCTGTGCCCTCGGGTACATCACATCCTCCCTCTAGGTGCTTTTTCTCATCTACAAGACAGAGAATAATGTGTTATTCACATTTTGGAGTATGTATGGGGTTGTGGACAGGAAAGTTCATGATACCCTTAGCCAGGACATCATACTGAGAGGTATCTTGATTAAGTTACTGCAGCAAAGGGGTCTGACAGGGCCCACTCAAGTCATGCTTCATCACTTTGCTTCCCAGCTCTGTGACTTTGGGTAAATCATTTCACCTCTCTGAGCTTCACTTTCGCTCTCTGTAAAATGGGGATCAGTGTCACTGTGTTGCAGGGTAGCTGTGAGCATTGAGATGAAAATAACTTTAATTCTGAGCTCCTTGGGAAGAGGAATCATGTTTTTCTTGCTCTCCACTAAGCCCCTGGCTTAGACAAAGCTTCATAAAAATACTAAATTTAAGAGCTCAGAGAAATGTAGGCTGGCAAAGTTTCTTTAGCATCTCTTTCTTTCCTTTATATTACTTGTTCACACTCCTTCTTCTTCTTCAGCACCCTCCCCATCCTGCCCCCAGGCTCACCTTACCCCCACCGCCATCCCAGCTCCCCAGGTTTGGCCATCTCTCTATTTCTCCAAGCTAGAATCCCACAGAACTGTAGCCAAGAGACCCAAACCAAGGCCCTTAAAAGGAAAGGAACTTGCCCAAGGTCACACAGTGAGGCATCTGGCTATGAACGCAGATCTGAGTCTGAAGTCTAAGCATGAGGGGAACCTCACAGAGGGTAAGAAGGAAGATGCCGCACTGTGCACCTCCTCCACCTTCTTGTCCCAAGTCCATCCAGGCAATTTAGTGGCAGGATAACAACCCACACTGCCCAGCTGGCTGACCACATGCCAGACGGACCTGTCATGAATCTAGGTGACTCTTCTGGCCACAGCACACCCGGCAAAGCAGCCAGGGCCTGAGGTTGCCTCTGAGCAGTGCCGGGGGCACTTAGGCTAAAACTAGAAGGTTAAAAAGAGACAAAATTGAGTTTGCAGAAAGATGATGGGTGAGTAAGTGAGTAAAGGTAAGTAAATGTTAGCACAAGCATCTAACTTGGTGTTTAGCACATAGCAGGTTCATAATCAATGTTTGTTGAAGTGTAATATGAGCCAACAAGGTGATAGAGCAAAGCTAACGCAGCCTTAGGTCATATTCACAGAAGCACAGAGTCTACCAGGAAGAAAGTGACCCATATCTCACCACCTCCCATCCTAGGTTCGATCCTGGGTTGGGAACAGAATAGTCTGGACAAACAGAGATAATCCAGGGGATGTGGGGGGTATTAAGATTAGACCCAAGAGAAGGGGCTGGAGGAGCAGGGCACTGCTTTGGGTGGTCATGAGCACCTCTGCCAGGAGAGGTGGCAAGCTGAGGAACGGCAGAGGTTGGCTTAGATGTCCTTAGCTCAAAACCTATTAGTCTTTCAAATTATAATCTCCAAAGTACAGGAGGAAAATATTAGCCCATCTCTTTCTACTTAACTTTGAACTAAAGATAGTTAACAGTATATATTTCAACCTTGACATGCACCCCCAGCTATATACCAGATACTGAACATCATGTCTACTGGGGGGAGGGGGTCTCAGGGCGAGCAGGATGCCCCATTGTAGACAGGTCTGCTGTGGCTTTGTCTTTCATTTCTCTACATTCAGTCTACTGCCATATACTGCAGTACACCGGTACCAAGTTGGGTGGATCTGAGGATCGAACAATGCATTTTAACTAAATCAGCCTCCATGGAATGGACACATGACTTCAAAGAGCCCTGCAAAGAAACTGTGGATGGAGATAATGCCAATCGGGAAAATACAAGCAACCAGCAGGAAAAGTGCGGGACAGACTGTTGGCTGCCCCTTGCTCAAGTCCTGGGTCAGCCCCCTTACTGCACTGAAAACAGCAATGAATGGGATCTCACGCACTTAGTACTGCCGACTGAAAGAACAACAGGAAAACTACTCGAGAGGTGGGCTTCCCATCCACTATTGTCAGTGATTAAATTCCCTCCAAGTGTATACTGGGCATTAGGCATTAGCTAATCACACACACTTGTATATAATCTCTAAATCAATAAATATGTATCTGTCGGGGGTGCCTAAAGCATTCTTCTGGAGGAGCGTATGCAATCAGAAAGTGTGAGAGGCGCCTGGGTGGCTCTGTCGGTTAAGCATCTGACTTCAGCTCAGGTCATGATCTTATGGGTCGTGAGTTTGAGCTCGGCATCTAGCTCTGTGCTGGAGCCTACTTCAGATTCTGTGTGTGTGTGTGTGTGTGTGTGTGTCTCTCTCTCTGCTCCTCCCCTGCTTGCTCGCTCTCTCACTCTCTCTCTCTCTCTCTCTCAAAAAAATGAATAAACATTAAAAAAAGAAATTAAAAAGTGTGACAACCACTACTCCAGATCTTCAAACCCTGCCAGACACTAGGGGGCGCTGCTCCCTGTTTGGGTTATGGGGTTGAATCAGATTTGTTTCAGATTTAGGAACAGAGAAAAACTAGGGGGGGGGTGTATCCCCCCATTAAAAATTTTGAGCCCTTCCCCGTCCCAGTATTTGAAGATTAATGGGAAGAAACCAAAAACTCTGAAAAGGTTCCCAGTTCTGACTTTTCAAGGTGGGTGCCTAGTTAAACAGCCAGAACCAGGGGCATCTGGGTGGCTCAGTCTGTTAAGCGTTTGACTCTAGATTCTGGTTCAGGTCATGATCTCACAGTCATGAGATTGATTCTCCCTGCTCCTCCCCCAACTGGGCTCTGCGCTGAGCTCTGAACACTGAACGTGGAGCCTGCTTAAGATTCTTTCTCTCCCTTAGGGCACCTGGGTGGCTCAGTTGGTGAAGCATCTGTCAGACTCCAGCTCAGGTCATGATCTCTGGTTTGTGGGTCCGAGCCCCGTGTCTGGCTCTGTTCTGACAGCTGGGAGCCTGGAGCCTGCTTTGGGTTCTGTGACTCCCTCTCTCTCTGCCCCTCCCTGCTCATGCTCTTTCTCTCTCTCTCTCTCTCTCTCTCTCTCTCTCTCAGAAATAAACATTAACATTTTTAAAAAAAGATTCTTTTTCTCCCTCTTCCTCTGCCCCCTCACCTCCACTCCCCCCTCCCCCCGAGCATGCTTTCTCTTTCAAATAAATAAGTAGATATCTAGATAGATAAAAACAGCCAAAGCCAATCCAGCCTCCTTTCTCATTCTGTCAACTAAGTTTCACTGTCTCCTCTCTCTCTTTCCATCTTTTTCTCCTGTCTCTCTTTCCCCCTCTCCCGCTCCCCACATGCGCAATTGGCAACAGCGAACACCAGGAAGCAGACATCCAGTGCAAGAGAAGGAGCTTGCTGGCTCTTGAATGTCAGACAGACCTGGATTCAGTTCCCACCACTACCCTCCACTAACTGAGATCATTGCACACCACATTCATTCTCAGAGCCTCAGAAACCTCCCCCAGAAAAACAGGCATGTTTACAACCCGACAATAAAATGACAACCTCATTTTAAAATCATCCAAAGGAGGTGCCTGGTAACTCAGTCAGTTTAGCTTCCGACTCGTGGTTCCGGTGCAGGTCACGATCTGGTGGTTAGTGACTTTGAGCCCCGAGTGGGGCTCTGTGCTGACAGTGCAGAGCATGCTTGAGATTCTCTCTTTCTCTCTCTCTCTCTCTCTCTCTCTCTCTTCCTCACTCGCTCCTCCCCCACTTGTGCTCGCTCGCTCTTGCTCTCTCTCTCTAAGTAAATAAATAAACTTTTAAAAAGATTTAATCTGAAATAAAACTGTCAAAGGATTTGAATAGACATTTCTCTAAAGAAATGGTCAATAGCGCTTGGAATGTTCCTCAACATTTCATCATTACAGAGATGCAAATCAAATCCACAATGAGAGGTGGCCGGCTCAGTTGGAAGAGCATAAGACTACTGATCTCAGGGTTGTGAGTTCGAGCCCTACCTCGGGTGTAGAGATTACTTATATAAACAAAACTGAAAACAAAACAAAACAAAGCCAAACCACAATGAGATATCACTTCATACCCTCTAGGATGGCTACAATTAGAAGTCCAGATAATAACAAGTGCTGGCAAGGATGTGGAAAATGTGGAGCCTTAATGTATAGTTGGGTGGGATTGTAGAATGGTAGAGCCACTTTGGAAAAGTTTAGTGATTTCTTGAAATGTCAAACGTAGATTCACCATATGACCCTGCAAGTCCACCCCCAGGTATATATCCAAGAGAACTGAAGACCCACGTCCACACAAACACCTGTACGTCAACGTCCATAGCAGCTTCACTCACAATAGTCACACGTGGAAACAACCCCAGTGTCCATCAGATGAACAAATAAACAAAATGTGACCTAATCACACAGCACCATTCAGCCACAAAGAGGAACGAAGGGCCGAAGAGCTGCTAGGGCATGGATAAACCTTGGAAATGTGATGCTAAGTGAAAAAAGCCAGTCGGAAAGGATCACCTATTGTATGAGGCCACTTAAATAAAATGCCCAGAATAAGCAAATCCATAGATATCACCAAGTAGGCGAGGGGTTGCCAGAGGAAGGAGGAAATGCGGGTTAACTGCTGAAGCGTATGGGGTTTATTTGGGGATGATAAACATTCTAAATTCTAAATTAGATATAGTGGTGGTGGTTGCATAACTCTGTGAAGATACTAAGAAACATTGACTTGTACACATCAAGAGTAAACTTGATGGCATGTGAATAATGTCTCAATAAAGTTGTTATGGAAAAAAAATGAGGACTTCCCACACGGGGTTGTTTGACGTGTGAAATAAGGCCTCTGGCAGCACAGTGCCCCACACATCCCTGGCGTGGAGCCAGTGTGTGAGAGAGATCTCTCCGAAACGGTAGACTGGAGAGGATTTCAAAGCACAAGTACCCTAGCATTTTAGAGGGCTACACTAGCCAAGTTCTAGGAGTTTCAGAGACAGGGCGGGGTGGGGGTTGGACCCCAAACAAAACACCGCACACTTCCTTTACACACACTCCTGACTCAACTTTTCTGGCGGTTTCTAAACAAAGCAGTATAAATAGTAAGCACATGACTATCATCTTTCTTGCTCCCCTTAAAAAAAGAAAATGGATTGGCTGGAGGCTCGCAGGCAGCCTCTGAGGAGGGGCTGGGGTGCTCCCAGCAGAGGGAGTTCCAGACGCTGGTGGGGGAGGGTGGGGGGAACACCCCTCCGGGTCAAGCCACCTGGGTGAGCCTCTGACAGGCAGCAGGGCTCCCCTTCCCCAAGGTCCAGCTCTGCCAGCTCAGTATTTTCCCCCCAAAGCTGCCTTTGAGCCCAAAGCAGAGGACCAGCCTCCGCATCCTCTCTGGTCTACCAGGCCTGGCCAGAGGACCCAGGGAGCCTCTGAAGGAGATGTCTGGAGGGCAGCTGCCTTTACTTGCTGGCAAAGCACAGAGACTGGGATGTTTTAGGGGGAAACACCTTCATCCTCCCAAGTATTAGGTCCCACAAGGGCTCAGTGGGCGAGGCCTTGAGAGATCTAGTCTGGTCCTTCAATTCACAAATGGGGTAACTGAGGCTGAGTCATCAAGGGTTTTTTGAAGCTTCTGCAGCACATTAGCAACAGAATCAGGAACAGTCACCTGCTAGGGCCTCACACCCAGACACGGGCTGGCTGAAGCCTCAAAACAGCGCAGGGAGGTGAATATTTGTCAACCCCCCCTCCCCGATACCTCCAGAGATGGAGATGGAGGTGCTCACCCAGCTAGGAAGCCACGGAGCTGGGATTCAAGTCCAGGTCTACGTAGGAACCACAACATGTCAGGCTGGTAGAAGAGCCAGTTCTAAAAATTAACCCTTCACCCTGCCCCTCACCCAGCACATGTCCCATTACCTGTGGTCTGGAGGCCTGTGTTGGCTGCCAGGAGAGCAGTGTGTGAACTGTGCCAATGCCAGGCTGGGCAGGGGAAGAGGGTGGTAGGAGAGGCCAGGCCACACCCCGGTGACAGGGAGGGGGCGGGGCATGAGTTGCCCTGGGCCCCACTCGCTCACCAGGGTGGCATTCCTTCCTGCTGGTGCTATCAGCCCCAGGCCTTCCTGTCTGACTTGAGTCTTCCTCATGACACCCCAGGCACAGCTGATGGGGCAGCTAAACCCCCAAACCCACCCCCTGGGCATGGCCATGACTGCTGACTCAGGGGGCAGTGATATAGGGGGTAGGCACACTGCCCTGGTTGGGCCAAGCTCTGGGCAGGGAGGAGGTGAGGTGTGTCCCAGACCCTACCTCTACCTCATGGGTGAGACTGACTCAGGATATAGCCATGTGGGCCAACCCAGTGCTCTCCCAAGGGGTGAGGCTGGGCAGGCAGCAGGACAGGAAGCCTAGGGTTCAGAGGACGGGGCGGGGGGGGACTCTTGCCAATGGGACTGGTAGTGCCCTCTCCTGGTGAGGAAACTGGGCAAAGACTAGAATATCCACTGCCATGTGCAGACAGGAAAACACAGGTCCCACAGGATGAGGGGTGGGGATTGACCTCCTACATTGAGGCCAAGAACAACCCCAGCTCAGCCTGCATTTGCCTCTTACTCACTTATTGAACACTTTGGAAACAGGATAGTAAACAAGTCCTACACTGCCCCGGGGAGCACCCAGGCCAGATAGAGACAGGCTGTTGACAGGCCCCATGAGGGCAAGGCCCAGGGAGCTGTGGGTTCCCAGGAGGGCTTCCTGGAAGAGGAGTCATGTGGATGCACAGCTCAGGCCAAAATCTCAGAGTCATCCTTGACTCTTTGCTCTCTCATCCTCTGTATCTGACGTATCTGGAAAACCCTGTTGGCCCCGCCTTCAGCATACCCCAAAGCCAACCTCCTCTCTCCTCTGCCATGGCAGCCACCCTGGTCCAGGCCAACATGATCACTGGTCTCTTTGCTCCTGCCTTTACCCCAGTGGCTGTCCTAATTGTGGCAACCAGAGGGATCCAGTTAAAAAGCACGTCAGCTCACTTCCCTCCTCAGCTTAGCACCCTCCCAGGACTCCCACCTCACTCAGAATAAAACTTAAGTTCTTGGGGCACCTGGGTACCCAGTCAGTTAAGCACCTGACTCTTGATCTCGGTTCAGGTCATGATCTCACAGTTTGTGGGATTGAGCCCTGTGTTGGGCTATGTGCTGATGGGGCAGAGCCTGCTTAGGATTCTCTCTTTCCCATTCTCTCTCCCCTTCCCCTGCTCTCTTGCATTCTCTTGCTCTCTCAAAATAAATAAATAAATAAACATAAAAAAAGCCCAATAACTGCACTACTTACACAGCCCTCCACCATCTGGGACCCACGTCTTGTTCTCTCTGACCTTAATTCCAATGACTTCTTCTCTCCCTCTGCCCAGCTACACTGAACTGTGCCCCAAACACTCCTGTTAGGCTCCACACTCAGGGCCTTTGCACTGGCTGTTCCGTTCGCCTAGAATGCGTTTTCCTAGCTCTTCTCCTCACTTCTTTGGGTCTCTACTCAAATGTCACCTTCTCCAAGAGGCCTTCCCTGATTGCCCTGTACAAAGTAGTGACTGCCATCACCATCTTTCCCTGTCATCCTGCTTTATTGTTCACCATGTGACATACTGTATGTTTTTTGTTAGACATATTTGCTCATTCTGTAGTGTTTGCCCCAGGACCTAGGACAGTGTCTGACACACAGTAGGTGCCCAAAAAATTTTGTTGAATGAATGAGTGACCTGAAAGGGAAGCCCAGGAAGCATTGTAAGGCCATTCCAGGCAGAGGGAACCATGTGCAAAGGCTGAGAGGTAAGAGGCACTGCATGTGTTGAGGATCTGTGAATAATTCAGTATAGAAGAGTGGGGGGCGCTGGGGGCTGGAAGAAGGGAAAAGGGAAAGTGAGAGGCAGGGACTTGGAAGCCAGACCAAGGAGGCTGGATATTATCCTGAGAGGAGCAGGGAGTCACATAAAAGGGACATGATCAAATCTTTGTTTTAGACAATGACTTGGCTGCCATGTTCAGGACTGGTGAGACTGTGAGGAGCAGGCATCCAGGCGAGCACGAGCCACAGCAAGAGAGATAAGGACTAGGGACAGGGTCATTGCACTATTCCAAACAGGAGCCACCAGCCATGTGTGGCTATGGAGCCCTCGAAATGTAGCTGGTCAGAATTGAGATGTGCTGTAAGTGTAAAATACACCGAATTTCCAGAAGTTACTGTGAAAAACAAGAATATATAAGAGCTTGCTAATCATTTTTGTATTGGTTACTTCTTAAAAAGATATTATTTTGGATACCCTGGGTTAAATAAAATGTAATGTGAAAATCAGTTCTACCTGCTCTTCTTGCTATTTTTAATGTAGTTTTTGTAAAATTAGAAAATATTTGTAGGTACATAGAGATCACAATATATTCCTGTTGGACGGCCCTGACTTAGAAGGTAGAATGGACAGGGATTGGCTGGTGGACTGTGGGGATGAGGGAGACCCTCAGTTTACAGGTCTCTCCCTTCCAGCTGCTCCTTTCTGAGGAGACTGTGGAGTCTAGAGGCAGAAAGAATGGGCTACAGAGGAGACCAGTTAGAGTAAGTTCTTATCTCACACAAGCACACACACACAATTCCTATCTTTACAGTAAGAACTATCCACAAATGAGACGGGTCAACAAAATAGGCGATGAGTCCTCTGTCCCGGGAGGTAGGTAAGAAGAAAATTGAAAACCACCATTACGCAGAGGAAAGGAAGTTGAACTGATTATTTCAAAACGTGGTCCCTGGACCTGCAGATTCAGCATCACCTGAAAACCTTTTAGTAAAGCAAATACTTAGGTCCCATCTCAGTCCTACTGAATGAGCAACTCTGGAGGTGGGACCCACAATTTGTATTTAACAAGCCCCCAAGGTGTTTCTGTTCAGGTTTAAGAATCAGCTACCTGTTCAAGTTTAAGAATCATTGGACTACAGATGGCTCAGTCAGTTGAGGGTCTTACTTAGGCTCAGGTCATGATCTCAAGGTTCATGGGTTCAAGCCCTGCATTAGGCTCTGTGCTGACAGCTCAGAGCCTGGAACCTGCTTTGGATTCTGTCTACCCCTCTCTCTGCCTCTCCCCCACTCATCCTCTGTCTCTGTCTCTCAAAAATAAATAAATGTTAAAAAATTTTAAAAAAGAATCACTGGGCTACAGAATACTTCATATTATTTAAAGGATTCAATGACTGGCACATAGTAGGGGCTCAAAACAAAACAAAACAAAACATCTTCCCCTTCTGGTTGTTTTCTAATCCCAGGTGAAGGTACTTCCCCTCTCTGGGCAAATGAAGACTTTACTCCCTGCAGCACCTGGTTGTATGTGAACTTGATACAATATAGAGTCACAACCTCAGGGCATTTCCTATCTCTCTGACACGGGCAGATCACCAGGACTACGACAGAGCTGTAAGAGGTTTAAGGGAGGCTCCAGCTCAGCTCCCTCCTGAGGTGACCTCACTGTCCCAGGTGTGTGTGTAGGGGGGGTGGTGATTCATGAGAGAACCTCCCACTGTCCTGTGGGCACAGCTGCTGGCCCCAGGGAAGCCAGCTCAGCAAGCAGATGAGCGTGACATCCGGCTTCCCCGCATTCCAGAACTGCCCGCTGGGGGCCCGCCTGATTCAGCAAGCATGTGCACTCTGGAGGCAACAGACAGCATGGCCTCGCTCTCCATGTCCGTGTAAGTGGGGAGATGGCAGCCCCCATCCATGGTGACAGTATCTGTATGAAGCGCTTGCAGCTGTGCCTGTGTACAGTCAGCCTTCAGTACCCTTGGCACGCTTGTGATGAGGCCCCTGAGATTGCTCACACAGGTGGGAACTACCCAGTGACTTCTTGGGTTTAAGAATTGTGCCCTGCAGCTGTAGGGGGGAAAATATGCGCACCTACTATGCACACGCAGGAGCCTGCTTCTCTATGTGAATTTTTGCTTAATCACCAAATGGATGTATGTAAGAATAGGTCTTGTCTTTTTTTTTAATGTTTATTTATCCATTTATTTTAACATCTTAACATTTTTGAGAGACAGAGTGAGAACAGGGAGGCAGAGAGAGAGGGAGATACAGAATTCCAAGCAGGCTCCAGGCTATGAGCTGTCAGCACAGAGCCCGATGTGGGGCTCAAACCCAGGAACCATGAGATCATGACCTGAGCCAAAGTCAGATGCTTAACTGACTGAGGCACCTACATGCCCCGAAATATTTATTTATTTTGAGAAAGAGAGAAAGAGAGAGCACAAGTGGGCGGGGGAGCAGAGAGAGAAGGAAACAGAGAATCCCAAGCAGGCTCCATGCTCAGCGAGGAGCCCTACATTGGGCTAGATCATGACCTCAGCCAAAACCAAGTCAGACACTTAACCGACCCTCGGGGTGTTTAAAGTGGAAGTCGTGCCCGTTTGGACTGCGGAGCAAGTATCAGCCAGGGGCCACCGTGTGCTGGCACGTGCTCCAGGGAAAGGGTTATGGAGCCCAGAAACCCGAGCTCCAGAGAGAGCGGCCCTGGCCCTCCAATCCTGGAGAAAATCTTTCCTGGCCGGAAAGGTAGCCCCTGCTCAAAAGACCCAATCTCTTGGATAAAGGTCGGCGGGTGCAGTGACGAGTACACAGCTGGTGCTCAGTACTTATTTGCTGAAGTAGGAGGAGCAGCGAGTCGCTTTCCCTTACTCAAAAACTAGGGCGAAGGTTCCCTGCCAGGCGGTAATTATGGAAACAAGAAGACGTTAATTAAGGACACAGATCTGTGACCCCGGCCAAATCTCGAAAGTGAAATCATGTATCCTGTCTGTCACCCAGGATTCAGAAAGTGGCTACGATGAGACAGTGGAGGGAAATTCGGGGAGCCGACCCAAGGACGCTGGAGGATAGAGTCCTCATCAGCACAGAGCACGGGATGGGAGAGGGACACGGGACGTGTCATGACGTGACCAGATGACGCGACCCGGCTGACCTGGCTTAGGGCTCGGGCCCAGACCCTGACTCTGCACCACTGGGAGTGACTCGCTCAGCATGTCACCT
>CM053574.1:50359645-50388494 GCA_028646485.1 Cryptoprocta ferox
ATACAATGGAGTGTTCCTCGGCAATCCAAAAGAATGAAATCTTGCCGTTGCAACTACGTGGATGGAACTAGAGGGTAGGATGCTAAGCGAAATGAGTCAGTCAGAGAAAGACAAATATCACATGACTTCACTCATATGAGGACCCTAAGATGCAAAACAGATGACCATAAGGGAACGGAAGCAAAGATAATATAAAAACAGGGAGGGGGACAAAACATAAGAGACTCTGAAATATGAAGAACAAACTGAGGATTACTAGAAGGGCTGCGGGATGGGGGATGGCTAAATGGGTGAGGGGCATTAAGGAATCTACCTCTGAAATCATTGTTGGACTATATGCTAACTAACTGGGATGTAAATTTTTAAAAAATAAAATAAATAAATAATAAAATAAAATAAAGATAAACATGATTATAAAGTGAAAAATAACCATCTCTTGAAAGCTAGCTTCATGACCACCGCTTAAATCAGGGGGGCACCATCATTCTCTGCCACTCCTCAGCTCATGCCTTTCAACAGCCCTTATATTTTGCAGTTTCATTGTCTCCATGTTTAACATTTGTATCTCCCACTAAACTGAGCTTCACCAAGGCTCTCAGATCTTCCCTGCAGGGTTCACGGCTGGGTTCCATTGAGCATACATGCTAGGATCCTGTAACAAAGAGGCTTCCAGATACTCACTATGAACAATAACATAGTTTATTTCTCCCACAGGTGATAGTGTGGGTCAGTGGCACAGGCTGGCATGGTTGTTTGCAGGTGTTCCCAAGCCCCCCTGGGATCCTCAGACCACCTCCCTCCTCAGCCACACAGGGGACAAATTAAAAAATCCTCTTACCCAGAGCAACCCTACTCTCTTTGGTAATGGCTTTCCCCGTCCAGCCTGCCCCAGACCCTTTTTCTACCAACAGCAGGCTTATTTATCTGTGTGGCTTTCCAAACCAGCCGAAGTTCCCAGAGATGAACTTCTCACAATGAAACAGGGTCACTGCACGCACTTTCTTGCCTCTTGTTATTAAATATTACTTTCTTCCTTCTGTGGCTATTGTTTACATCTGTCTACATCCCTGACCTTTGTGCGAGTTATTTCACCATCCTGTGCCTCAGTTTCTTCTGTAAAATGGGGATAACCATAGTTCACCTCCTAGGGTTGTTACAAGGATTAAGTGACGGTAAAGGTTTTCTAATTGAACCTAACACACACCAGGTGCTCTTTAAATAATAATATTACTATCTCTTGATGATCTCAACTTCCCTGTGAGAAAAGTGGGAAGGCATCACCTCATTTTCAGATGCAGAAATGAAGGACTTAAAGAGCTAAGCAACTTGCCCAAGGTCATGGTGCTGACAGGTGGCCTAGTCTAGGTTTAATCGAGACCTCAGCTCACCTCCTAAAAATATTGGGGTGGTGACAGCACCCCCTCATAGGATTTGGTTGTGAGAATCCAATGCCATTGTCCATTCAAGTGACAAGCACTTGGAGGGCACTGTTAACACGTCTGGGCCCTTCCCCTTCAGGACGCCCCATTCTGTCACGCCCACGGGCGCCCTCACGGAGCCACCAGGGATCCCAGTTCCTGGCAGCCCTCGGGTCAGCTGCTTGTTTGGCTGGCGGGGACAGCTGGGCCTACAGAGAGGCTCATTGTCTCTGGCCTCTGGGGCTCTGTTGTTGGGGCCTCGTCCCAGGGTCCAGCCCCAAGACATTCCCAGCTGTCGCTGGGACTTGGCTTGGCTTGGCTTGGGGCGGGGAGACAGGGGAGTGAGCAGGCATACCCGACTGTCCCCTTAAGATTGGATCACCAGCCCGGCTGCACTGACGAGGAAACTGAGGCTCCAGAGCCCAAATGACCTGTAGGGAGTGCTTGTCTCACCTCGGAGTCCCCAGAGATGGGGCGGGGAGGGCTCGCCTGCGGCCTCAAGTCGGAGGGGTCATGAATTCCAATCGGTCCCAGAAGGCAGGGCCAGGGCACCCCCCCAATCTTATTTTACTCGTAGTAACAGAGCCCCCAGAGCGCGTACGCTGGCCCAAGGTCACACAGCGCGCCTGCCGCAGAGTCTGCCGGGAAACCACGCGTCCCTAATTCCCAGCCTCGGGAGAGCGCAGGAGCACCGGCCGGCTGGGGGCGGGACATAGGATGGCCCCTCCC
The DNA here is from genome assembly GCA_028646485.1 of Cryptoprocta ferox. Taxonomy (NCBI): domain Eukaryota; kingdom Metazoa; phylum Chordata; class Mammalia; order Carnivora; family Eupleridae; genus Cryptoprocta; species Cryptoprocta ferox. The sequence goes on from CM053574.1 coordinate 50,361,793, forward strand.
CCATGGGCGGGGCGACCCCGCGTTTTGCGAACCTCTGTGGCGAGCCTGGTGAAAACTCGCGCGACCCGCCCCTTAGGGGGCGTGACTCTCCAAGCAAAGCGGGATTCTACTGGGCATTTGTCCGCGGAAAGCGGGACTTGGCGCTTGATGGGCGTTGGAGGCGTGGGACTCCATCGCCCTGTGACGCAGGCGCGGGCTCGAGCGGGGCGGAGTCGAGCCTCCCGGAGCTCCGCCCCCAGCGGAGGAGGCCGAGGCCGGGGGCGTGTCCGGGGCGGGGCTGTGTCCCGCCCCGCCCGGTCGCGGAGCAGTGGCTTGCGCAGGGAGGGCCCGGCCCCGGGATGTGAGTGAGGCACGGGTGGGGGCGCGGGGTGGGGCGCCAATCCAAGACCCTGGGGTTCCCGGGGGTCCCCGTGGGCGGGAGCACGAGTGCGCGGGCTACCGGGCGGACCCGCCAGGTGCGTGCCCAGATATGGCGGGCAAGGGGGCGCTCGGGCCGGGTGCGCCCCGGCTGGCCTCGCGCCACTTCTCTGCGGTCGGAGGGACCGGTGCGGGTTGCGGTGCTCCGACACGGGCGGGGGCCGGCGGCAGGCGCGGGTCTGACTTCCGGCCTCTCCCGGACTCCACCAGCTGTGCGGAGGTCCCCCGCAGTGGCAGCCCCTGGAGCAGGCTTTCTGGTCCCTGTGCTGCCGCTACGGGGGTGTAGTGGGGCAGTCAGCCGCGCGGTTAGGCTGAGGTGATCTCCATTCCTGGCTGCGGCCTGGGCCACAGCCTGCGTGAACCCCGACCTGCTGTTTCTGGGAACTGTCATCCCCACCCCCCCAGCTCTCAGGAATAGGGCGCTTTCTGTGCTCAGCTGTTTCCATGCTTTATCTCGCGACATATGCTTTATCTCCACATATTTTAGTTAAGGAAACTGAGGCCTAGGGGCACACAGCTGTTTAGCGTAATTGTAATAACGTGGAGGGGAGGTGCCGAGGCCAGATACTCCTGGGTGCACATCGGGTGCTGCGCGGACCCGCTGTGTGACCTTGGGCATGCCTGGTCGCCTCTCCAAGCCTGTTGGGACAGGCGGTGCCTACCTCCCTGGGCTCCGGTGAGGTTGGGGTTGCATAGTGCAGGGAAAGAGCCAATGCTCCGTAAGGAGCTCCCCTCATGACCGTGGTTGCTGTCGCTAAGTGGCCCTTTTTCTGCGGTAAGGGAGCTAGTGGTACCGGGTCAGGGTTATGTGATGGGTCAAAGTCAGCCGGTAGCGAGGAGGCTGCTTTCTACACTGAGACTGCTCCTGTTTCTGTGTCTCTCCCTGTGCACACGAAGGCCACACACAACTCAGCTGTACCAGCATGTACCGGAGACACGCTGGCCCATCGTGTATTCACCGCGCTACAACATTACCTTCATGGGCCTGGAGAAACTGCACCCCTTTGATGCGGGAAAATGGGGCAAGGTGATCAGCTTCCTGAAAGGTATGGAAGGCCCTATCAGACCCTGAATCTGCTTCTTCCAACCCACCCCCCTCTCCCAGCCCCTCCCTGTGTCTGTTCCCTGACACCAACTGCAGTCTCTTACCTCCAGTCTCAGCCCTCATACTGCCTTCTGCTCATGCTGGCGGAGTCTTTTCAGTACAGACCTCTGAGCACGATGTGTCCCCTGTCTCAGACCTTCACTGCTTCCCATCACTGTGGGCTTAAGTCCTGTCCGTGGAGGCCCAGTAGAAGGGGGATGGACACCAGGAAAGTGAAGTTTAGAGGAATCCAGTGTCTGTTCCCCATAAACTCCGATCCAAGAAATAGAGAGCCTTTGCTGCAAACCGTATTGATTACACATGGAGGAAATTGGAGCCCAGAAAGGTTAGGAAACATGCCCAAAGTCACACAGCTACCAAGTAGCACAGTGGGGTCTGGAACTCAGAGCTCCAGGCTCCCACCTTTCACAGCTCATTCCACCGAGCAAGGTGGTGCTCTGGGCTGTGCTTTCTACTTCAGTTTATAACCCAGGGGTCTGCTTTAGGTGGGAAATTCAGGCATCACAACTAGGGCTTTAGGTGGGAAATTCAGGCATCACCCAATTCAGGCTAGGGTGAGAATATTCTCCCTTTTCCCTGTATTAGGGGCTCTTCAGTTAACAGAAGTAGGCATACAATAAGGCATTGTGGATCTTTCAATCACACAATCCTGATCATGCCATGGAGAAAGTTTCACTTTGGGGCTAGCCTGTCTTTAACACCTAAGCCCATCTCCCTTTTTCACAAATCCAGAGCAAGCCACACTGTTGCAGAACATGGAATCAAATTACAGATTAATAACTGTTTGTTTGTATTGCGTATGTTTTCTATTTGGGGTTAACTTCTATTTATGGCAATTGATTCGGATTTTCCATTTGCAATAGCAACCAGAGTGAGTATTCAAAGAAAACGATTAAGTAGAAAAAAGTATAAGTGATGTGCCAGGACGGTGAGAGTAAGTGGAACCAGCCTGCTGCCCATCTAGCACATCTCTTGCTTTGCTGCTGGTCCTGCAGGAAAAGTCCTGCATGCACTGTTTCCAGCAGACTCACCTTGAGTCACTCCCCTCTTGCCCTTTCTTGGGATCCTGTGTTATCCAATAACTCAACATAGAGACCCTTGTCTCCCTCGTCTCTGAGCTGACAGTCCTCCTGAGTTCCCTCCTTCCTCCTCTGAGGATGTGGGTGGAAAGGAGGCAGGAGATACATGGTAAAGGATCTGAGTGGGGCCAAGAAAAGACTGGCCTTTTGCCTAAAGGCAGTGGGGAGCCCTGAAATGTTAAGGGGGGGGGGTGGAGATTGCCTTCTGTATGTGGAGCTAGATGCAGGAAATGTATGCAATTAGTTGGTTTCTAAGGGCTACCCATTAAAACCGTTTCTTTGGGTTCTGACCTTGTCCCTTGGATTTCCCTAGAACCCAAAGCATCATGGTCCTATTTGCCATATGCCCTAGAGCACTTCCTGCTCTTGGCTTCAGTTTCTTCTTTTGAAAAACAGAGAAAATCTTGTCTGGTGGATGTGAGGGGTGATAAAATACTGCAGTGTTTCCCAAACATCAGTTATTTGCAAACCACTCTTGGGACCTTGTCATTTCCTTATACCACCTGCTCCGTTATTTACTTCCTATTTTTTTATTGACTTACCCTCTGCTTAAAAAAAATACTTAAAGAAACTTGTTTTAAAAGGAAACATTATATCATCTAAATGGGAAAAGCCAGTTTCACTGGCCATAAATAGAAGGTCGTGGTAAAAAAGAAATGCAGGAAAGCTGTGATTCACTTCAGGGTGCTGCCGGGTGCCAGCAGTCTGTGAGGCCACTGCTTTTTGGGGTGAGAAGGTAGATGAGCAAGGGTTAGGCAGGCCTGAAAGAGAGGTCGCACCACACTGGGCCTCCCGTGACATCACCAGAAGGTGGAGAGGGAGAATTGATAAGGCTTTTCTCATTTTGAGTCAACCTTGTGTGTGCCACCTCCTCGGAAAGCTGTCCAGCACACCCGAGCTCACCTCTTGGCTGTCAGTGGCTTGGGAAACACAAGGATCGCCGCGTGCACCATGTCTACTGCTCCCTGGCCGTGGTCCCCACTGGCCTGGGAGGCGACCTGTTTTCAGAAGCCAGCCATTTCCCACCTCGTCCTGGGGCAGAGCTAGCAGAGGCTAAGGCTGCAGCCAATTAGGAGGGCTGGTCTGGAGCTGGGCCTGCCGTCAGGCAAGCAGGCAAGCAGGGTGCCCACTTTGTGGTTTCAGAAGAGAAGCTGCTGTCAGATGGCATGCTGGTGGAAGCGCAGGAGGCTTCGGATGAGGACCTGCTGGTGGTGCACACAAGACGCTATCTCAATGAGCTGAAGGTACGGTGTCTGGGGCCTGGGGGAGCTGCTGACAAGGAGGGGTAGTCAGAGCAGGGGCGGCTCAGTCTGGGGAAGCACAGCCCCGAGGGGCTCCATTCCTGCCCCTCATGCAGGAGGATCATGTGAGTTTGTGGTCCCCAAGAGAAGGACAGAGGTATCATAAAAAGGCTGATACCAGGCATGGAGCTAGGCTGCTCCAGTGGATAGTGAGCTCCCCATCCCTGGGGGTATGAAAGCAGGGATGACCATTTGGTGGAGTTCGAACCTTCACAGAGCTTCTACGTTAGTGCCTTTCAATCTGTGTTCTACGAACAGGCCTCAGAGACCCTTGCTGACATGCTGGGTTAGGGGACCCCGGACCGTTGTCCCTATCCAAACAGAGCTGTCCCACTTAGGTCTATTTTTATATTGGGCTGACGTTTAAGATTCTTTTCTAAGAACTTCTACTGCTAAAGACTTGTTGAACACTATTGGGCTAAAACCTAGTTTGAAATTCCCCAGGTCTGAGCAAGGAATATAAACAAGTGGCCAGGCAGGTGGTGGTGGTGGTGGTGTATGGGGCAAACTGGGGTGCTCCTGCCCCTTCCCAAGTGGGTGGCTTGCCCCTCAGCTCCACTGTGTACCCTGCATGGCCAGAAGGCCTGGCTTTCAGAGAAAAGTTAGAAGTTCAGATTAAGTGGCAGTCCCTGGTTTCTTAATGTGGTAACTCAATTCAACCTCTGTAAATCCTACCTGGTGACCAAACTGGGTCGGTAGGCTGCCTGCTTGTAACTTCCCTCCAGAGGAGCTCACCGAGCTCTGATCAGTGCTTGAGGTTCCCAGGCCCCTGTGTGGGAAGCTAGCCTAGAGGGGAGGCTGGGCTGGGGAGGTGCATCAGAGCCTGGGGCTGCCAGCCTTCCCTGGTCGGGGCACGGCCAGGGATGTCACGGGTCCTCTGCCAACAGTGTGGGAGCCCAGAACCCTGGCCCACGGTTCGTCTTAGACTCAGTGGCATGGTACCTGCCAGAGGTCACCAGGCCACTCCCCTCTATAGGTGGAAAAGTCTAGGCCCAGAAAGATGCCACACCTGCTCAGGGTCACCCAGGAGGTCCAGCAGGCCTCAGGGAGACCCCAGGCAGGGTGTCCGGTCGGTCTTCCCGGTTCCTGGTCATGGCTGCTACCTGCCCTCCTCCCCCACTCTGGCCAGAGCTGTGAGAATTCTAGATGAAGCCATGATGGCGTCAGCTCATGGGAGATTACCAGGAAGAGGTAAAAGCCTGGCTCCTGGGAGAGAGGGGTGTGTGAGGCCTTGGCAGCAAGCCCAGTCCTTGGCTGCTCTGATTTCCTGGGGCTGGGGCATGCGTGGTCACAGTCCACGGTGCAGGAGCTGGGCCAGGAGGATGTGCCTGCCAGAGTCCAGAGGGTGAGGGTAGGGAACAGGGACAGATGGCAATGGGTCCGGGCAGTGAGTGACCAGAGCAGAGAGGGGCCAAGGTGGATTAAATGTGAATGTACCAGGATAAGGCTGAGGGGAGGTGGGGATAGGCTCCCTGGCCCAGGGGAACTGCAGAGCTGACTCTGACCCTGGCCTTGGGCCCCCAAAAGCCTAAAGGCAGCTTACTATGTGATAAGTAATAATAATTTAAAAAAAAAAAAAGTATTAACAGGTTGAGACCCAAGTAGAAAATTGAAGTCAAGGGCAGCAGGAACATTCGGCCATGCCAACTGAAGGGATTAACCAAGATGCTGTGGTTGAGCTTATATATTTGGCTTGGAGGTCCCTGGTAACAAGAGCAAAAGGAGAAACATGATGATTTCCTTAGCACCTACTAAGGTGAAGTTATCAGTCATTCAGCACATCTATACCAAATACTGTGTACTGGGTACAAAAGGAAGAATAAGCAAGTGTCTCTACTCCCATGGGTTTGCATTTTTGTTGTGGAAGACTGAAAATAAAGAAGTGACCACACAAGAGCATTTCACAGAGTACCAAGGGCTATGAAGGGAGGAGAAAATAGAGGCTAAGTAAGTGGAGGGTGGAGGGTGACTTTTGGTCTGGGAGGGCCTCGTAGAGGTCACGCTGAGACAAAAGAATGAGAGCAAGTGACACTCATGTGGAGCTTTGGAGGAAAAATGTTCCAGAGCACATGCCTGGAGTGGGAGGGGACTCTGCCTCCTGGAGGGGAGAAGGACCCTTAGGGAAATCAAAAGCTGAGGCGGCACAAGATGTGGTCAGGGAGGCCAGCAGCACCAGGCCACACCAGGTCTTATAAGCCGTGGGAGGAGTTTGGGTTTTGTTCCAAATGCCACGGGACAGTGATGTGGTGTGATGTGCCCTTGACCCTTGACATTCAGCCAGGAACCAGGCCCATTTTGGCATTTAGGGGCTGCCGCTCAGGGACATTCCTCTAGCCCCTATTCATCCTCACCCCCTTCCCTCCACCCCCCCCCCCCCCGGCTCCAGCTCTGCGCAATGTCCCTTTTCTTTTTTCTCTGCTGCGGGCATCTGGAACAGTGTCCTGGAGCTGGTTGCCTCGGCTGCTCCGTGTGCGCTGTGGGAGGTCACCCTCTCCCCTGTGCTGCCTCACTCACCCATGTTCCAGGCCCTGCCCTGGTGTGGCCTTCAATGCTTAATCATCCTGGCATCGAAGGGAATGCCCTGATGTTTGCCAGGTGATGGCCATTCAGGGAAAGAAATGTTTATTGAGCAGCTACTGTGCTAAAGGCCCAGGGTTTGCCCCACTGCAGGTGGTGGTTGGGTTGGGCCAGGCTCCTGCCTTCCGCTAACCCCAGTGACAGTTTGCCTGGGGTGTGGGGTAGTGTGATACAGATCTGACATCTTGTCCTTGTGCACCCTGAGCCAGGCAGTGCTCAGGATACCTTTATCCAGCAAGTGTTTTTTTTTTTTTTAATCCGGCAAATATTTAATGAGCACCATGCTCTGTTCCAGGGGAGACAGGATAGAACAGAAGAGATGGAGCCCCTCTCCTTACGGAGCTGGCATTTAGGTGGGGGAGTCAGCCAATAAACATGATCATGAAGTCAATGATACAGTGTGTTAGAAGGCACTCAGTGCCATGGGTGAAAGTGAAGCAGAAAAAGGGGTGGTAGGGACTACAGTTTGAAATAGGGAGGTCAAGGAGGGACTTACCGACGTGTGATCATGGATGGAGGGCAGTGAGGGAGTGAGCTATGTGGGCATCTGGAGGGAATGCATTCCAAGTATAAGGATTAGCAAGTGCAAAGGCCCTGAGGCAGGAGTATCTGCAGCGTGTTCCAGTATTGCCACTGGTTCGGAGGGAATGGGAGGGAGACTGGCAAGAGATGGTGTCAGAAAATGATCAGGGGCCAGACCACACAGAGGCCTTTTGTGCCACCGTGGTTTGCTCTGAGGGAGATGGGAGCCAAGGAATGTGTTAAGCTGAGGGACATGATCTGATCTACGGTTTAGCAGGATTGCTTGACAGCTGTGATGAGAAGAGGCTGTCAAGACAGAAGCAGGAAAATCAGTGAGGAAGGAGGTTGTTGCAGTAATCTGGTGAGATATCCTGGGCTCTCACACAAGGCCGGAAGCAGCAGCTGTGGATTTGGGGGGAGTGGTAGGAGTCAGAGGTTGTGATGAAGTGGAAACAATGGAATTTTCTGGACATGCTGCATGCAAGAGAAAGAGAAGCCAGGGCGCCAAGCCTCAGGAAGTCCGGGCACCTCTTGGACCTAGTCACCGACCTCCCAGGGCTCGGAGTCCTGTCCGAGAGGGAGACAGACCCTCGCACCAGAACACCAGGGGGCTGAAACTTCAGAGTCTCTGGGGAAGTGGGCCCCCCTCCCCAGGCCTCTGATTTTTCTCTCTCTTATCTCTTCTTCCCCGAGGGGACTCTTGTCTCCTTTTGTAAATGATGGTAAAATTCCGATATCCTAACTGTTCTAAAGTGTAAACATCAGTGGCATTTAGTACATTGACGATAAGGTATGACCATTGCTGTTTAGTTCCAAGATATTTTCTTCACTCCAAGAGGAAACTGGTACCCAGGAAGTCGATGCTCCCTTTTCCCCTCCTCCCCGGCCCCTGGGGACCATTGGCCTGTGTTCTAGCTCTCTGGATTTGCCTTTTCTGGATGTCTCACAGGCACGGAGTCCTACAACATGTGACCTTTGGTGTGAGTCTGCTTTCAGCAAGCAGAAGCATAGAGTTTTCAGGAATCACCCTCCTGTGGCTGAATAATATTCCATTGTGTGGCTGGACCCCGTTTTGTTTTATCCATTTCTCAGCGGATGGGCATTGGGGTTGCTTTTAGCCTTTGTGCCTAGTGTTGCTAGGAACATGGATGTACAAGTTTAGGTGATGTCCTTGTGTTCGGTTATTTTGGTTTTTACCTAGGAGTGGAATTGCTGGTCATAGGGTGATTGAGGAACCCGCGAAATGATCCCCGCAGCAACTGGACGTTTTACATTCCTAACAACTGTGCACAAAGGTTCCAATTTGTCTACATTCTCACCCACACTTGTTATTTTCTGTTTTTGTTTTTTGTTCTTTTTTGGCAGCGGCTACCTTAGTTGGTATGAAGTGTATCTCATCATGGTTGTAATGTGCGTTTCCCTGGCAGTCAGTTGCGTGGAGCGTGTTTTCAGCTGCTCATTGGCCATTTACATCGCCGCTTCGAAGAAGGGTCTGCTCGAGTCACTGGCCCACTTAAAAAATTTGTTTGATTGCCTTCTTGCAGTGGAGTTTTAAGAGTTCTTTGTACATTCTGGATGTTATATGATTTGCAAATATAGTTTCTCCTCTTCTGTGGACTGTATTTTTGCTCTCCTGATAGTGTCCTCGGATGCATACAAGTGTTAAGTTTCGCTAAAGCTCAACTTACCTTCTTTATCTTTTGCTGCTTGTGCATTTGGTGTCACATCTAAGAATCCATTGCCAAATCCAAGGTCATGAAGATTGACCCCCATGTTTCCTTCTAAGAGTTTGAGCCTGTGTTAAGGTCTTTGGTCCATTTGGACTTAATTCTTGTGTACAATGTGAGGTAAGGGCCCAGTCTCAATCTGTTGCATGTGGCTCTCCAGTTTTCCCAGCACCATTTCTTAAAGACACACTTTCCCTGTTGACTAGTCTTGGTATCCTTGTAGGAAATTAGTTGGCCAGAAATGTATAGATTTACTTCAGGACTCTCCGTTCTATTCAGTGGATGTATATGTCTGCCCTATGCCACTGCCGTATTGTTTTGATTACTGAAGTTTTGTAGTAAGTGAGACTGAGGAACAAAATGCTAGTTTTTATTGCAGTGACAGAATTCCAATTAAAAAATTTTTATTTTAAAATTACACCCAAGTAGCCACATGTGGCTGGTGGCCACTGGATGGGATGGCACAAGTCTAGCTCCTCTCTCGCTACTGGAAGTGGAGAAACATTGGCAGATGTCCCCCCTCTCCCGAGGGAACTGGTCCCCTTGGCTAAATCCCAGAAGTGCTTCTGGTGACTTTATACCCAGCCCATGTAAGATTCATTCTCCAGCTTGAGAGGTTCCCAAGTATGTCCCACGTAACTGCAGCTTTTCGAAGGTCCGTCTGTGTTACGTAAAAAGTAGAGCAGGCCAACAATGGGGTGAAGCCAAGTTACCCAGGTTTCTTCATGGCAAAATGTAGAGGCTCTAACCTGCCAGGGCGTGTTGTGAATTTCCAAGCAGTGGACACCATAGGCAGTGTGTCCCAGATTTATTGGATGTGGAACCCTTTCTTGATAGTGTGCTGTGCTAGCCAGCTGCTGCGGAACATACTTTAACACCTGCCCTTCTCATAGTTCTGTGTCTATACTAGATCCCTCAGGAGGCTGGGATAAGGTTTCATTTTCCTTCAATCCTTACCCTTTCCTAGCTTGCTGAGGGAGACAGGGAGGCAGTGACTTAATGTGTTCCTTCAGTGGCTTGGTTGTTTTTTGTTTTTTTTTTTTTGGCTGTTTATTTGTAGAAAAATGTGGTTCTGGGGCTCCTGGCTGGCCAGGTCCATAGAGCAGGCAACTGTTAATCTCAGGGTTGCAAGTTCAAGCCCCACATTGGGCATGGAGCCTAGTTTAGAAAGAAAGAAAGAGAGAGAGAGAGAGAGAGAGAAAGAAAGAAAGAAGGAAAAGAAAGAAAAGAAAGAAGAAAGGAAAGGAAGAAAGGAAGAAAGGAAGAAAGAAAGAAAACAGTGGTTGCATGCCTCCCATATGCCAAGCCTGTGCTGGGCAGTGGGATTGGTGTGGTGAACAGTCAGAGCTGTTCTCTGAACCCCTCACTGGGTCTGCTCCCCCCCTACGCATGCACACATGCACGCATGCACACACACGCATATACGTGGACATGTCATGGAGCTTTCCCACCTTCCTGGTCTCAGCTCTAGCACCTCTGCCATCTCGCAGGCCCCGTGAGGCCTCCATGGCTCAGCCAGAAGGCTGGGGCTTGAGGAAGGCTGGAGGGGCACCTACCTCTCTTTTCAGACTCCAAGTGATCTGCAGTCTGTGGGCCACGCTCACCAGCTCCTTCACTTGAGTGAAGGCTTCCTCCAGCCTTCAACTGTCCTCAGCCCTGGTGGCCTGGGAGGGGTTCAGTGCAGCCCAGGCAGCCTGGGTTTCCCAGCACACCTAGACGCTATGGAGGTTGACGTGGGTCCTGTCCGGGCCTCGAGCAGTGTCCCCTGGCTAAGGTGCCTGCCAGGACTTTCCCAGGCGTATGCCCTTTCTGCTGTCCAACCTCATCCTTGGCCCATCCTTGGCCCTCTCTGCTGACTGCTCCCCCTTATTGAACATGCTCAGGCCTCTTCTGCCCTAAATTTCTCCTGGTGGGAGAACCCAGTGGCCGTGCTCCCCGTTCTCAGCACCTCCCTTTGCTTACTCCTTCCTGAAACTTCTCTCTGCCTGGCCTCCTGAGGGCCATACCTCTGCCCTACCCCCAACCTGTCCCAGGACAGCTCTTGAGTACCCCAGTGGTCTGCCCTTCTGGCCCTTGCCTTCAGGGTCGGAGTCTTGGCTTCCAGCCTTGCATCCTGAACTCCTCTGTTTGCCCCTCCCCCATGTGCTGTCTGCTAACTGTCCCCATCTCCCCTCTCGGGAAGCTCATTGTTTCTCGCTTGCTCCCTGGGGTGGTTGCTGCTTCTATTTGAGTTCCCCTACTTGGTCCTCCTGCTGCTGCCAGAACAGCTTGGGCAAGCACCATCTGATGCCTCCCGTGGTACCCAGCTTCTCATGAGCATGGACTCACTTCCCTTTGCCAGTGGCTGTCTTTCACCTTGACCCTGACACCTGGGGTATCTCCTGTTCCCTGTTCACCTTCAGTCTCAGCTTTGAGGTCACTGCCTCCAGAAAGCTGCTCCGTTCCCATCTGGCCCCAGAGCATGTTCTCCACCCAAAGGCCTTGTCACACTGCATATAAGTGCCTCCCTGCTGGGCTGTGCATTGTATCAGAAGGACAGGAGTAGCCCCCACCTTGGAGCCTCTGAGGCTCTGCCTGGGGTCAGAGGACTGCAGGGAGAACGGATGCCAGTACATTCTCAGCCAGGCAGGAGATGGTTCAGGATCTGGGTCCATAGACGTTTGCCCAGGGGTCTGAAGAGGGTCATAGGGAAAGCTGTGTCCTAATCTTGGTAAGAATGCCTTTGGGGTACCCTAGACCCCCCTGCCTCAGTAGCAGGAAATGAAGGCCTGATACGCCTTCTGAAGGGAGGCCCCGAGTCCTAGTGGATGAAGTGGTCAGGCTGTGCCGGGGGCAGACCTGGGCTTCCAGTCCTGGCTCCACCAGGGACTCTCTGTGTGACCTTGGACAGAAAGATCTTCCCAGCTCAGAGCCTCCGTGTCCCCCCTTCTGTACAGCAGATGGGCTGGGTGGGTGCTGGGCCTGCAACCTCTGGGCCCTGGAATCCTCTGCAGTTCTTGTTCTGGGCACGAGAGGGCAGCCGAGGACTTTGGAGGAATGTGGGCCGACAGCTTTGTTCAACTATAAGCTTTAAGGAAACTAACTGCCCTTTACTGAGCCCACAGCTGGGTCAGGGGCTCTCACTTCTTACCACAGGAACTGCCCTTGACTGGAAGGTCTCCCAGGGCAATCTGGTTTCCCAGCGGCTGCCTCTGAGCTCTGGGCACCATGGTCTGTGTCTCTTTCCACAGTGGTCCTTTGCTGTTGCAACCATCACAGAGATACCCCCGGTCATCTTCCTTCCCAACTTCCTTGTGCAGAGGAAGGTGCTGAAGCCCCTTCGGACCCAGACGGGAGGAACCATCATGGTAGGTGGAGACACAGGCTGGAGGAAGGGCTGGGCTGGGACCCCCACACCTCTGGGCCTTTGCCCATTCTGGGCTCTCCAACTGGAAGTACCCTCCTCCCACTTTATAGTTGAACAAAATCCTAGATATGCCTCAAGGCACAGTAACAGTGATTCTTTCTCCCAAAGCCTTTCCCACAGGGGACATTAGAATTCCTTGTTCCTTTCCCCATGACCTCCTATTAGAGTGACCATATTTGCTGGTATATGAGATAGATCCCCATTCCGGAGGGTGTATCCTCAAGCTATGGCTCCAAAGTTCTCAATTCAAGATGGAAAAGCCAAGCCCCCATGACTTCAGTGATGAGCGACGGTCCCCTTACTGCCCATCATGGGTGTGACAGTAAAGATTGTTTATAGCAAAAGTAGGTTTTTCATCCCATCTGTAGTTGTCTTTAAAATTAGCCACAGACTGACTAGTTAATTGGAGGTAGAGGAACATTTCAGATTTAGATGTAGGATAATCTTTTTTTTAAAGAATATTTTATAAATATTTATTTTGAGAGAGAGAGAGAGAGAGCCAGCATGAGCAGGGGGTGGGGCAGAGAGGGAGAGAGAGAGAGAGAGAGAGAGAGAGAGAGAATCCCAAGCAGGCTCCATGCTGTCAGTACAGAGCCCGACTTGGGGCTCACACTCACAAACCGCGAGATCATGACCTGAGCTGAAATCAAGAGTAAGACACTTAGCCAACTGAGCCACCCAGGTGCCCCTGGGTGTAGGATGATCTCATCCAGAGTCAGATCAAGACCTACTGATCCCTATAGTTTTCTTTTTAGCTTCGGAAATTTGTACATTCTGTTTGTTTTTTAGACTATGACTGCCCACCCCTAAACCATGATTTCCTACAGGATTTGGGTATTCAGCCTACCCTAATTCTATGGGCAAAAAAATTGTCTAGTTTCCCCCTGAAAGCGTCATTAAAATCCTTGTCAGCTCACGTGCGATCATAGCGACTTACCTTTGATTTCTTCTAGTTTCCTTGCAGAATTGCAAAGGGGCCTATATACTGCACATTTTATATACCAGCCAATCTGGTACTTCCGACACTGAGTCTGAGTTTGCTGGAGGGTTGGGGCGGGGAGGTCTCCTGAACCCTACCTCATAGATCATCCTGTATCAGGGCTCTCCAGAAATAGTGTTTGTGGAATGAATGAATGAATGAGTGAGTGAATGAGAATGAATCAATGAATGAATGAGTGAGTGAATGAATGGATCAGTGAATGAGTGAGTGAGGGAATTGGTTGCCTGTACCTCTCACCCTGTGCTTGTCTTCAAAGGCAGGAAAGCTGGCCATGGAGCGAGGCTGGGCCATCAATGTGGGTGAGTGCCCCGGCCTGGCCTGCTGGGTCCTCGGGCTGGGAGGGCCAGGAGGAACCTGAAGGCAGCCACTGTGAGTGCACATGTCTGGCGTCCCCAAAGCCGCCTTGAACCTCCTTCTTAAGTGGGGGAGGGTATGCAGCCATCTGGTGCCTGGAGGGACCAAACAGTGCCTCCATCTTGTGCGGGAGTCTCATCTAAAAGAGTTCCCCAGATGACTCCCCAAACCTGCCTTTGCATACTTGCTGTGACAAGGGGCTCACTCCCTCTGCACAAGCCTGGATCATCCCCTGGGCCGCCCTGCGTGGAACTGACACCTGCAGAATTTCAACATCTTCCCTGAAAAACTCTCATCAGCCTCCTGGGGCCCCGGACAGCCCACAGGGGCAAGTCATGTAATGGGTAGACGGGCCTGGGGTCAGTGCCATGTCCTTCTCACGGGCCTGAGGGCCAGCACTCTGCAGTCCCCTGCACTGTCCCCCAAGACTGGTTCGTGGGAGGGTTGCACACACGTTCCTCCTCGTTCCTTCCTTATCTGTCCCTCTTGAGGTGCAACATGTCACAGTTAGCAAACCTCTTTACTGTCGGGCCTCTCATTTGAGCTGGGCGTTATCGTTGGCGGCCCCATCATACAGATGAAGAGATGGGCAGGAGAGACAGGCCTGCTGGCCTGCTCAGAGAACAGCCCTGCCTTTGGCTGTGAGCTGCACAGGGCCAGGGCTGGGTCTGTCCCACCTGGGCATTGCCAGGTGCCCAGCATCGGATCTGACGTCACCATGAGATCATGATCTGCTGCTGAACAGATGAATGAAAGAGGCATGCCCTGTGTGTGTCCACAGCAGGGTCCCCACGAGGGGCCCGGGAGGCTCTTCCTCCATGGAAGATGTTATGACCCACTAGAGGTTAAGAGACCAGGCCTTGGTCCAGCCTGGGTTTGAATCTCTGTTCTGCCATTAGTGAGCTGTGTGATCCCAGGCAGGCTACTGATTTTCTGTGTGCCTCAGTTTCTTCATCTGTAAAATGGAGGTGATGGTAATAGTGCCCCTGCTTAGGGCTACAGGGAGGTTTCTGTGAGCTCTCTGCCCAGTTAGGAGTTCATTAGTGGCTATTTTCTCATCGGTAAGATCCGTTGGCAGCCACTTGGTGTTAGAATAGGCAAGTCCTTTGTAGCTGTGGGCCCTGGATTCTAACTGCTGGGTGGGGCAGTTGTTGGGCTCCATTTCAGAGGCCCCTTCAGGTTGCAAGGGGCTCTCAGCACTGGGGGGAGGTTGAGGCTGGACCCTGGTGTTGAGGGCCCTCCCCATGGCCACGGGTGGCCAAGACCAGCAGAAGGTGCCCTTCCTGGTCATCCCTTCCTACCTCCTGCAGAATCTGGGTGGTCCCAGGGTAAACGGGTCCCCCAGAGCCCCACCACCCCTCCCTGGCCTGGGAAGTCACGTGGCAGCAGGCCTGGCCCTGCAGAAGCAAGGGACAGTTTGGGGAAAGATGAGATCCTAGCCCTTGGGGGTTGTGATGGGCACTGGGGACTCACTTGTTGGGACACCCTGCGAGGTTTCTTGCCCTGTGCAGAGATGGCTGTGATGGCAAAGCTACCTCCCGACCCGGGAATGGTGACACGTGCAGGGGCTTAGCTCAGTTGGCCAACCTGGAGTCCCAGGAGCCTGTGTCTGGGCCCTGAGCAGGGATGGGCTGTAGGGGTGGGGCAGCGCCTGGCCCTGACCATACCCTGTCTGCCCTTCTGCAGGCGGAGGCTTCCACCACTGCTCCAGTGACCGGGGCGGGGGCTTCTGTGCCTATGCGGACATCACACTGGCCATCAAGGTGCGCCCGGGAGCGCATGGGGGCTTGTCTCCAGGAGCCCTACCTCGAATCCCCCTGCCACCCCAACTTGGTGTCCTCCACATTACAGAGAAGGGAGGGAGCTGAGTCTCAGGAGGGGCGGGAGCTGGCAGGTTGCCCACCCAGGCTGGAACTCCAACCCGGAGCTGACACTTGCTGTGCCCCCCCCCTTTTTTCTTCTTTTGAGAGAGAGAGAAGGAGGGAGGGAGCAGGGGAGGGGCAGACAGAGGAGAGAGAGCAGGCTCGTGCTCACCCATGAACCATGAGATCAAGAGTCAGACGTTAATCGGCTGAGCCCAGATACCCCTCATTTAATCCTCACATGTACAGATGAGGGAGCCCAGGCCCAGGGAGGTAAGGTCACACAGCCAAAAGGGGCAGGGCTGGCATTGGTCGACACCTCTGCTGGATGGCAGAGCTCCCCTAGCCACCTGTGCCTGGGCTTGTTCTGGCATTGGGAGTGGGCTGGCGTGCCCTTTTTCTCCTTGTTCTCCTGGGTGCAGACAAATGGTGGGGGCAAGCAGGTCAGCAGACCCCGGCCATTCAGAGAGGGTGACACACAGGAGACCTTCCTGGAGGGTGTGGAGGGGAAGGAGAGCTTCCCAGAGAAGCTCTCCTGGGGCCTGAGAACTTGGCCTCCTGGGATAAGGCAGAGGGCACAGCCTTGGGGAGAGATTTCCCCTTCTCAACCCTTGTATATTCCCCTAGGAATCATGCGCTCTCTCTAGGGCTAGCCCCACTGCCCCACTCCTGACCTCCAGCTCTTTAGGGCACAGCACATCCTGCCTCCTCCGGGGAGCCTTCCCTGACCATGCACACACGCTTCTCCTGAGCCACACAGTTCTGAGTGTATGAGGTCTTTGCCCGGTGGCCTGATTGCCCACAGGCCTGTCAGGCCTCCCACCCAACCCCTCACCAACTGGGAATCCCCACGGGGCTATGTCCTCTGGCCTGTCTGGATCCTCACCTCCCCCTATCCTCCCCTGGCAGTTTCTGTTTGAGCGAGTGGAGGGCATCTCCAGAGCTACCATCGTTGATCTCGATGCCCATCAGGTGAGTCCCCTGTGGGGGCTGCAGTCTCATGGCCCTGCCCCCCCAGGGCCCCTCAGCTGTCACACAGCCCCCTACTGGGGGGGCTTCCTTCCCCCTGGGAACATTGCCAAGCCCCAAGCTGGGCCTGTGCTTGCCCCCACCCTGGTCTGCATCTCCCCTCCCTGTCCATCCTCTGTACCTCAGGCTGAAAGTGGAGGGTCTATCTTTGTCCCTCTGTGCCCCTCAGCCCAGCCAGGGCACTGGGTGCTCCTATTGCTTCTGTCAAACCAAAGGATCCTTCCTCCCTCTGGCTGCCCAACACACCTGGCTGATGGCTCTTTCTAAAGCCCAGGGTGGCAATGCCACTCTCGTGTCCTGAAGCCTGCTCTGCCCCCCCACCCAGTGCTTCCTAGTCAGTTTGGGGTGCCACCCCCTGAGGACTACTGTGGATCTGCGCCCTAGACAGATGCTCACACACATGCTTTGAGGGTTGCTCGGGGTCAGGGTTCACCACTCAAGAACTCCCTGCCTGGGGGTGAAGCAGCAGAGTGGGGGACTTCTTCCTATGGGCTCCAAATACAAGGCTGGCTCCCCTGTTCAGACAGGGCAGGGCCTCACCTGGGCTCTTGAAGACCCCTCCCACCCCCCTGCCCTTGTGCCTTTGTGCTGGCGGGCACCCGCTACGGGGGTCCCGTGACGCTGACCTCCGGAACCGAGTCACGCCTGCACAGCTCTTTACAGGTTGCCTTTCACACCCCTGATCCCAGCTGATCCCACCACAGACTGCAGAGGGTGACAGGGTTAGAACCCGTTTCTTGTTTCATGGAGAAGAAACTCAGAGGGCCGGGCCCCGCTCAAGTCATGCTAGAACGTCATGGCATGAGGTTTGAGGTTGAATTCCAGCTCTGCTACTGAAGAGCCATGAGACCCTCTGCCTCCAGGGACAAGCTGAGCTTCCCAGGCCCATGGGACATTTTGGGGGGGGGGGCAGTGTGGGTGTCCTGGCCTCACTGAGGACACCTGTATGCGAGCAGCTTTTGTGTCCTGTCCACAGGGCAATGGGCATGAACGGGACTTCATGGGTGACAAACGCGTGTACATCATGGACGTCTACAACCGCCACATCTACCCCGGGGACCGCTTTGCCAAGCGTAAGCTGCCCCCCATCCCTCAGTCTTCAGTGCAGTCGTGCTCGGAGGGAGCTCTCTCCTGAGTGTTCCCTACATGCTGACCTCTGCAGAAGTCACTTCATTTGTCCTCAGCATCCCTGTGAGGTGGGAGATTGTTCCCATTTTATAGATGAGCAAACTGAGACCTGAAGAAGTCACTTGACCCACCCGAGAGCCCATCAGCCTTTTCGACAAACACATGTGTGGGTCCTTCTATCAGGATAACCACCAGAGGGACAGAAACAGACTCCTCCTGGGTATGTGTGTGTCTGCATTTCCCTATAGAAAATAGGGAATGACAGAAAAGAAATGAGAGGAAAACTATAAGGAGTAGAAAATACAAAATAAGATGGCATCAGCCAGGTCGAACGTAACAGTTGTTAAAATAAATGCAGGTGGGTTAAACCTCCCAGCCAAAAGGCATCTGAGACTCTCAGATGAACTTTAAAGACACAGGGCCCTGCCCGCTTTGCAAATAGGGGACATGTGTGCAGGAAGGGGA
The DNA here is from genome assembly GCA_028646485.1 of Cryptoprocta ferox. Lineage (NCBI taxonomy): Eukaryota > Metazoa > Chordata > Mammalia > Carnivora > Eupleridae > Cryptoprocta > Cryptoprocta ferox. Next base: position 50,379,765 of record CM053574.1, read on the forward strand.
CATTTATGCCGGTGCATCTGCTCAGGGTAATTCAGCCCCAGGTATGGCCAAGGGGCCTGGTTTCTGATGAAGGTGCTGGATTTGGGCCTGAGGGCACAGCAGGTGTCCGAATTTCTGGGCAGAGGCTCAAGATGTCACCGACTAGGGTCTGTAAATCCCCAGGGCAAAATGTTTCTTCTGCACTCCTTCTCTCCCTTGTCCCCCCCGCCCCCCCCTCCGCCCTTTGCAGTTCTTGGTGCTCTTTAGTTTCATTTTGGATGGAATGGGGGCGGGGGCAGTGCTGGAGTCAGACTGTTTCCGATCCTGCCGGGGTCCTGACTTGGCCCCCTGAGCCTGTTGGCCTTTCTTTGCACATGGGGCTCCTGCTGTCTGTTCGTCAGAAGCCATCAGGCGGAAGGTGGAGCTGGAGTGGGGCACGGAGGATGACGAGTACCTGGACAAAGTGGAGAGGAACCTCCGGAAAGCCCTCCAGGAGCACCTGCCAGACGTGGTCGTGTACAATGCAGGCACTGACATCCTTGAGGGCGACCGCCTTGGGGGGCTGTCCATCAGCCCCCAGGTTCGTCCCGACCCCGGGCGGGGGGATGTGGGGTCTGCCGTGGGGACCCTGCCACAGCAGGGAAGGTGGGCGACTTCCCCTTCGCCTCCCCCTCCCTCACAGGGCGTCGTGAAGCGGGACGAACTGGTGTTCCGGGTGGTCCGAGGCTGCCAGGTGCCCATCCTCATGGTGACCTCAGGCGGGTACCAGAAGCGCACGGCCCGCATCATTGCCGACTCCATCCTTAATCTATACAGCCTGGGGCTCATTGGGTCCGAGTCCCCCAGCGCCTCGGCACAGAACTCAGACACCCCCCTGCTGCCGCCCGAGGTGCCCTGACCACGCTCCCCTTCTGTCCTTCTGCGCTGTTCCCTGCCTGCCTCAGCCCCGCCCACCCCTCAGCGCTTCTCCTTTTCTAACCACGGGGCCGAGGGGCATGGGCCGGGGGGGGGGGGGCAGGGGCCCGTCACCAGCTGGGCTGGCCTTAGAGTCAGACCCTTCGCCCTCCCCAGTGGGTGTCAGAGGGGCTCCAGGCCCCTCTGGGTCGGGGCGGAAGGCAGGGCCCAGAGGATCTCACGTGGGGCCCCGGGCTGACCAGGCCCTGCAGAGGCAGGCAGCTTCCCCAGGAGGGAGAACACCAGCAGGTGAGGCCTTGGGGGCACAAGGCATGTGACTTGCTCCACCCTTTCGCACTCACCTCAGGCAGGGCATGGGGGGCCGTGGGCGCCCGTGATGGTGTGGGTGGGCCTGAAAGCTGGGTGCTGCACAGAGGCCACTGGAGGGGGGCTCTGGATTCCCAAGCAGCAGGCAGGAGCCCTGGTCCTGGGTGTCCTGGATGTGAGGGGAGGTGGGGAAGGGGGTGCGAGTGGGGTGTTCCCCTTCAATAAATCAAGGTCTGTACCTACTTTCCCAGGGCTCCTCGGTGCTGATAAGGAGAGGGGAGGCCTGAGGAGCTCCAGATCCGTGCTTTAATCATGGTCCTGCCTGTCAGGGGTGGGCCTCAGCACTGGAGGCTTGAGGGGGCTGCCAACCCCAGTGGGGAGGGACAGAGGAAGGTGAGGCCCAGAAGGGGACACTGGAGATGGGGACACGTGGCCAAGGCGGGTCCTGCAGGACCTGAGGCCCCAAGTGAGGATGGAGGTGCTGATGGCCAGGCTGGAGTTCGGGAGGGAGGGCGGACATTTCCATCCTGGCCCGTAGGTGGTACAGGTAGGACCTTGGGTGGGGCAGGTAGGACCTTGGGTGGGGCTATAGCCTCCACTGGCCTCACCCAGAGTGCCCAGGCCCTGACTGTGCTTGGAGTCCAGGGTCCCAAGTGGGCCCTGACTTCTGGCCTTCGAAAAGCCCTAGTCCCTGACTTTGTTCTCAGCTCTAATCTGAAGGGGACACCCAGTGCCCCCCAGAAAGCTGGGTGGGTGGAGCATCTACCCTTCATGACCTGTGTTCTTAAACAGTGATCGCAGGTGGGGCAGGTGCGGGGAGGAAAAGTGGGCCAGCGGAAGCACCCCCGCTCCTGACCAACCCCACCTGGGGTTGGGGGCACAAGGCATGTGACTTGCTCCACCTGGGGGCCTCCTGTTTGTTACCATCTGGGGCTGCTCCTGCCTTTCCCCACTGTCTTCCTCTCACTCCCTTGGTGCTCCCTCTGCTGGGGGACGGGAGGAAGGGTTTCAGGATCATCGACTGTCAAAAAGGCTGACCTCCTGGACTAGACCTCTAGGCACTAACCACGCACTTGGACCCCCTTACCCACGCCCCCGCCCTTGCCTTTGGTTTCTCTGCGTCTGACTCGAGGTACCTAACACCCCCTCATCTCCACCTGGGGCCCGCGACATCCGGGGACAGGCAGTGGGCCCGCTTTGTCACCGTTGAGCTTGTTTGTAGGGACCATAAAGGCTCTTCCTGACAGACTGGCTGCTGTGTGTTCTTGAGATAGAGCGTCCTTACCTCCTAAGGCTTAAAGGAGATAAAGATTTAAAATTTGCATCGCGCGAGGCCTGACACAGGTAGCTGCCCAATAAATGCTAGTATTGTATTCTGTTCTCAGAGTCCAGTGAGGTAGGTCATTGTTCCCATTTTACATATGAGGCCACTGAGACTCGACAAGGAATTTACCCCAGGCCACACATTCGTCAGCGCCAGGTTTGAACCCGGCTCTCCCCAGATTCCAAAGTACATCTTCCCAGATGCCTCAAAGTTGGCAGGGGTGAAGGAGTGAGGTGGGGGAGGGGGGTTGTTTCTCTCCAGACAGAGGAGGGTCCAGGGTCTGGGAAAGTGTGGGGAGGAGAAGGCAAGCAGGGCTGGGCTGTGATGGTGGCTCCGCACAGGGTGGGAGACAGCTGGGGGCCCTGGCAGGGCAGGAGGTGTAGTGGGGGGCATGGGGCAGGCCTTCCAGCCCGGGGCTGTGCTTGGAGCTTGCATGCGGCTGGGCTGGGGCACAGGGGTGCAGGCAGGTGGAAGGCAGAACCTGTCCTCAGCCTGGGAGAGTGACCAGGGAGGGGATCCCCAGCATGGGTGGCCAGCGTGGGTGGGAAGCGGGGTGGCCCCCAAGTGTTAGTGCCTGGAACACAGACATCACATGAAGATACCAGGGGGTGGGGGGCAGGGGCCCAGTTAAGCCCTGTGCTGGGTGTAAGGAGGGTGATGGAGGCTGACCAGGGCCGGGCTCATTTCCAGACGCTCCACAGGGGTTACCTGTTGAACACAGAGCTCTGAGGTAAGAACATTTTTATCCCTGTTGTTTCAGATCCAGACATGAGGCATAAAGAGGGCTAGTTACTTGCTCGAAGCCCACAGCTAGGAAGTAGAGGAACAGGATTTGAACCAAGGCCTCAGCTCCCACATTCATAAGCTGTTTCCTCATCTGTAGGATGGGGCCTTTGAGGGTACTTACCTAAAGCTGGTTCCAGGAATAAGTACTTAGTACACGGAATGCACTTAGGATGCAATGTGGCAGTTTCTTGGCACCCAGTAAATATTAGTCATGATGATAATTCTCCTGTATGTCAGGGTAAGAATCAAGGACAGCTGAGGTGAAGTGTTCAGGATCTGTTGTTTTTTTTTTAATGTTTGTTTATTTTTGAGAGAGAGAGAGAAACAGAGTGCGAACAGGAGGAGGGGCACATAGAGAGGGAGACATAGAATCTGAAACAGGCTCCAGGTTCTCAGCTGTCAGTACAGAGCCTGACACAGGGCTCAAACTCACAAACTGAAAGATCCTGACCTGAGCCGAAGTCAGATGCCCAACCGACTGAGCCACCCAGGCACCCCCCGCCAGGATCTGTTCTTATGATCTGAGTTGTCTGCTGTTTGTAAATGATGCCTGGAGTTATGAAAGCCTAAGGGAACGTGCCAACTTTGCGAAGTGCTGAGGGTCTGGCGAGCAGCCTTGCTGACCAGGGTGGGGGGTTCTGTAGCCCAGGGTGAGGGGGAGACAGGCTGGGAGAAGTCTAGGGTGGGACATGTGCTATCGGGAGAACTTGGGGAGCAGGCAAGCTTGGGAAAGCAGTGTCTGATGGGAGCCCACCCGGAGCAGCCCTGATGCCTGGCGGGTGTGAGATTTCTGCAGGAGACCCCATCAGAGCCTCCTGGGGGTCTGGGGCGTGAACAGCTGACTCGGGAGGCAGAGCAGCCCCTCCTTCCCTGGTGCACAGGGGAGAGAGCTGACCTTGGAACCCAAGCCCACGTGGGAGCCCTGCTCTCCTTGGGCCTAAAGGTGGGGCCTTGGGCAAGTGACTCAGCCTCTCAGAGTCCCCGTCCCTGCTCCTCCCGGAGACCCAAGTGCCACGCCTGGCTGGTGGGCTGGCTGAGGCCTGGGGAGGAGGGGTTTCATCTGCCTGAGTTACAGCTCTGTTCTCCATTGGGGCCGGTTGGGGGGCACTCAGACAGGTGTTGGAACAGCAGCGCCCAGCTGTGACTAAGCCACCAGCGGGGATGCCTGAGGCTACAGCCCTGGTGGGGGCAGAGGCAGAAATGAATGCACCAGCCCACTGCCTTGGGCATAAACAAAGGTGGGTGCTGGCATAGGGCCCTCTTCAGCCCAGCAGGACTCCCAGGCAGATATGAAGGAAACTTCTAGGACCCTCTCTGGCTCCTCAGCCAAATGCTTAGCATTTCAGGCCAGGACCTCCTCCAGGAGGCCTGGTCGTGAGTCAGTTTCATTTAGCTCCGCCAGCACTGGCTGGGGACATCCTGCTCTGGGCCCATGGCCAGCATGGGGAGGCTCAGTGCCCTACCCTGCAAGTGATACTGTCCTGTGATTGTTTTTGAGGCTGCAGGGTATTTTTTTTTAATTAATTCATTAATTTTGAGAGCAAGAGAGCACGAGTTGGGGAGGGGAAGAGAGAGGGAGGGAGAGAGAGAGGATCCCAAGCAGGTTCTGCGCAGAGCCCAATGCAGGGCTTGAACTCACAAACAGTGAGATCATGACCTGAGCTGAAGTGGGTTGCTCAACCAGCTGAGTCACCTGGGCACCACAGAGGCTGCAGGGTATTAATGCAGGAGCTCACATCCTTCACCAGCCTGGCTTTGAGTACCACCTCCTCCCCTTGCTAGCTGGGTGGCTTTTCCTCTCTGTGCCTTAGTTTATGTATCTGTAAAATGGGTATGATAGTACCTACCTCATAGGGTTGTCATGAGAATGAAATGAGTTTGTCAGGTGCTTAAAGCAGTGTCCGGCATGGAGTTGATCTTAAAAAGAAGTCCGTTAGTTTACCAGCAAAAATGGGTTTATTTGGGAACGGCAGAAAATTGCAGCTTGGGACAAGCAAGCTATGGCAAAAGCCATAGATTGATCTAACAAAGGAGAGGGAGAGTTATTTTATGGGGAAGGGGAGGAAGTTGGGAGGAGTTGTTTTGAAGGAAAGCCCAGTCGGAGAAGAGCAAGAATTCAGGGTGCTGACGGTTCCTCGTTGGCTCAGTTGCTGGGGTTGTCAGTTTCTGGTAGGAGGTGTGACATGCGTCTTTTCCTTTTGGGACCTGTTACTGAGGATTCTCTGCTGTTGGGGATTCTTCCCTTGGGATCTAATTGACAGTTCTTCCTTTAATTGACATCCAGTGGTGTGATGTGAGAGCTTCCCCCTTCTGGCCTCCTTGCTCCATTTTAACAAAGTTTTTCTTTATTAATTTTCAGAGTAGGTACTGTATATAGGTTACCCATCAGCATGATCACCATTTTAAAAATGAGGAGTTAGAGACTCAGAGAAGTGAAGAGGGCAAGTCAGGCAATTGAAAAGCCAGGGAAGGGACCCACATCCACCTGACCCCAAAACTAGCGCCTTTTTCCTCTAACCAGACCTGTTGGCAAAGGTTTAGAATGAGAACATGTGGAGGAACATTGTGTCCTGAAACCCCCCTGGACCTCTCGGCCCCTCTGTGGCTCACACCCTTACTAGCAATCCTGGGAGAGGCACATGTCAGCACCCCAGTGTCCAGATAAGATGGGGAGCCCGTAGGGGAAAGGCAGCCTCCTCTGCCCCTGGGCTCTGTGGCAGTGCGTGTGGCAGTCCGTCTGCGTGAGCTGGGCCTGGAGAGATGAACAGCTTCTGTGTCCTGCCCTTGAGATGCTCTTGGACAGGAGGATGCACATCGGGCTTTCTGCAGCTTGCATTTTGTAAGCACAAAGTGAACTCTTAAAAATAGAACAGAGCAGGCCGCTGAGAAGTGCTTTATGAATTGGTGGGTGCATGGTCAGAGCTGAGGGATGACCGGTCCCACCTGCTCATCGCACAGACAGCCCACAGAGGTCCAGCCCCATGGCATGGCAGCTCATTGGGGCCTGCTGGGCCAGAGGAGGGGGAAGGCTGTCCTTCGCCTGGCTCCGTGCTGGCTGTCACCACCATCACTTTCTCTATAGGAGACGGGAGGCCCATGGAGGGCTGACCCAGAGCCCAACCTCCTGGCTTCCTCCCCTCGGTCTCCTTGTAGGGGATGGCAGGAGGAAGGGGCCAGGGCCATGCTGAGCTCGCACAGAAAGTAATGTCCGGAAGAGGACCCAAGGAAGCCCTCCCACCACGAGCTACGTGACCTCTGACCTCCCTGTTTCCACTCTCCCGTCTCTGTGTTCATCCTCACAGTGCCCCCCCCAGGCAGGGACCTGGAGCCTCGTCCCACAGACTGGGAAACCAAAGTTCAGAGAGGCACATGGCACTTGCCCCAAGCCACACGTAGCCAAGCAGTGAAGGAGAATGGGCTCCCCGCCCCGGACGTGCTGTCTTCTGCATTCCCTTGTCACTATTAGGGTTAGGGCACGGTTGACAGTGTGAGTAGGAGCCATGAGCTCTGCTGAGGGGGCCTCAAGAGAAAGGACGTACACTTTGGGATTGTCTAGCCTTGGGCTCGAACCTACCTCCGCTACCGGCCTGGAGAGTGACACTGGACGGGTGGCATCCCTTTTCTGAGGCCCGTTCTCCCTCCACAAGGACCATGGGAGGTCATGGAAGTGGGCTGCCATATAGTCCCTGGGTCATTCGAAGACAGAATTAGGATCCGGGGAGTGAGCGCGGGAGGGACCCTCCTGCCTCCCTGTCCAGCCCCCTGTTGCACAGATGGTGAACCAGAGGCCTGGAGACGCAGAGGCCTTGCTCCATGCGGGAGCTGGGCCCCTGGGAGGCAGTGTAACACAGTGGCTAGAGCTGAGATGAGCTTCCCCGCTGAGCCACTCCCTAGCTGTGCGACCTTTAGGAAGACAAATCACCGCCCTGAGCCTGCGTCTTTTCCCTCAGGAGATGTGCTGGCATAGGCAAGTGCTCAATTAATATTAGCTAATAATACGATTGAGAAGGGAATGAGGCAGCATGGCCTCAGAGCCAGAGCTTTCCAAAGATCAGAATCGTGGCCAACACAACGCATCGCTCCCGGGTTCACGGCCTGGTTCAAGCTCTGGCCATGTATGCACGACTTCATCCTCACACAGCCGTGCTTGCAGATGAGGAAAAGGGGTGCAGGGAGGGTCTGTCTCCCAACGGGGTATGCTCCCGGGCTCCCCCCAGAGCCTGGTGCCGAGCTCCACCTTTGGGTGTCCCGTGGGGCGTGACCTCCCCCTTCTGGAAGGTGGAGTGATGGGGGCATTGCACATCAGGAGGCCTTATGGCTGGCCATTTCTGGGACTTCCCACCCCTTTTCCTACTCTGAGTGTGCAATGGCCTTGGAGGTTAGGGGAAGGTGTGACACATGAAGGGGGAGGGGTTCCTGCCGGGCCAGAGGCCCACTCCCTTCTGGGACCCTGGAGCCAGAGCCCACAGCCTGCTGGTCGTCTCGGTAACCGATACCCAGGTGGCCAGACAAAGTTATGGTGTGTGGCTGGGAGGCTATTTTGTCTAATATGCTAAAAGGCCTTTGGAAATTCCTGGAGCCCATCTGGTCCTAGTTACACCACAATATTGCTGTCTCTTCAACTCACAGACAAGGGAATACTTTTTATTTCTCCTTTCGGAGCTCCGGAATGTGCGTTAAACGCAGCCGCAGTGGCCCATTGGTTCCCCGTGTTCCTTGATCATGTGTCAGACCCATCATCCCTTTAAATGCCCGCCGCTCCTTCCCCTCCGCTCCCCCCACCTCGGACAACCCCTACGAATCCTGAGGGCACTACTCGGAGGGCTGAGGTTTTAGAGGTGGGCCTGCTCAGCTGCGCCCCTGACCTCTGTGCTCTTGCCCGTGTAACAGAGATATGAACTCCAGAGAAGTGGCATGTAGTAGGAGCTTAGGAAATGCAGGCTTCCCAATCAGCGCTGTGAGTTTGAGAAAGTTCCTCGACCCATCTAAAGTGCTGGCTCCAAAGGACATCCAGATGACCAACAGGCACATGAAACGATGCTCAGCATCACTCATCATCAGGGAAATACAAATCAAAACCACACTGAGATACCACCTCACGCCAGTCAGAGTGGCTAAAATGAACAACTCAAGAAGACTATAGACGCTGGCGAGGATGTGGAGAAACGGGTACCCTCCTACACTGTTGGTGGGAATGTAAACTGGTACAGCCGCTCTGGAAAACAGTGTGGAGGCTCCTCAAAAAGCTATCAATAAAACTCCCCTATGACCCAGCAATAGCACTGCTGGGGATTTACCCAAGGGATACAGGAGTGCTGATGCATAGGGGCACTTGTACCCCAATGTTCGTAGCGGCACTTTCAACAATAGCCAAATCATGGAAAGAGCCTAAATGTCCATCAACGGATGAATGGATTAGG
>CM053574.1:50388994-50530624 GCA_028646485.1 Cryptoprocta ferox
CACTTGTGGGGAAGAGCACTGGCTGTTATATGGAAACCAACTTGGCAATAAACTATTGAAAAACTAAAAAAAATAAAAGTGCTGGTAGCCTCTGTAAAATGGAGTCCGCAGCTCTGAGAGATGTTGGTTAGCTTTCTTTTTTCCCCTGGCACCTGTCCACCTACTACGGCCGCCCCAAGAACTGGAAGGTGAAACAAATAGAGAGTCTGCATCTAAAACAGCCCTGAGGAATCCAGGGAGGGCCACTCGTGCACTTCTCCCTGAGCTGGGTTCTACGTGTGTTTCTTCCCTGGAGTTCTGGTCCCTCTGGGGCCCTCGGGGCAGGAGCACATTTTGAGCCATAACATCTGATAGTCTGAGTCCCTGAAAGCCCAAAGTGAGTCAAGGCCCTACCCAAACAGGGGTGGACATTCAGTGTGAGTGAGAAATAAACCTTTGTCATTTAAGCTACTGAGGTTTTGGGTGGCCCCTTACACAGCATACCTTGCCTGTTCTGACTGACACATCTCCCCTTTCCATGACCACAGAGGTGGTTTAGTGATGCAGTGTTATTCAACCTGGGCCAGAGTCCTCACCTAGAGTTTTTTTTTATTTTGGGGCAGGAAGAGAAGGGACCTTGTTTCTCGAGTTATAGAACTGTCATATTTTGACCACAAAGATAAAGCCCATCTAAGGTATGAAAGAGTAAAATGGAGACAGAAAAAGATAAAATGTGATAAAATGTAATACAAATTCTGGTGACATCAAGACAGAACTGCCATGAACAGCTGTACAAGTTGTGCACCACACAATTTTAATAGTGCTATTTATACTGCTCTCACGATATATTTGTGTATTTATCAGGACAGTTTCCCAGCAGGTGGCAGTAAAGTGTCTTAAGGAAGTAGAACTGTGTCAAACCCCCAATTTCAGTCATTGAGTCCCCAGAGCTTCCCAAGCTTGAGCTTGGTAGAATTTATTCTTTTGATAAATTTCCTTTGTTAAGCTGTGCTCACAACACAATCATTGACACTCCAGTCACCAGTGAGATGCATCAAGCTTGATTTCTCACTTTCCAGAACAGACCTTGAAGTGCTTTTAGAAATACAATCTAGGGGTGCCTGGGTGGCTCAATCGGTTAAGTACCCAACTCTTGATTTCAGCTCAGGTTATGATCTGATGGTTTGTGCAATCGAGCCCCACATGGAGCTCTGCACTGAATAGTGCAGGGCCTGCTTGGGATTCTCTCTCCATCTCTCTCTCTGCTTCATAATAAATAGATAAAGTTAAAAAAAAGAAATCTAGTCCAACAACAAGACAGGAGACAGGAAAACCATTAGAAGCACACATAATGGGGGCACCTGGGTGGCTCAGTCAGTTAAGCATCTGACTCTTGATCTTGACTCAGGTTTTGATCTCATGGTCTTGAGATTAAGCTGCGTATTGGCTTAAACTGGGCATGAAGCCTACCTAAAAACAAAATGAAACAAAACAAAACAAAAGAGCTATAACAACAACAACAATATCAGTTTGAGGCCATTTGTGTAGGTACAAGTCATTTTCTTATCTCAATAAACACCTAGATTCTTACCCTACTGTGCTGTGGCCTAAAAATGGTTTGCAATAGTAATTTTTCTAGGGACACAGAGAAGACATCGTGCAGCCTTCATTTCCTCTTAAATGGTTAAATTATAATTATGTTGTTGCTTAAATGGACAGACAAAAATTATCTAGAGAGTTCACATGTGGGTGGCTGAAGCTAGATAAATAATGTATCAGTGTAAAATAAAGGATGGTGTCTGGTGAGGTCCAGGCCCCCTGCTATTGCCAGCAGAGCAGGAGGCTGTCCCCCCCGCCCCCGAGCCGGGGCCCTGACCCCACACTGCCCTGTGCAGGATAGCTCACTCCCATGACCCTAAATGCCAGGAGTTTCCAGGAAACGTTTGGGGGAGGCTGTGGGCCCTGGCGTCAGATGATCTGGGATGGGGTCCTGGCACTGCCTTTTCTAGCTGGATGACGCCAGACTAGTACTCCCCCATTTGGAGCCTCAGTTGCCACTTACCAAAACTGGGAATGCTGACACCCACCTGCGGGGTCGTTGCGAGGGTCAGGTTGGCGTGGGAGCCAGCCGCACATAGTCGGTGCTCAATGTACAGCCCTTGTTATAGCTCATCCTGCTGTCTGCTCCCCCTGCCAGGCAGTGAGGGGGCAGGCTCGGTCTGCTCTCCCAGCATGCACTCAGAACAGGGCCTGTTGGTGCCCAGTAGGTGCTCCATAAACACCCTGTCACTGTTCAGTTGTGAGGGAAATTGGCTTGTGCCTGTCAGGGCTGTCCCTGCCCTCCAGGCTGTGGGGAAGGGGCCAGGAACAGTCATTGCCCGGCCAGGCCAGAGACCCACTTCTGCATGACACTTCTGGGTGCAGAGGGCCCCAATGTCCCCTCTGGATCCGTGGGGGCCCCACCCCACTCCTGATTGAGCACTCCCCGTTCCCTACTCCACTCTAGGCCCTTCCCAGCCCTCCCAGTCAGCACTGCTTGGCAGGGGCTCGACGTAGAGAAGGGAGCTCCGGAGCCTCTGGGCCAACACTATTGTTTTTCTGCCTGGAGCAGCCAGGCTGGGGGGCTCAGGGTGAGTGAGACGCCAGTGGGCGTGGGAGGAACAAAATTCACCCTCTCCATTGTGAGGGAGTACCAGGATCAGCTGGACGGGACTGGCTGGGGTCCACTTTCCTTTGACTTTGGGTGAATGACTTCACCTCCCTGGCCTCAGTTTCTTCATCTGTAAAATGGGATTATCTCAGCACCCACTTCTTAGCCAGGCTGTGAGGAATGGATAAGTGGGCCCCTGCAAAGCACTTACAACGATGCCTGGCGTGTAGTGAATGCTCCAGAAATGAGTTGTCGCGATTCTTAGGACCGTCAGTCATTCCTGGTCTGAACTCTGGGGCTCAGCTGCAGTGACGCAGGACTGTCATTCCCTGTCTCTGAGCCTCAGTGTGCCCGTGTGTGTGTGTGTGTGTGTGTGTGTGTGTGTGTGTGCTGGAGGCCATGAGCGCACAGAGGCTGTGCGAAGGAGATGGAGTGTCGGTGAAAGCTGCCTTCCTCCTTCCCGCTACCCTTCTCCCATTCCTGCTTCCTTTAGCCTGGGGACTGCCCCCGAGGCAGGACGTGGGCCACCTGCCCCTTGGGAGGGTCTGCCAGCTCCCTCAGCCCCAGAAAGAGCGGACCTATGGGCCCCAGGACATTGCCATGTCTCGTCTCCCTTTGCACCGGATTAAAAATGGAGGCCTGAGAGGGACAGGGCTGGTGCTGGGCAGTGTCGGGTCCAGCAAAGCCGAGGTGTGGTCAGCCAGGTTCCCTGGGGCCCAGCTGCGGGAACAGGCTGTCCGGACTCATCTGGCTGCCGTCCCTCGCCGTTGTTTGGAAGAGACAACCATTGTCAGCCGCAGCCCCACCCACCCTTGGCTCCCCGGCTCCTTGGCCCACGCGGCCCCACGGATGGAGGTCGTGCTAGGTGACCAGGGTTAGGCCCTGCTGCTCCCAGGACCTCCGTCCTCCACCTCCACGGGAACACCAGGGGATGGAGCTGTTGTTCTCCCAGCGCCCCTCCTAGACCAGACCTTTGGGAAAGAGGGCAGGAGGCGCCGAGCAAAGGGCCGACACGTGGTGAGTGCCCATGGGGGGCCAGGAGCCACTCAGGACTTCACACCCCTGATGGCATTTGGGAGGCAGAAATAGGCATTGCCGTTTTATGAGTGGAGTGTGCACATTCGGCGGCCAGGGCACCTCCCCTACAGCAGCCCCAGCCATCCCACCTCGTCCACCACCGACCCCCTGCCCTGACCCAGAGTGGGTCTGGGCTGAGCAGAGCAGCTCCTGGGCCTTGCGGATGGACCACATTCCCCAGAAAGGCGCAGGGCTGCAGGGCGGGTGCCAGGGCCCTCAGGAAGGGGAGGGAAGGGGAGATTTAGAGCACTGGCCAGGGGAGCGCATCCTGGCCGGGGCAGATCTCGGGGACACAGACTCCAGTCTCATTCCTGGGTGCTCCCCCAGGAGGAGTAGCAGCACCCAGCCTTCTCCACAGCAAGGGAAATTGAGACAGGGGCCCAGCCATGGGGACTGATGAACATGACCCCACCCGCGAGGTGGCTACTGTGTGGACACTCAGGTCCCCGGGCCTTGTGAATCTGGGGCTCAAGACCGTTGACTTCAGACCCTACCTGCTGGTGGAAAGCAGGCTCCTGCCCCCTCCGTCCCTGGTCAGGTCAGGCCCAGGCCCCAAACAGGGGGAGGCAGCCTGGAGGGGCATTGGAGACTGGGTCCTGGATTCAAAACCCTGCCCCTGCTACTTCTTGGCCATGTGACCTTGAGCAAGGCCCTTTTCCTGAGTCCCCATTTCCTCTTCTACAAACAGGAAAGTAATGCCCCCAGCGTGTGAAATTTGGACACAGTGTACATCAGAGGCCCAGTGTGCAGTCAGTGCTCTGTGCTTCTGTCCTCCTCCACCTTCACTCCCCTGTCTAGGGGCCCCGAGGAAGCCGGCACGGGTGATGTCCGTGTTGGCATTGGTTCCCAAGTCGCTGGCCAGGCCTCAGCTGCATCTCCCAGACGATGCCAGCCCAGGGACAGAGTCTCTGCCCGTGGGAACTTGGGCCCATCCCAGGAACGTGGGCCAGATGGTGGGAACGGGAGAGGGCAAGGTGCAGGCTTGGCCAGGGCTCTGCCAAGCTCTCCTGGTCACAGGATGGAGAGCAGGCCCAGCCTGCTGAGCCCAGCGCCAGGGGCTGGCGGCCAGGTTCCAGGGCAAACAATGGTGCTTCCCACTGAGAGCTGGAAACAGGAGCCTGGGGAGGCCTGCAGGCGGTGAGTAAATATTTTCCCAAAGGATGCTTGGAACAAAGCTCACTCAGGGAGCTCCCTATGGTGGCTGGACACATGGAATGCTGGGTGGGGGGAGGGAGACCGCACCTGCCGACAGAGAAGAGAGCGTGTCCAGCCCGGGTTGGCCATCAGACCGTAGGGATGCAGTGGGGGGGGGGGGGGACCTGGGGGCTGGGGCCAGACAGCCTGGCCTGGGGCCAAAGCTCCAGGGGCCAGAGCTCCCTCTCTGGGAGGGCTGGCCAGACTCGGCAGGCCCGGTGCTGGACCTCAGCATAACTTTGTGCACATTAGAATAATGTCCCCTAGGCAGACACAGCCGGTATGCCCCACCAACTGCCCGTATCACTGGACGCGGCAGCCCTGGGCCACCTCAGAGCTGATGCTTCCCTTCCAGGCTGGTCCTGAAACGGCACCTCCTTAGTCAGGGGGTGGGGGGTGCGGATCACAGGGCCCCTGCTGGTTCTGACCCCATGTCCTCCCTCCCTCATCAGCAGCTTCCGACCTTCCTTGCGGTGGGGGTCGGGTGACCTTTCTCTCTCAGACACCCTGGCCCCAGCCTGCCAGAGGTACTGCCCTGGAGCCCTGCAGCACCAGGGGTAGACTGTTTCCAGAAACCTGTGATGACTTAGGACAAGAGGGAAGCGAGCGTGGAGCGTCACCAGAGGGAGACCGTGGATGGAGCTCACTGTGAATGACCGGCTGCCCCGGACATCTGGGCTGAGGCTGAGGCTGCGTCTTCACCCCCTGCTCTCCTCCTCCCTCACTCCTTGCAGGTCTCCGTGAGCACTGTAGAGACACCCCCCCCCCGCCCCCTCTTTCCCTCCCCCTCCCCGAGGCTGGGCAGGTCTCGGAGGGGCACTCAGCCCTTTGTAGTTTGAGCTTTGCAGAGATGTGGAGAGTCGCCTGATCTTCTGGGCCTCTGTTCTCTCAACTCTGGCACTTTCCAGGCTGTTCCTGGGACTTCTCCTTGGATTCCGGGGCCTGCAGCGGGAAAGGCTGAGTGGCCAGCTGCCCGGGTCAGGGCAGAGCTGTGTCCCACAGCTGGGAGGCCCCTGCCCTCCGAGCATTCCTTCCCACCCGTTAAAGAGCTTTTCAAAAATGTAAAATAGCACTTCTCATTCGCTTTTCGTTTTGAAAGAGTAACTATTTTTCACACAAGTATGTTATTTATTATTTTAAAAAATAGACTATATATTTAAATATTTTTTCCATTTTAGTTTCCAGTACAGTAAATAGTGATATTTACAACGCATGTAAACTAAAATTGCTTGAATTTCTCAACACTATTTAAGAGCGTGAACGATAGGGTCTCCAGAGAAAATGTAAGTATGTCCCTATGCAGTTTTGGGACATGCTCATATTACATAGAAGATTTGTTAGTCATCTGAAATTCAAACGGAACCGGGCATTCTGTATTTTTATTTACACACAAAACCTGGCAACCCTATTAAGAGATCTCATGAGAGCAAAATATTTGAGGACCACTGGTATAAGGGACAAGTGTTCCACTGGGTAATAATTCAGAGATTGAGGGAGGTCACTAACTCAGCGTGGTCGCAGACACAGTGCCATTGGGTGTCATGTAGGGGAGAGAGCTCCCACAGAAGGCTCTGTGACTACCAGGGCCTGGGGCCCGGTCCAGGCTTGGGGGGTTGGAGTCATGGCAAGGAGGTAGGGGGACGTGGTCCCCTGCTGACCTCAGATCTGTTCTGGGAGGTAGAACATCTCTAGATCCAACAAGTGGGGCAGAGGGCAGCTCAGGAACAGGCCCATATTTGTACAGCTTGCGTGTGGCCATCAGGAGCAAACCCGCTTGGGTGTGACCCCAAAGCCCACGCCTGGCCTCTCTAGCATCTTCCCCAGCTGCAGGACAAGGGCCGGCCAGCACAGAGACTGCTGGTGGTAGACACAGAGCAGGAAACCTCCTTTCTCAGGGGCTGTGGGGAAGGCTGCGATGGGGCCGGGGGGCAAGGGACAGAAGAACAAAGGCTGTTTGTGAGGAGCAGATTTCGGGCTGGCCCCATCTGCATGTGGGATGAGGGTCATCAGTCTGGCAAAGGAGGCACGGGTTCAAGCAGGCTGCACGCCAAGCATGGGATTCCTGCTGGAGGGGGGCTTGGCCGCTAGGTCCCCTTTCCATGGCGGTGGGTTCACGACCATCTTGGCTGGGAGAGTGAGGAAGGGACCCCGGACATGGGTCTTTCTGGGATACTAGGGCAGAGCCTCATCCTCAGAGACGTTCCCCTTGGGCTTGCCCTGCCACTCACACTAGGGGCCTGGCGGTTGCCCTGGACCGGACGCAGTCAGAGTGACGACCCGACTGATAACCGGCCTACCAGGTAGGCCGAGGAAAAAGACAAAGGCTGAAGCCACAGCCCTGCGTGGTGGTCAGAACAGTAGGCCAGGGCAGTAGGAGAAACCCTCTCTCCTGGCTGATGAATGCCAGGACCATGTCGGACGGAGGGCAGGAGATGGGACTAGTTTCTCCTGGGATGGCCCACAGGGGGTATGTGGGCTGCACACGATTTGAATCAGTAATAAACCCCACGAAAAGGCGGTCTGCTTTCTATGATCACCATGCTCTGGAAATTCTAAAAAAGGATCCATGATAAAAACGCTCCCCCCTGTTGTAAACAATTACAGTAGACACTGTTAAGTTTTAATAATATAGATGCGAGCTTCAAATTCACATGTTTTGCTGACGTATAAACTCCTCCTACGCACTCACCCAGACACATGGGGACTCAACTACAAGCATATGTTTAGAGGGTAAGTTTGTGACAGTTTGGAAGCATTCGGGCAATTTCATTCATTCATTCATTCATTCATTCATTTTTAAGTAGGCTCCATGCCCAGTGCAGAGCTCAAGGTGGGGCTTGAACTCACAACCCCAAGATCAAGACCTGATCTGAGATCAAGAGTTGGATGCTTAACCAGCTGAGCCACCCAGGCGCCTGCATTTGGGCAATTTGGTGTGTCTGACCACCTGTGGTGCCACCCGCTTGTGCTGGACGGTGGACTTGAAATAATCACCAATTGCACAGTGATTATAACAATGGAAGGAGCAGAACTTGACCTACTTTGCTTCTTTCTATGTGACCACACAGAGTTTTTATTTCAGCTTGAAGTTTCATACAGTGAAAAAAAAATGCAGGCTTGGAATGAAATGCTTTGCTGGGTAAGTGTACATTTTTGTTCACACATAACGTGTTTCCATTTTGTGATTATTACAAGCCAAAAGTTTGGCATAGAGAGAACAGGGTTTGTGAACAGTGATCCTGTCTCAGCGTCTGACACGCTAGGTCAACCACTGGGTCAAGGCAGCCACAGAAAGAGCTGAATGGGTCTGAGAAACTAAGTCCTATGGAAGGTAGCTCTAAACCCCAGGTCAGAGTCGAAGGCAAGGCTGGGCCTGGACTGGGGTTGCTGAAGGCACAGCTGACGAAGGAGGTGAGAGGTCCCAAACCGGGGCTATGGATGGCCACCTTCCAGCTGGAGCCCAGACAGGGCTGGGGCAGGTGTGACTGCGGGGAGTTTACCAGAAGCCACCACTCCCACTTTCTGCACATTGTTATCTCTGTTACGTGACCCTTGGCTGCTTCTGCTTGGTGGACAGTCCTACCACTCTGGTGCAGCAAATGATGACTGTTCTGCCAAGCCCTAACTCCTTCATGCTTTCTCTGCACTCATTTGTCTGACACCAAGGGCAGGACAGCTTGGAACAGGGGGCCTCAAGGCAGGGAGCATCCCTGGGCTGAATGCCCCACTCCGTGCACCCTCTCTGCCGCCCTCTGGGGACTGGGCTTCTCTGGGGGCTTCCCACCCCACTCCTCTCCAACCCTTTCTCTATGGTTTCTTCTTGATTGGCTTCACCCTCCTATCCCCAAGGCTCTGCCTCCATTCCCTGGCTTTTCCCACCCAGATCTTCTGGAAATTTCTCTCCATCCCACATGTTCCTTTACCCTCCCTCAATCAGAAACCCCATCCCTGGTTCTGGTGCAGAGCACTCTCCTGAACTCCAATCCTGCTTCTGGGCAGAGCCCCAATGGACAAGACATACTCAGGATGTCCGTCCCAGGTTCCCCGCTGCTCCCTGAGCTGGCCCCATACCCCATGCCCCCCTCTTCTCCTTCTTGATATCCCCAATCACCAAGCCCAGCTGGGTTCTGCCTCTGGCGTAGCTGTTCAGTGTCTCACCTCGCCAGCCCCCAGCCTCCTGACTGCCCCATCCACTCCGCCCACGGGTCCCCATGCCTCACCCTGAACACCACTTCCTGCACATTCCTCCTGGGTTCATTGTCAATTGACTGAGTTCCTGCTGCACACTCACCCCTGGGTCCAGCCCCGCAGAAGATCCACAGGGCAGATAAAGATGCCACCCCCTTCCCGAGGGCCTCACCAGCAGCGGAGGAAGGAGAACCATCCCATCCCGCCCTCTCCCTTCCCTCCCTCCATCTGTCCCTCCGGTCACCTCTCCCTTGCTCCATACCCCTTCCCATGTCTTTTCCTCCCTCCATCCAGCTTCTGTCCATCCCTCCATCTACCTGTTCCCCTCTCTACCCATCTCTTCCTCCATCCTTCTCTCTATCCACTGATTTATCCATTTTGCCCCATTTGGTGCCAGGCCTTAAGCTGGCCGTGGGGGCTCATGCATGACTCATGTGCCATCTACAGGGAGAGGGTGATCAGAGCTGTAAGAGAGGACACACGGAATGGCGGTGGGGGACCAATGCCTGAGCTGGGTTCTGGAGGGTGAGTAGGACTTTACCAGGGAAAAAGGTGAGGGAAGGGCATCAAAGCAGAGGAAACAGTATCTGTAAAGGCACAGGGGTATGAATGGTGCAGTGTGCCCTGTGTGTAC
Organism: Cryptoprocta ferox; assembly: GCA_028646485.1. Taxonomy (NCBI): domain Eukaryota; kingdom Metazoa; phylum Chordata; class Mammalia; order Carnivora; family Eupleridae; genus Cryptoprocta; species Cryptoprocta ferox. The sequence goes on from CM053574.1 coordinate 50,398,717, forward strand.
AGTCTAGCTAGAGGGGCAGGTGTGTGGGACACGAGGCAGGGGCAGGGGAGGGCCGAGCCAGCTCCCATGGGCCTTGAAGGCCTAGGTGATGCAGCCAGGCTCCATCCTCAAGGCACTGGGGCTGAGGCAGGTTTCTAGGGAGAGGAGTTCTGTGGGCGGGGCATGTTTCCAAAAGAGCCTTCTCTTGGCCGCTTTCTGGGCAGATCAGAGAGGAGCCAGGCAGCAGTGTGGACCAGGGGAGAGGGAGCAGAGCAGGAGAAGGGAGAGACAGGCCACAGGGCCGCACTCATCCTGCTGGTGAAGGACTAGTTGTGGGGCTGGGCAGAGGGCCGGGGGGACCCAAGAGTGAAGTGGATGGAGGTGGGGTGTGCCGCTGAGTCACCACGTTTCTCTCTGAGCATCCCTATAGGGCAAGGAGCCGGCAAGGCAGTCCACCCCTGGCCCCCTACTGTGGTGTCCCTGTGGCGTCTTCCCACCCTGCCCTGTCTTTCCCACTCTCTTCTCCCCTGCGCACACAGGCCCAGGACCCAGGGCTCCTGGTCCATTCCAAGAGATTAAACTCAAACTGAGAGTGAGGTGCCCACCTCCCCTCCCCTCCTTGCAGATCCACCCAATCCCTTGGCGATCTGGCTTTTGAGGGGGGCTTTACTTTTCGGGGGGGGAGAAGGAAGCTTGGCTCCTGCCCCATAAGCAACTCTTTACTCCCCCCCCCCCGCCGCCCGCCGTGGTCTATATATGCAGACTGACGGGTGGGGCAGAGGGTTCCTGGGGTGGCGGCTGGAGCTGCGGGCTGCATCTGTCTGTCCCCCATTGGCTTCTGGCTTTCTTTAAAATGTGGGCTTCGGGGACTTCTTTGTCCTCAGCTCTGTGTCCTGGCCACGAGTCCCTGCTAAAGGGAGAATCTCAGCACCGTGTGCTCCTGACAGGCTCAGATAAGCAGGTGATGTGCCCATGGCCACATGGGATCTGGGACTGGCTTCCCTCCCCAGGTAGGGACAATCCTTCCATCATTCTCTCTCGTCCTGACATTTAGGGTTACAAAAGATGACTTGGGGCCAGGATTTGAGTGCAGGTAGTGTATTTGGGATTTGATTCGAGAAACCACAGTGACCCTGTGAGGCAGGGGAAGGAAGAAAGCCACCAAAGGTGTGTTCATGAAAGAGTCAGCATTGGAGGTGATTGGGGCTTGAGCCAGAGGGGGACCCCGAAGGGACTGTGCAGAGCACACCTCCAAATTGCCTGGCATGGGCCAAGGAAGCCAGGTGTTTGCCCACCAGTCCTGCCCCTTACTGGTCGAGGCTGCTCCTGGAGGAATGAAACGCATGGCACTTGGGGCCACCCTACAGGTCAGCTGCTCTCTTGTCAACGGAAGACACTTGTGTGTGCAGCGGGGACCATGGAGGCCTCAGTGACCTCCCTCATGGGCTGACAGGTGACAGGCAGGGCACGGATGTTGTCTGCCACCGGGCCACTCTCTAGCCATCCCTTCAGAGTCTTAATAAAAGCAGAAGCCAACCAGGGGGGACATCGTGGCTTACCCCACAGCCCTGTCTTTTATTAGCTTCTTAGTTCTCCATCCTAAGCGTGTGTGTGCCAGATTTTCACAAATCAAACACAGTCATGAAAGTGGCACTCAGATCCAGCAGCAGAACCAAGCCGGCCCCAAGGAAATCGCTTCTGTGTCCCCTCCCGGTCCCCTAACTCTAACAGCAAGGGATCCGTCTTGCCTGTTGTCGAACTTTGTAAACAATGGACTCATATGTGTGTGATGTGCCGTGCCAGACTTGAGCTCAGAGCGGTCTTAGTGAGCTACATCCATGAGGGCATGTGTGCCGTGAACTTTCGCTGCACCACGGTACTCAGCCGGGCAAACGCGCCCTGACCTGCTTATCCATCCCGCTGCTGTTGGACATTTGAATGGGCGTCCAGTCTGGGGAATTACGGACAGTGCTGCCAGGGACCCAGACCTTGTCCTCACCTTTGGAAGACATACACTGTCCTTCTTGGGAGTCGGAACTCCTAGAATGGAATTTCTGGGTCATAGGATGTGCATGTCCTCAACTTTAGTCAGTCCCACCGAAAAGTTTCCTAAAATGATTGTACCATGTGAAACTCCCACCAAGAATTCTCGTTGCTCCACTTCCTTGCCCACACTTGGTCCTTCCATTAGTTTCCTTCTTCAGCTCCTTCCGGGGCGCTGAGCAGCCTCGGCTTTGGCGCACTCTCCACGTTGTGGTGCCCCCCTCTCCCCAGCCCTCATTCAGCTGAGAAAGTGGAGGCTCAGAGAGGGAGTCCCTTGCCCCACATCACACAGCTTGTGGGTGGCAGTCTGGGAACTTGAGTTCTTTGCAGGAGAGCTTCTGAGGGCTGGCAAGCAGGCAGGGTGGAGGCATCCAGGGGGCGGGGGGGGGGTGGATACTCAGATTTCCAGATGTGAAGTGGCGGGTGGGGTAGGGGCTTCCTCCTCCCCCTTTGAAGCTGTCCAGCAGTCCGGCGATGACATCCTGTCCCTGTCCATTCTTTGACTCCCTGAGGGGAAGCCCCACGGGCCTGCGTGTTCTTGCAGGGAGACCAGAGTGAGGTCTGCTGGAAGAGGATGCCCCTGCAGCCCACCTTGACCACGGAGAGTGCTCTGGGGGGCGTCGGGGGCAGGACCCCTCAGGGCAGTGGAGCAGCCGAGTCAGGCTGCCCACGTGATGTGGTCCAGCCTCTGCCCCTCCTGGCAGAGCCGAGGGCTCGTGATCGTGACCTCCAAGCCTCCCGAATTCCTCATCTGCTAAGCGGGCCTGGTGGCAATGCCTGCCTGGAGGGTTGGCGTGAGCCTTGCTTGAGATGTGAAGAGGGCACCCACTTCCATGGGCTCCCTCCGCCCCACAGGAGGCTCAGACGAGAGCAGCCAGGGGCTGGGGTGGGGGGCAGGAGATGGGGGGCTCTCCTCAGAGTCGCTGGCATCTGGCAGTCTAGGCAGGGCATGGAGTTGAGAGGGGTGCTGGGATGCTGCCTGCACGCCCACCCCTCCTCCCGGGTGTTGGCATGTGGTTTCGTTCAGCTGAAGCCAAGCTGTTCGGGGGGGGAGTTTCCGTGAAAGAGGCCAGGAACAAGGCCCCTTTGTCTGGCCCAGGGTCTGCCAGCTCCCTGGGCCTGAAATTGTAGGTCAGATCTCAGGCCGGCCATTCAGGGGCACATCTGTGATGGGAAGAGGCTGGGGATCCCTTCTTTTAGATGGGGAAACTGAGGCAGAGAAGATATCAGACTTGTCTCAAAAGCTCCATCTGTCAGAACCCAGCTCCCCTCCTCCTCCTTAGTGTCGGGTCCTCGTGGCCCCTGGGTCCCTCCCAGGGTCTGCGTTGGGGCAGCTGCTTCTTTTTAACAGTCCCATGCTGCCCCTGCCGCCCCTTCCTCCTCCTCCCTAGCTGGCTGACTGCAGCCACATTTCCGGTTACCAGGCATATAAGCCTGCGAAGCAGTCACTGTCTTGGCCCTCAGGGAGTTTGCCGTCCAGTTTCCAGCACAGGAGTGGTGGCCCTGAGAGAGAGCGAGCAGGCTCTGTGGCCTTTCAGTCTAGGTGGGGGTAGGGAGAAGCCAAGAGGTTTCCCTGGAAGAGGTGATGTTTTAGCTGAGACTTGAAGTCTGAGAATGAAGCAGCCAGGCAAGGATGTGGGGTCCGTGGGGAGAGGGAGGCGTTTTCTGGCCATGACCCAGCGCAAGCAAGAGCTGGAAGGTTGTAGAAGCAGGGTGTAGGCAAGCAAGTGGAAGAAAGGAGGGGGGAATGTGAGAAGAGAGTGTCAGGAAACAGCTCCTATCAAGAATGGAGATGCAGATGGGAGCCAGACCACTGTAGGGCCTTTCTGGCCAGGCCACTGGGCGTGAGCTTTACTCTGAGGCCCCCTGGGAGTCACAGAAGGGCTTAAAGGCGGGGAGTCACATGGCCAGACTGTGCTTTAGAAATCAGCAGTTTCCAAGAAGACTACAATGTTTTCAGGGGCAAAAGACATACGCAGAGATTTCATAAAGGAGGAAGTGCAGATGGCCAACAAACACATGTCAAGATGCTCGCCCTTGTTAGTGACAAGGGACACAGCGATGGAAACCTCGCCGAGATGCCATTTCACACCTACTGCATGGGCGAACGTTGACAAGGGTATTCGAGGAGGTGCAGCCCTCAGCAGCCCCTGGCAGGATTGTCACAAACACTCCAAAACAACAGTTTGGCATGAGCTGGTGAACTTGAACATGTGCACACCCCGTGACTCAGCGCTCCCTCTCCTGGCCGCTGGCCCTAGAGCACTAAAACAAATGTCACAGGAAAACTGGCACAAGGATAGTTATGGCAGCACTATTTGTAAGAGGAAAGAAAACCCAGAAAACAACCTAAATAGCCGCGGATGAGAGGATCGCTCAGTGTTGGTCAGTTGGCAGAATACTATACAGCACTAAAAAGAAATGAAGAACGGCCACACCGATATAGTGCTCTCATGGCTGCATATAGGAACATTTACAGTGTGTCTGCTTACATCAAGTTCATGACCAGCCCGAACTAAGTAACAGTTTGGGGATGCATCCGTTGGAGAGGCCTTGTAGCCAAGGAAGGGCGCAGGAGACGATTTCTAGGTCTGGTAGTCTCTGTCTCGGAGAGTCCCCCATTCTGGTATTTTCACATAACTGGAATCAGACACTGGGCTCGTATCACATTCCCTCCTGCTGGCTTAACATTTTTGCAATGGGCGTAACCTGCTTGTTTTATTATTAGTCACCAACCACAGGCAAGGACTTTCCTATCAGACCCACTTTGCAATGTGCCTGGCCCCTGGTACCCAGCCTAGTGTGAGTCAATGACGTGTGAGATCCAGGAATCTCTGGGCTCTCATTGGCTAGACTGGCCAGGGGCTCCCTTGGCTGACTGCCAATCACTGACAAACTTGATGAAGTCCCCTTGTGACTGTTGGGGATTTTACAGAGAACATGTTTTAAAAATATGTGCTATTATCTGACAGTGTCTGAATCTAATGTAGACAAAATCAGCGTCAAGTCCAAGGCTGCAAATGCACCCACCCTGCCGGGGCCATTCATGGATTCCCCTGGAGCATCTGGCAACCACCCCCAGTTTCCATTTAGAAGTTCATCTTACCCCTGCTTAAGGCTTTTAGGGGAGAGCATAGGCCCTGGGCTGAGCCAGTCAGCACAGCCCATTCTTCTGGCTACGGTGATTGGTTTAGGCCTGGGCACCTGACTTAAGCCCCTCCAATCAGAGAGAACTTGAAGAAGAGTGGACTAGTGTTTCCTTTCGTCTGAACTTAAAGGGCTGGAGGGCTGGAGCTGCTGGGAAGTTTGGTCACCAGGAGAGGTGCTTTCTGGTGGTACATGGAGGCGAGGGGAGGAGAGCTGAGGGACAAGGGGAGAGAAACTTGTTCCTGGAGACATTTGCAGACCTGAATCCAGCTATGCTTGAAGTCCTCCCTCTACTCTTTTATGGAATTCACCATCCCCCTTTTTGGGGCTTAAGCCTGCTCGAGTCAAGTATACTGTGATTTGCGGACTGGCACCCCTCCCCAGCTAATCAGCGGCATCTCCTGAACCGGGGGGAGGGGGGTCATCCCTGCCTCTTCCTTTCCTGGCCCCCAACATCACATCCTCTCCTGAGCCCCTCCCCAGCTGCAGGGCCTCACCAAGTGAATACACCCTCAGATGGTTATTTAGTTTGGGCTGTTTTTGAGCCCGATGTAAGCAGACGTACTGTGAAAATATTCCTATTTGCACTGGTGAGACACCCATGTGAGCGCGTAGTCTCTCTTCTCAGTGTTCCTCCAATCCTACCGCCTCCCCGTGCCACCACCCCCATCTAAACCCTATCATCTCCCACCTAAACTCTACTGCCCACCTCCTTTGAAATCCTCCAGTGGCTCCCCTTGCTCTGAGAATCAGCACCGAACCCTCCCCGAGGCCCCTCACCTGCCACATCCTCTCCCTCACAGCCCTTCCTTCTAAGGGCTCCTCACCTTCCACATCACCCCCCCCCTTCCCAGGGAGCACTCTCCTTGAGCACTGTGCCTGACCGTGCAAAGGTCCTGCCCACCTATAAGCTCATGTAACCCTCATGACATCTATACATGACATGGCACCATTGTCCCCATGTATAGAGGGGGAAATGAGGTCCAGAGAGGTTAGGAGCCTCCCCTGGTCATCACGCAGCAAGGACCCAGACATTGGGGCGCCAGTGTCTGTGGGCTAACCGCTGCCCCACACCGTCTCTCCCGCACAGCCTCTTCAGGGCGCGTCTTACTGTTTGCTGGCGAGGCTGCCGAATTGATATCTGTCTCCTGCAAGAGTGTGGGCTCCATGATGGCAAGGGGGAGCCTGCCCCCCTGCCGGACCCCATGCCTGGCATAGAGTGGGTGCTCGGGAAAGATCTGTTGAGTGAATAGCCAGGACTCAGTGAACACTTGCTGTGTGGAAGCCCTCTCCTAAACAGTTCCCGTGTATCAGCTCACTTGGTCCTCACAAGAGCCTGCTGCTGTTGGAGGTTACTTTACAGCTGCGAACCCTGCGACATAGACAGGGAAGTTTCCCAGGTCACGTAGCTAGTAAGTGGCAGAGCATAGGTTCAAACCTGAGCCACATCGCTCCAGGATCTGTGGTGGTTACCGTGCCGTCCCTGCATGGTGTGTAGGTGGATGGACGGTCGCCGAGGAAGGAGCTTGGCGGGGAGGGGGGGGGCGGTGCAGAGAGGCAGGGTGTGTGGAGATCAGGGGTGTGAAGCCAAGACTGGGCCCATGTCCCGAGCATGTCAGGAGGCCAGGGCTGGACAGATGGAGACGCAGGATTAATACATACCTTACCGGGGACTTCTTTGCTTCCTGGGGCTAGAGCAGACTAACTGGTATGCTGCAGAGGGTGTGTGTCCCCTGCCAGCTGCCTTATCATGGCCTCGGTGAGGAGGGTGGAAGGAAGGAGAGGCCTGGCAGGCGTCGGGGAGAACTGCGTGGGCTGGAAAGAGACCAGAGGGCAACTCAGTGCAGATGCCCAGGACAGGTGGCCTGGCTGCTCGCAGGTCCCCGAGCTCAGCTGGGTTAGCACAGAGCCAAGGAGCTCTGCATGTTCAGCTAGGAAGTTGAGAGCCCCTGGGGTCGGTGTGTGCTGGCACTGAATAACTGCCTCTATGTTGGATCACGTTACCTGAAGTCTAAAGGTTGCAATGTGGAAGGAGAATCGTCTCTCTGGGCTATGGAGACCACCCCCCCCCCCCCAACGCCCAGGTCCTGTGCTCAGCCCTTGGCCCAGCTCTGGGAGAGAGACAGGCAGAGTTGGCCGCAGGGTACCAGAGGGGCTGGGGTGACTTGGCATGGAAAATGGCAGCCTTGGGGCTCAGACTGAAGAAGGGCAGGAACGTCTGGAGCAACAGAGGGCCCGACTGGAATCGAAGGGAATCACCTCTCTGTGTGCGGAAGACTTTTCTCCAAATATCTAAAGTTGTCAAAGGGTGGACACGCTGCCTTCCCATCCCCTAGCTGAGTGTCTAGCTCCTTCCTCTGGGTTCAGTTGGGGCAGAGGTCCTGGGCTCCTTCCACCCAGGGAAGGGGGTAGTGGGCACTGTCCATCTGACATTCCTATGGCCTAGAGGGGCCCAAGGGTCTCAGAGTTGGAGGAGGAAACACAGAGCCTGCTGGGCTGTGGCCCCAGGGGAAATGCTATGGACCTGGATGCCCGGACTGAAGACCTTGGTACTCCTGGGGGCCACGGGGCTCTCCCCAGATTCCTAGTGGGAAGGAGAAAGCCTGGATTTCGATGGAAGCTCAGCAGCTGTCTCTGAGCCCCAGTTTTTTCATCTGTAAAGTGGGAACAGACAGTCTTTAACCTCCAGTGTGAGGGAGAGGGGTGATACAAGAGAGATAGTTGTAGCATGTAGCACAATGACGACTTTAGTTACTATCTTTATCATCTCATTAGTCTAGGTCAAGAAGCCTAAACTAAGTTTGCCGAGACAGGATAGATGCGGGAGGACATTACTGGGGGAGGGAGCAGGAGAAGGCAGGAGAGACACAGACCAGGGCAGCTCAGACACTAGCCACAAGAGATGGGGGAGGAAGCATCTCAGAATGTGGCAGAAAGTGGCGCAATTCCTGGAAGCCTCAGGCAGGAGGAGGGGAGCTCTCAGCCAGTTTCCTGCTGGGGGAAGCCTGGGTCTTGGGTCTTGCTGGAATGATCGTGCATTAGTAGCCACGTGGAGGGGTGGAGGTGAGGAGCAGCTCACCGTGGCCTCAGCAGAAATGCAATGGTGGCTCGACAGGGATGGCCAGCCACCTGTGCTGCCTGAAGCAGGAGATGTGAGTGATGCACTTTCATGGCAGCCATAATTATTGCCGTTCTAAACTTCTCCATATCTGAGGACTGGCTGGGCAAGCCCTGTCAGGTAACCAGAGATTATTTTGAGTCTCAGAGGCCAAGATTTGTTATTTAAGCAGGGATGCTTTCCCTCCATACGTTCCTAGAAGGGGAGGCTTCCAGGAATTACTGAAAATTTCTGCGCGACAACAAGGCAGTGTGTTGGAGGACCCAGCCACCAGGTGTGTGGGATGGGGTGGCCAGGGGCCTTGGGGTTAGATGCAAGGGCAACAATGAATGAAAGGTGGATGGATGGATGAATGAAAAAGACACCATAAGAGAATATAGGTAGCTCACTATGTCTGCCTTAGAATGGGGAAAGCCTTTCCAGGCACAAAGAAAAATAGTGTAGGTTTTTCTACAGCACATTTTACAAGTTCTACATGTAAAAAAAAGTACATCACCAAAGTTAAAACTGAGGTGTTTGCTGCGTGTACGTGGGAGACAAAGGGTCAGCACTCCTACTACATAAAAGATTGTTAAAATTGATCTAGCTAAAGTTGAACACTTCAATAATGAAAATGAATGAAGAATATGGACAGGAGTTCCAGAAGAAACACAAGTGGTTAGTAACGGTTTAAAAAGATGGTCAACTTCAAATAACAGAATATCATCTTCACCTAAGAGATCAACTAAACATCAATAAGAGTGAGAATACCCAGGGGTGGTATTCTCACCATTACTGGTGGAAGGAAATTTGTACAATTTCCCAGGGGTCCTTGGCAGTCTATATCAAAAGCATTTAAAAATGTACATGCCTGTTAACTTCTTGGAGGTTGACAAGTGTCTAAATATACAGATTGAGGGATGTTTTCTAATCAGTATTTACTTTTTTTTAGGTTTATTTGTTTATTTTGAGACAGACAGAGACAGTGCGAGTGGGGGAGGGGGAGGGAGAGAGAGAGAATCCCAAGCCGGCCGTGTGGAGCCTGACGAGGGGCTCAAAGCCATGAACCGTGAGATCATGACCTGAGCCGAAGTCTGATGCTTATCTGACTGAGCCACCCAGGCGTCCCCAAACCAGTTTTTATAATAAAGAAAACTAGGAGTGCTCAGCAGAGGATCAGATAAATAAACTAGTGATAGGGAGACAAGGGAATACTCTGCAGCTGTTGAAGTGATTGCCTAGATATGTTATTGATGTAAAAAAATGGCACAATATATCGACATTAGAATGGAGCAGAAAAAAATGTTCGTTAGAATTTGATTGTGCACATTTGTATATACATACATCTATTTACCTGTATATATATACATATGTATAGAACAAAAGTGGTTGGAAGGGGTTCTCTCGTGAAGGTAGATCTGCTAGAGTTAAATGTTCTATTGTATGTTTCCCTCAACTTATTTATTAAAATCAGAGTCAGCCTCTCCCATTTCACAAATGGATAAACTGAGGCTCAGAGTGGGTAAGACGCTTGCTGGGACCAGGCCTCCTGTCTCTGGGCTGCTTTTGCTGTCCTGAGGGCCCCTTGCAGCCCCTTCGGGCCTCACTGTGTGGCCTTAAGCAAATCCCTTCCCTCTCTGGGCTGCTCCAGTCAGGGAAGGGGCTCTGAGACCCTGCAGCCTTGTTTCCCAGCCCACTGGGTAGATCCCAGCCTCTGAGCTCAGAGCCCCTGGCCCCCTCGCCCTTGCCCTCTGCCAGGAGAGTTCGCTTAAACAGCAAGGCTGAGCCAAGTCTTGTCTGGGTTGACCAGAACTTTTCAGAAGTGCCAGAAGTTTCATCACACACCAGGCGGAGAGATGGGCGGGGGTGAGTCACGAATGAGCTGAGCGAGCCGGGCCTCAGGGAGATGGGCCCGACCATTCCCAGATGGGAGGCGTCAGCCTGGGCAGCTTTCCTGTAATAAGCAGACCGCTTGGGAAAGTGTGGAGAAGCCCCAGGAGTGGAAGGAAAATGGTAATGTTGTTCCTACCTCTTCTCCCCACACACCCTGTGTGCTTCAGCCCCTCTGACCACTATGCCAAGGGGTAACCCAGGCCCTGCTCACATACAGAGGAAGGGGCGCCCATGGCCTCACTGCAATGTACTCCACTCCTTCCTCTGCAAGGGCAGGGCAACTCTGGAGTCAGACAGCTCCCGGCAGGGGCCCTGGCAATGCCCCTGAGCCTGATTCTTTGTAAAATGGGCGTAATAATATCCAGCATCTCCAGGATTGTTTCAAGGATTGAATGAATGAATCAACATAAGGTGCCTATTCAGATAAATGCTTGGCACACAGCATATGGTTAACAGATATGAGTTTATTTTTCATTCCAATCATCATCCCGTTTATTTAGGACAAAGCACCTTTGGCGAGAGTCTGGCCATCGTAAAATCTGATCCCTAATTGCTAACTAACCCTGGTGTCAGAAGCAAGGCTGGGAAGGGCAGGCGCCAGACGCAGTGGGTAATGTTGCCTCAGTGAGACGAACTCTGTTGGTCAAGACTCTTGGGTGCAAGTCATAGACCCCCAAGCAAAATTGGTTGAAGCCCCAAAGGGAATGAAGGTACTGGGCTTTGTACCTGAAAAATCCAGAGGTGGGTTGGCCAGGCAAGCTATAATCAGGTGCTTGAACGTTATGTCATCGGAAAGCAGTCTCTCTCTCCTCTCAGCCGGGCTTTCCTCTGAGCTGCTGTTTCTTTCCCAGCGGGTTTCCGTACGGGGTGGCTTCCACACCACAGGCTCACCAGTCGCTGCGCAATGCCGCAGGAAGAGCTCCTCTGTCCGGGGCTCCGATGCAGGAAGTCCGCCTTAAATAAAGAGCCTCCTCCCTTCCTCTGGACGGATTATTTAGAGGTGCCCACCTGGGCCAGGCGCTACCCCCAACCTCCTCCCTGGAAGGGAGGATCGACTCCATCCGAACAAAGCACATAGACTCAGAACGGAGAGAAAGGGGTTCTGGGCAGGGGACTCAGGAGGCTGGTCGCCGCGGCGTATGTCCATCGCACAGGTGTTCACGGAGGGCTCAGAATGTGAGCGCCTGGGGAAGAATGGTGCATACGCAGCGTCTACGACTTGTTTGAGAGTGGGACGGGGGTTATTAGTTAGGTACACATTAGGCTGCTAGAGTCAAGGGATCCTAAAAGACTATGGCTTATGAATTTGAAGGCTTATTTCTCATTCATGGGATGATCCAGGCGAGGTATGCTGGCTCCATGGCCCTCAGGGGTTCCTTTCACCCAAGCACCACTTCTGCCTGCTCTACAAGGCGGCTGCTCTTGCCAGCAGGTCCTCATTCACCCAGCAGGGAGGGGAAGGGGAAGGGACAGGACACATCACTTCTGCTCCCATTCAATGGCCTCACCTCCTACCTGGCTGCCAGTGAGGGGCTGGGTATGTGTCTTTAGCCAGGCAGCCATGGGTCTGTGCAAAACTTCTACAGTTCAGTTTCTAACATAGAAAGCCCTAGATGGAACAGCTTTCAGGGCGATGGAAAGGCAGGGAAGTGAGGGGAGTTCGGGTGCATAATCAGCTTTTCACTGGGTTGAAGAGTAAAGACAGGGGTGTTCGTGGCTGCAGAGGCTGGAGGACCAGGTGGGGTCCGGACCTGGGTTCCCAGGACTGATGGTGTGCCCACTGATTGTGAACTTCATTCATGTCACCTGCCAGCAGCTGCTGTCGGCCACCCCCTTTGGCCTGGAATGTGTCTGCTGGTGATTCAACTACTCCTGGATATGGGGAGGGATGAGCGGAAGTATCCAGCACAAACCCTGGGGCTCAGGGCCCCTCGAGGAGGGAATTCCAAAGACTAGTGTGAGACATCATGGGCTCCAGGTGGCACACTGTCCCTTCGTCTCTCCTTGGGGAAGGGCACAGCTGGAAGAAGAAAGCCAGAGGGAAGTCCTCGAAGCAGCGTTTTCCAAACTTGGCTATACCTTACCATCGACCAGGGCTGAGAAAAAACTGATGCCTTGCCGCACCCACTGCAGATGTAATTGTTCTGGGGTAGAACGTAGACATTGGTATTTGAAAAAAAAGTTCCTGGGTGATTCTCTAGGACTACCTTGTTCTAGAGCTCGGATCTGCATGCCACCCTGGGTCTCGGTTGAACAGCGACATAGCAGGGGTGCAGTGAGGAGAGCCTCTGTCTGCGAATCGCAGCCTATCATCCTTGAAGATCTTTCCCATACTTGTGAGATTCTCCCTTTTGATGGTCTGGCTGGGCCCAGACACCCACTTTCCTAGCTTTCTTTGTGGTCCAGGGACAGACAGCTGCCTCACACCGTTCAGTCACTGTGGCTGCAATGGATGCTGGAGGGAAGGCAGGAGCTATGACTATGTGAGCCCAGCGCAGAGGAAGGGGTGTCCCATCAGCTCTTAGAAGCGGAGAAGTTCTGGTGGGGAGTCCCGGGCCCATCATTCAAGGAGTGGGCAGCCCCACGCTGTCTGCACCCAGGTGTGTGGGAAGGTTTGGGGCACTGTTGCTGGCTCATGTTGGTTTAGGCTGTGTGCAATTAACAACAACAAGAAATATTAAAAAATTTTTTATTAAAAATTTTTTAATGTTTATTTCTGAGAGACAGAGAGAGACAGAGCGTGAGCAAGGGAGGGGCAGAGAGAGAGGGAGACACAGAATCTGAAACAGGCTCTAGGCTCTGAGGTGTCAGCACAGAGCCTCAATGCGGGGCTTGAACTCACAGGTCGCAAGATCATGACCTGAACCTAAGTCTGATGCTTAACCAACTGAGCCACCCAGATGCTCCAACAACAACCATCCTTTAATCAAGGGCTTATCACATGCCAAAGTCTGCTCTATGCATCTTGACTTCAAAACGATCCTATGAGGCAGGCACTGTTTTATAGATGAGGGTGCTGAGGCCAGAGGGTTGAAGCCACTGCTGAACGTCACACAGGGGATGTGGCTTTAAATCAAGGCCATTTGGCTCCAGATTCACTGTTCCTCGACCCTCTGCTATTGTTGTAGGGGGTGTTATTCCCATTTCTCGGATGCTGGGAGAGGTGTGGTGACCTGCCGGAGGCCACCTGGGCCAAGACACGGTCTCAGGCCAGTGAGGCTGAGCCTTCTCCTCCGCAGCCCAGCTGGCCAGGTGGTGCAGGTGCGTCCCGGGCCGCCGGCCGGCCGAGGCGCCTTGGTGCCCTGGAGGGCTGGTGAGATTGTCTCTGATGTGAAGAACTCTGAGTACTATCTGTGCCTTATCGGGCCCGGAACTTCCTCCAGTGGTGTCTCAGCAGGGCCCCGGGCTCCAAATTCCTGGGGGGTGATGCGCGCTCTGTCTGTGATAACAGCCCTGGCAGGACTCCGAGGAGTCAGCTGCCTTGGCCACATCTGCAGCTCAGATAACAGACGACGGGCAGTGTCTCCGCTTTATCTCGTGAAAGCTGGCCAGGCCCTGGGTTCCCCCTCTGCAGCAAGGTGAGGCCAAATCTTGGCTCACTGCCTCTCCTCCTGGCCTGGGCCCTGCCAGGGTGGGGGAAGGGAGCCTCACTAGGGGGCAGTGAGTTATCTCGGTGCAAAGGGGGCAAGGCCCAGTGCCTTCTACGCCCCAGGACTCCTTCCCTGCTGACGGAGGAAGGATTCAATCTATCACTCACTCATTAGCTATTTTCTGAACACTCCCCTGGGGCTAAGCCCTCTTCAAAGTACTTTTATATTTTGATTCACTTAATCCTCCCAATAGCCCCTTGAGATAGGCCCTGTTGTCCTTGTGCTCATTTTACAGTTGAGGAATTCAAGGCCCAGAGAGGTGAGTAACTTGCTCAAAGTCAAACAGCTGGTGAGCAGTGGAGTTCTTAACCACAGCCCATGCTGCCTACAAGTCATTTTTAAATGAAGAAAAGAAGTCAGCTAGTGACAAGCACTCGGGAGAGTAGAGAGGGGAGGCAGTGAGAGAGGGGCAGTTTCTACCTCGGCCAGGGTCTTCGGGCGGTGACATGGATCAGCCAGTCATGAGGATGTGGTACGTGCAAAGGCCCTTGGGGAAAACCAAGCTCCAGAGGGTAAAAGGGCCCAGAGAGCCCAGGGTTAGACAGGAAGCTGGGGCAGGCTGGGGCTCCGTTCAGGCTTTGGACGTCCATCCCTCCTGGCTCTTCTGTGGTCAGCCCTGTCCTAGCCCCCAGATGCTTCCTGGCTTCCTCTCCTCCTGGCTGTGTGACCTTGAACAAGTGGCTTCCCTTCTTTCTGCCTTTGCTTATCCTGGGCTACAGCGAGGCCTCTGGGGTGGGGGTGGGGGGACATGGCTGCTACCGAGATGTGAGGTGGCAACTGTCTCCAGGCAGCTGAAAGATGGTCCTGGAGGTCCTGGTCTGGGCTTCGGGTCCTAGAGATGTGGCCCCGGGACTGAGAAGCACAAGGAGACCAAGAGATAGAGTCATAGGGAAATGCAGAGACAAAGAAAGGTAGAGTAAGACAGAGACACAGACAGAGACACGGAAAGGAGAGACAAAGTGGAGGAAGAGTGAGAGACCTGAGAGACACCAGACCATCTGAATAAGACACCAAGAAATGCAGATAGAGGTTGATTCACAGCAAGAGAGAGAGAGAGACAGACAGACAGACAGACAGACACAGAGACAGAGACAGACAGACAGGTAAAGGGAACGTGCCTAAGAGAGGACAACAGAGAAAGTTGTGAATGTTCTAAATGCCACTGAACTGGACACTTTAAAACGGTTCAAATGGCAGATTTTGTGCTATTGTGACTTCTACCACAATAAAAAGAGAGATCGGGAGGCAGAAGATGGCAAAGAGAGAGGGACAGAGAGGGATGGGAGGACAGAATTCCTGGATCCTGCTTGCCTTAGGGGCTGACTGGCCTTTGGGACCCTAGAGAGTGGGAAGGGACAGGGACGGGGGGGGGGGGGGGGGGGGGCTTAGGGTCCCTGTGCGTGTGTCCAGGCCTGCAGAGCCCCGAGGATTAGGGCCAGTCCCCTTCCACCTGGGCTGTTCTGGTGCTAATGTTGGACAGGCAGTGCCAGGTTTTGCTTGTGTGTTTTGGGTGTAGGGTTTTGAGCCCTTGGGCAGGAGGAAGGACCCTGGAGGTAGCCCCAGGCCAACTGCTCGCTCCCCACAGGGCCTCCTACCAGTCACAGGCTCCTTTGCTCCTAGTCAGACCATGGGATGCCCCACTCTGCCTCAACTGGGGGCATGACAGCCACAGTAAGTGACATTTTAGTTTCTGTCTTGCAGTGTGCTTACCACCGGTTGGGGCCTGTGCTGTGGGTAGGACACCCAGTTCTCCTTGGCTACCCATCACTGGTGGGGGTTAACCCATTCAAGAGACGAGGAGGCTGAGTTCACACAAGGGTCACCGGAAAGGGACAAACCTAGATTGCCTCAAAGCGGGGGGGCGGGGTGGGGGGGGGCTGGGAGCCATCTGCCCAGGGCCCTGCAGCAGCAGTGTGGTGGTGCTGGCAGGTCAGGTGGGGTGTGGGAGCTCCCAGGGCAGGCAGCCAGGGGGATGGAGAAGCCTGCCTTCCGCCCCTATCACACCGCCTGCCCCTCCGCAGTGTGGTGCCCACACCCTTCAGGCCCTCCCCACGTGCCCTGCGTCGCTGAGCCCATCTTCCAGGTGGGAACACTGAGGCCCAGAATGGCTGAGGAACTCAGAGCTGACACTGGGCGGCGCAAGAGGGGTGCCGGACGGGTGGGGTACCCGGGGCTCCGAGGCGGACGCGCTGGGCGGCAGTCTCTGGGCATCGGTTCGCGGGGCTCCGCTTGGCGCGCAAGGCGCGGGCTCGGCCCCCTTCCCGGCCCGCGGCGAGACCCCGCCCCGGAGGCGGAGGCAGGGGAGAGGGCCCGGGGCCGGCTGGGGCCGCCCCTCTGCGCCTCCGCTCCGCCCCGCGCCGCGCGCAGCCGGAGCTCGCGGCTCTCGACGCGCCGACGGCCGGGCGGACTGACGGACGGGCGGCCGGACGTGCGGAGCGCCCCGCGGTGAGTGCGCGCCGAGCCCCTCCCGCGCGGGGTCCCCACCTTCTCCCCCGCGCCGCGCCCCCGCCGGCCCGCCGCTTGCCGCGGGGTGCTGGGGGGCCTCGGGCGCCCCGACGGTTCAGCGGCCCCGCGGACGGGCGCCCGGAGCCGCGGGGTGTCCACACCCCGCCCCGCCGCGGGCTCGCCATCCCGGTCCCGGTCCCATTGGAGGGATGCGGGCGCCGAGGCCAGCGCCGGGGTTGGGGTGAGAGCGGGGGGCGCTCGGGGTCCTCGGGCAGGGCCCCTCCCACCCACCAGGTCGCGCGTGCCATCCCCCTCCCCCTGTGCTGCAGCCGCTTCCCTCCGCTGCCTCCCGCCAGTCGCCGCACCCCTCCCCACCCGGGCATTGCTCCGCTCCTTCCCTACGCCCCCTCCCCCTCTCCCCCTGCCCCTCAGCTCTCTCGTCGTCGGGCACCACCCCCACCGGCAATGCTCACATCTTCAGTTACCCCCTCCCATCACTCTCACTGCCACACAGGCACTCACACCGGTAGCCAAAAGTAGCCTGGGCTCACCGGCCATTGTCACCCCATCCCCCCAGTCAGAAAGTCCCACGCTCAGAGCTGCGCTCCCCCATCCCTTGCACACATGCTCGGGCCCCTCACACTCATCTCCCACACACGTCGCTTTTGCACACACATGCCTCATACACACGTGCCTCTCGAACAGGCATCTCCCAGACACACATGCCTCTCTCCAGCAGTTGTGTCCGCGTTCAACTCGTGTGCCTCTCTCACACGCATGCATGTCTGCCACACGTATGCATGTCTGCCACACGTGTGTCTGTCACACATGTGTATCTATCTCACATGTGTCACACACGTGTCTCGAGCATAGCTGGAGTAACAAACATCCCCTCACACACTGAATCTTGCACAACGAGTCATAGACACCGACAGCTTCAGGGTCCCGTGCACCCTGACGCTCTGTCTCTAATGGGCACATTGCTCCCTGCCAGCCTGAGTTTGCTGGGAGCCAGAGTAGCACTGGGGGGATGTCTCTTGGCTGCAGCTCTCTTGCCCTGGGGCCTGGGAGGCTGTGGGAGCACAGGGAGCAGGGGAGGGGGGCCTTCAGGGATGGGCCTGACTCCACCAGCGTCCCCACTCCTTATCCACCCCTGGATCCTCTTCCCTCCCCCTCCATACTCTCCCCAGCACAGGTTGCCCTTTCTCTCTTTACTGTTCCAAGGTGATTGCACTTGGACCAGTCCGAAGCTGGTGTAGCCAGCAGGTGTCACCACGGCCAGCCGAAACAGAAAGGGATTTGGGTGGCGGTCACCACCCAGAGCCCCTTGAATAGGGACTGGTCCAGGCTCCCCGTGGAGCAAGCACCCAGGAGTGGTCCCAGCATGTGTCTAGCTGAACAGCTGGGGCCCTGAGCAGGAGCCTTCCCCTCATGCAGATGAGGGCGAAGACCCCCACCAGGAGGAGGGGGACCTGTAATTGTTGCTCCCTCAGCTTTCACCCTCCCCACTGCATCCAGAGCTGGGAGATGGAGGAAGTGGGCAGGGAATGGGTGAAATCAAGGAATCTTGCTCTGGCTGTGCAGGCCCGCCAGCCCCAGCTCCGACTGGCCCTGTGTGTTTTGTTTGGCTCTTACATTGCTGTTATTATTTTTAAATATTTAATTAGCCGCCAGGATCTGCACGTGGGCAGGTTTCACGTAAAAGTCCGGATTTCCATCTTCACTTGAAAAATCACGGCGTCTGGCAGTGCCCGGTCCACACCCCCCCACCCCCGTGGTACCCACTGGCTAGTGCTGCCTGTCTTCTAACCCCTGAGGGTGGAGGGGGCACCGTTGGGCCAAAGTCTCCACCAGGCCTGCTTGTACATCCTCAGCTCCTACCTGGCCTGCATAGGTCTCTGTGTTGGCTGTGCCTGCTGTATAAACTGGGCTGTTTCTGCCGCATTCCTACCCCAGAGGGGCCTGGGCTCATCCCCTCACCTGTGGCTGGGGAAGCCCCAAGTGAGCCTCATACTGAGCTCTTCCGTGCATCGAACAGCGTGCCAGGGCCCCAACCACAAGGCATCTTTGCGATGATGGCAGGTGCTCTGCTGGCCTGTGGGGGACAGTGTCCTGGGAGCCCCACGGGAGGAAGGCAGTGATCTCAGAGCCAGACCTTGACCATCCCATTTCTTCCTAGATCCTGTCAGTGATTCTGCAAGATCACATTCTTACCCTGTTTGACAGATGGGAAACTGAGGCTCGGAGTTTTCCAGCAAACGCATGGTAGAGCTGGGATTTCAACCCAGATCTTTCTGACCCCACAGCCAAGCTCTTTGCCCTCCCCCCCGCCTTCAATGGATCCAGCAGAGGAGGGACTTGGTCTCATCCACCCTGGGCCAATTCCCTGAGTCAGGTCCACGCCTGGCACCCAGTAGATGCTCGGTAAATGCTTGTGGAATGACAGAGGGAAGTGCAGCTGCTTTCTCTGCAGGGGTCAGGGTGGAGCTAAACTCCGGGCCTAAAGTGAAGAAGGTTGCGTGCAAACTGAACGACCACCCAGGCTTCTTTTATCAGCCTGAAAGCTCAGCGGTTTTCTGTGCTTTTAAATTTTTATTTTATTTTTATTTTTATTTTTATTTTATAGAGAGAGAGTGAGGCAGGGAAAGGGGCAGGGGCGAGGGGGAGAGAGACCGAGAGAGGAGAGAGGGCCGGGGGAGAATCCCAAGCAGGCTCCACGCTCAGGAGCTTGGTCCTATGCCCGTGAGATCACGACCTGAGCCGAAATCAAGAGTCAGATGCTCTACCATCTGAGCCACCCAGGCGCCCGTCTGCTTTAGTCTTAATGGTCATCTTCTCCATGACCCCGTGACCACCAGGGCGAAGATTCCTGAGTCCCAGTCTGTATGGCCTCAGGAGCATCCTGGTGGGACATGTTGGACGTCAGGTTCCACTTTGGTCCTGCATTTGGGGGCTGTGGGTGCGAGCATTTTCTCAGGAAGCCCAGGTCGGCCTTGGCGCACAAGATGCCTTACAAGGAGGGACTCAGGCGGGAAACCGGCTCCCAGGTTCCATTCCCTTGGGTGGCCCCCTCCATGGGTGGCATGGGGTGGGGCACTTGCTGTGTTATTTTTTTTTTAATGTTTATTTATTTTTGAGAGACAGAGACAAAGTGTGAGCAGGGGAGGGGCAGAGAGAGGGAGACACAGATCGGAAGCAGGCTCCAGGCTCTGGGCTGCCAGCACAGAGCCCGACGTGGAGCTTGAACCCATGAACCGTTCGATCATGACCTGAGCTGAAGTCAGACGCTCAACTGACTCAATGGGGCTCAACCCAGACGCCCCATCACTGTGTTATTTTAAGACCTAGTTCCTGTGCTCTCCCTTGCGAGCCCACGTGTGTGGCTAAAGTCATGTAAGTGGGGTGCCCTAGGGACACGCGGCCTCCTGGAGGTTTGCTGAGCTGACTGAATGAGGGCCCGCCCTTCCAGAGTGACTGGGGATGGTGGGCAGCCCCAGCCTCTTCTGCATGCTTCCTGAAGGTTTTCTTTCCTGCTGGGAAGGAAGGTGCTGGGCTGTACCAGGTAGAAAGGAAGGAGCCTGTCCCTCCCTTCTCTGGGCCTCAGTCTTACCTTCTGTAAAGTGGGTATCCTCCAATGGCTTTCCAGGGCTCGTGGTCCTGAAGTGGAAGGGAGGATGGAATCTTGGGTTCTGCTGTCCGGGAGGCAGTTGGGTGTAGCCTGCCTCCCAGGGCTCCTGAACTCCGAAAGGCCTCCCCCCGATGAAGGCCTTGCCCTGGGACGCAGTTGCAGCTTGCGACAGGATTTTGGTCGCTGTGCTCCCACAGCCCCATGATCTCTGTGAGGCCTGGCGGGAATAATTCTAACAGGCGAGAGCTGCTGCAGGAGCTGGGCCCTCCTGGGCCCCGTGCGGGAGTTGCATCCTGGATGAGGCACCGTCCAGGTAGGGACACGTGGTGGACAATGCAGATGTGGTCTTTGCTCCCATGCAGTTCATAGTCTAGTTGGAGGGGCGAGGTGGGGTGAGTCAGGTGACACTGAATTAGGTTGATTGCAGATGCTCCAGAGGAGTTTAAGTCAGCAGGACAAACAAATCCAGGTGGGCAGCGAGGGTCCTTTGAGGAGAGGAGTTCTGAGCTGAGACCAGAGTGGTGAGGGAGAATGCCAGTCAGAGGGCACACCTAGTGTAAAGGCCGTGAGGTGGGACCCTGCTTGACGTGTGTGAGGGATGGAGAAGTAGGAGGCTGGAGTGGGTAAGGGAGGGGAGGGAGGGTGCTGAGGAAGCGAAGAAGGGCAGAGCAGTGAGTTTGGAAGCTACTGACAAGTTTTGATGGAAGGAGCAGTGAGATCTGATTTCTGTTTTAAGACACCCCCTTGAGCCATAAGATCAGGAGGCTTGTCCCGGGCCCCGTGCAGGGGTGCAGTTCTTACCTTTGAGAAGCCACAGGCGGGAGAGACAGGTCTGTGGGCAGATGCTTGAGATCCAGGGTGACAGATACTGGTTAAGTAGATGTTGGCACAGCCTCATCGCGGAATATGATGCAGCTGCAAAGAATGAGGGTGCCCTCTGTGGAAAGAAAGGTCTTTCAAGATCTGTTAAGAGAGGAAAACAAGGTGCTGAATGGCATGTACAACATACTACTCTTTAAAAAATTTTTGTATTAAACATTTTTAAAATTTATTTAAAAATTTTTAAAGTTTTTTAATGTTTATATATTTTTGATATAGAGGGAGAGGCAGAGCACAAGAGGGGGAGGGGCAGAGAGAGAGGGAGACACTGAATCCGAAGCAGCTCCAGGCTCTGAGCTGTCAGCACAGCCGACATGGGGCTCGAACCCAGATTGTGAGATCATGACGTGAGCCGAAGTCGGAGGCTTAATTGGCTGACTGAGCCACCCAGGCGCCCCTTTTTAAAATTATTTTTAATGTTTATTTATTTTTGAGAGAGAGATAGAGGGAGAGAAACAGAGTTTCAGCGGGGGAGGGCCGAGAGAGGAGGAGACACAGAATCCCAAGCAGGCTCCAGGCTCTGAGCTGTCAGCAGAGTCCCATGCAGGGCTCAAACCCACGAACTGCTAGATCATGACCTGATCTGAAGTTAGACGCTTAACCTGCTAAGCCACCCAGGTGCCCCTAAAGCATGCTATTCTTGTGTCAAATAGGAACAACGAATTCAAGGGACACCTGGGTGGCTCAGTCGGTTACGTGTCTGACTCTTGATTTTGGCTCAGAGCATGATCTTGAGGTTCGTGAGTTCAAGCCCCATATCAGGCCCTGCGCTGACGGTGTGGAGCCTGCTTGGGACCCTCTGTTTCTCCTCTCTCTTTCTGCCCCCTCCCCCCAAAAATAAATGAATAAAGTAAAAAAAAAAAAAGAAGAAGAAGAAGACGAAGATGAAGAAAGAAATACAAATTCACCCTGGCTTGTATGTGCATAAACCAACCCTGGGTAGAAACACGAGGAACAGGATTCAGTGGTGTGGTTACCTGGGGGTGGGGGTGGGCTGGTCAGGTGGGGCCTAGGGTGCAAGGGGGAGGTGACACATCCCACGCTGTGCCTTGTTTATATTTTCTGCTTTTTGAACCATGTGACTGGACTATCTGCTCGAAACATCAAATTAAAAAGCAGCTGGGCCGTTGGTGGGTGACTGTTGGTTTGTGCATTTTAAGGGGAAGTGTTTCAGGATGGTTTTTAAACTCCGGGCTTGACTGACCTTGTTGCTGAACAGACGCACTTCTTCCTGGCATGGCATACAGAAGTTTCCACTGCGATTAAATTAGATGGTTACAAAGTCACTTTTTGCAAAGTTTGGCAAATGGACAAAAGAAAACCCCCCCCTTTCTCTCTCTCCCTGTTTCTTACCCCCTTTTCCTGTGGGTGTGTTTCCTTCTGGTGATTTGACTGCTGGCTCTTCCTGGCGTGGGCACCACGGCACTTACCGTCCAGTCCTGAGACTGTTTCCGCAGTCAGCCCCTCCTGGCTGGCGACAGGTCCAGAGCCGGGGGCGGCCAGGTGCGGGAAAACCCCTGCTTTGGCTTCCTCTAGGGTTCAGATTCCCAGCCCTGCTACTCACAGGCTGTGCTCCCATCAGGCCAGTGACTTACTCCTCGGAGCCTCAGTTTCCTCATCTGTAAAATGGGTGTCCTATCTCTGGTAGGACTAACAGGAAGAGAAAATGAGATCACTCCTTGCTTCCTTCAACAGATATTTCTTGAGCATCCACTGGGTCCTGGCTGCTGCTCTAAGTGCTGGGAATGACATTGACCAAGACAACATCCTCTGCCCCCACACACTTTCTGGCAGGAAACACACATAGGAGATGTATGGGCGCTCACTGTGGTGTCCTGTGCTGACCGTGCATGCGATGAAGAGACGGCAGAGCTGGTCCAGGGCTGGGAGCTGGGGTGCGGGTGGTTTAGGCAGAGCATCGGAGGAGTCAGTGGAGTAGACGCTTTGGGTGGAGTAGTCACAGCAGGTGCAAATGACCTGAAACAGCTAGAGATCAGGACCGCCATGCGCAAGGAGAGCAACTGGGGAGCCAGGACTGGGGGCCACAGGAAGGCTTTCATTTTAATTCAGGGAGGAGTGAGCTCTGAGATTTTAAAGTCCCGCACTTGGGCTGTTGGGGGAAGACCGCGGGGGCCTAGAACTGGGCCTTACAGGGCAATGGCGAGTGGTGGAGTCGCAGTCTTTCCCCGGGAGGGTTGGGAACCATAGCCGAGCATTGCTTTGAACAGCCAGGGAGAGGCCTGCGAAGTCCAGGTTCCTGGTCTGTGGCTCCTTGGACATTCATGCCAGGGATGTGTGCCTGCACACATTTTTTGGTGCTTGCAGTAGCTTCTGGTGTGGCATGGTTTGGCATCCCTCCCGTGCCAACCTGAGGGCCCCAGGGATGCACACAGGCAGTTCTGTCGTGCTTCAGTCCGGGCTGTCCTGAAGGACAGCCTAGAGGTCATGAGAGCCTGAGAGGCATCTAGCTGAGTCTGGCAGTGGTCAGGGAGGGCTTCCTGGAGGAGGTGATACAGGCACTGTAAGGTAAAAGGGTGAGAGAGACACAGGACGGGAGAAAACCCAGCTTCTCTTGGAGAAGGGCAGGTGGGAAGTAAGGGTGTGCTGGTGGGCTAGACTCTGACCTGGAGCACCTCAAATCCTGGTCTGTGAACTGGTGATGGGCAGCTTTGGGGCATTTCTTAGAAGAGGATGGACATGGCCAAAGGGTTAGGGGGTCCCTCTGGCAGCCCAAGTAGGAGGGTGGGACTGGAGGGGGCACAATGGCAGGCGGAAGGCCTGTGAAGGTGACAGGGTGACAGGGCGGGGAAACAGCCTCAGAGAGGGGCCTGCCTGGCTGAAGTCACACAGCAAGTGAGGAGGAAGAACGGGGTGGGAGCCAGGTCTGTCCACCTCCGGGTCCTGCTCCTGATGGGTTGCCCTTTCATTACAGGCACGGCCGGCACGCATGCACGCACTGCTCCTTCTCCTCCGGCCGGGTCCCTTCCCGGGGCCCCTCTCAGGTCAGGCCGTGCGTCATTTTGCACCATTGTCCTCACGGTTATTGGAATTTGGAAACACTGCAAAAATGCCTCTGTCTTCTCATATATGGAGATCATTGCAAAGAAAGTGCTGGTTTGGGGAAAGGTTATTTCCTTCCTTGAGGGCGGGGAGCCTAGCTTTTCTGGGGCGGGGGGGATGCTGCATTGTAGGCCAGAGTGACCCCACCCAGGTCACAGTGCTCGTGAGGAAGTGGGCTGCCTGCCCGCCCGCCTGGGGCTGGGAGACTTGGCCCGGCCCAGAGGGTGGGGGGCAGTGCGCTCCGTTGTCCTGGGGAGCGGGATGGCTGCCGGTGGCCACAGGTGGACCCTGACTTCCTGGGGCTTTAATCTCACATTCTAGGGTTTCAGTTTCCTCATCCTGCCTCTGCTGTTTGATGCCCAGGAATGGCCTGAAATGTGGGAACAGGGCCTGATAGTGGGGTGACAGTGGGGCAAGGACCCAGCCAGGCCAGAGAAACATGGAGGCTGCTGGCACACCTGCCTGGCCCGAGTCCCATGACCCTGGATAATGAGGGCTTTGTCTCTCAGCCTCAGCTTCTCCATTTGTAAAGTGGGCCTGGTGGTCGTGGCCTGCCTAGCAGGGTTGGTGTGCAGACTGCAGATCGTATGGAGAGCCCCAAGCATGGCTTTTGGGGGGTCCACAGTGCCTCGCTGATAGGCGCCAGCTAGGTTCTTTGAGTGCCGTGACCCCATTCTCCTGTCTCACGTCTCTATAGTCTGATTGTTGAGATGCCATTGTCTGTGTAGGGGTCAGCCCTTGGCCTTGTGGTCACGACCCACCAGTTCTTTTTTTTTTTTTTTTAATGTTTATTTATTTTTCAGAGGGGGGTGGGAACAGAGAGAGAGAGAGAGAGAGAGAGAGAGAGAGGGAGAATCCAAAGCAGGTTTCTCACTGTCAGCACAGAGCCCTTTGTGGGGCTTGAACTCATGAACTGTGAGATCATGACCTGAGCCAAAATCAAGAGTCCGATGCTTAACCGACTGGGCCCCCCCAGGACACACCAGTTCCTGATGAGCCTCCCAGAGTTCTGTCCTCAGCCTGGGTCTCCCGTCCTGGCCCTGAATTCCCAGCGGTGCCTTCGGTCCCTAAGTGAGCTTTAGGTGACCTGGAAAATTCTCTTCTTTTCCTGTGTCCTCACGGGGAAAATACAACATGAAAAATACTGTGGTGGAGAACTCCAGCCCTGAGAACACCTCCCCAGCCCCCAAAGAGTCTGCGGCCTGAGTCCTAGGGACCCAGGAAGGGGTCTGAGCCAGAGAGCACAGCCTGCTGGGCAATGCGTGGGACCAGGGCCGTCTCAGGAGGTCGGGACATGGGTGGTCTTGACCTGTGCTGACCCCTCAAAGGCACAGACACACTGGACCCTCCTTGACCCCCGACACTCACAGGCATGTGCACACACTCAAGCGCGTGCGTGCACACACACACAAGTCCACAGCTCTTCTCTGTGGTTTCCACGTCGGCCTTCCTGGTCCTCGGGAGCTGAGAGATTAGCTGTCCTCATGGTGGGTTAGTGCCGGCTGAGCCTCTCTGTGTCCCTTATCTGCTCCCCTGGCATGTCCTCAGCGGTTCGTTCCAATGTTGTCTGACCATCGGCACCCCAGGGGCTCTGGCTGCTGTAGTCTGATTACTGGGACTGATGAAGGCGGGCCCCATAGGGGGCCTTGTGTCCTTTCTTGAGATAAAAGCCAGTGGCTATCAGCTTCCTCTTCTGATAAAGGGATACTTAGCATAATACCAGCACATTTTCTGCCGTATTTCCCAACCTCCCGTGCCTTTACATCATACGTAGTATATTTTTATTTTTTATTTTTTTAATTAAAAAAATGTTTATTTTTGAGAGAGAGAGAGAGACAGAGTGCGAGCCAGGGAGGGGCAGAGAGAGGAGACACAGAATCCAAAGCAGGCTCCAGGCTCCGAACTGTCAGCACAGAGCCCGACATGGGGCTCAAACTCACAAACCGCGAGATCATGACCTGAGCCGAAGTTGGATGCTTAACCTACTGAGCTACTCAGGCTCCCCCTAGTATATTTTTAAAAATCCCTCTCCTGTTACACTTATTTAAAAGGAGACCTTTTGTCTCCCTAGTAGACAAAAAAACCAGACTTGCCCTAAATCAGCAATACCCATGAAAATGCAGGGAGCAGGCACCGAGCAGGGCTTTGAGCTGCTTCTGTTCAGCCTGCAGGGGCGGGACCCGCCCTTTCTTGGTACAGAAGAAGGTTGACAGGTGTCAGGGAGATGCGCACTGCGCACCATGGTTCCTTGGAGAGTTCTCTGTGGAAGAATGTAAGGCGGGGGATAATCACTCTCCCCAGGCCGCTGTTACCCTTGCCTTGTGCCTGAGGTCTGACCTCACCCTGCGTGATCCTCTCTGGCCCCACTTGGACAGAGCCCTCGGGCTGGGCATCCCACACCTCCCGTCTTCTGGGGACCCCCTTCCCACTTTCTGGGCCCTTGTTGGCATGTTCCCGGCTGGGTAGGGCCGTGAGAGGAGGCCGCAGCCCCTCCAGCATGGGTGTCTTCTCTGAGACCAAGTCCCTTGTTCTCAGGCCGGAGGTGCAGAGCCTTCCCTGAGGCGTCGGTGGCCTGGGGTCAATGCCAGCGGGTAAGGGGCCGGGGGCTTGGGGCCAGGAACACGCGCACTAATGGCCGGGTGAGCTCTCAGTTGGCCTCGTGCCCTGGCATGATGGCAAGTTTGCCCTCCTGCCCCATCCCCTCACCCCCTGCAACTTGTTTTCTTGAACAGAGTGGCTGACCTTACCCCCATGAGCGCGAGAGACTAGTTTACTAGAGGGCTGGCCATGGAGAGGATACGGTGACATTAGTTGCCTGTCCCTGAAATGCCCCACTGTGATCCAAGGCAGGACATGCCTGACCCAGGTGTGCTCCCTTGAAATGGCTGTGGCTTCCTGTGCTGGGGCTGGGAGCAGTGACTGTCCCTCGGCCCGGACCCTGGGGGGCTCATGGGGAAGATTGGGCCCCAGTGTGCGGCACAGTAGCTCACCCACTTTCCCCTGTTCCCGGCCTCGGAGGGGGCCCCTCCGTTGTGGAGTGGGGGACTTGCCCTCCACGTGGTGTTCACTCGAGGCCCCTTGGGAGGAGCAGAGGTCTCCACCGTGTCGTCAGGGAAGGCTAGGGACCTGCTGGCCCCAGAGAAAGCTGCAGCCAGGGACCCCGGCGCCGACAAGCCTGCCTTATACCCCAGCTTTATTTTGTCCCTGCTTTTTTCTCTGTGAGCCTGGTTGGTTCTCTCAAGTTGACTTAAATGTGCCTGCCCTCAGCTTGGAGGCCTCCCTCAAGGTCCCTTCCACCCAGTGGTCCCTTTGTGCCTTTAGTTCCCAGTTCAGAGTCCTGGGGAAGAGCTCCGATTGGCCTAGCTTGGGCGAAACGTCCACCCTGGGCCAATGGGCTGTGGCCATCGGTGGGGTTGGGATACTGACATGGCTCTGTGGGCTGTCTCCAGCTGGTCCAACTGTGAATGGGCCCTGAGTAGAGCCGACTGTCAGTGCCAGAGAGGCCTACGGCAGGGTCCAAGTTTACTGATTCCTGAAACAAACATTCTTGGGGTCAAGTCAGCAGCAGACAACACGGGTGCTAGTCTTGACGTTCTCATCATAAGCGTCAGGATTATTTTGATTGTAGGTGAGAGAAAGTATAACGTAGGCAAAAAAGTCACGGAATGGGGACGCCTGAGTGGCTCAGTCAGTTAAGCGTCTGACTCTTGATTTTGGCTCAGGTCATGATCTCATGGTTTATGAGATCGAGCCCCAGGTCGGGCTCCAGGCTGACAGTGTGGGGCCTGCTTCTGATTCTCTCTCTCCCTCTCTCTCCCTCTGGCTCTCCCTTGCTCATGCTCGCTCTCTCTCAAAATAAATAAACTTAAAAAAAAAAGTCATGGAATAAAAAAGTATAGGGTGTAGTTTCAGGCTTGGCTGTATCTAGGAGCTCTAAAGATGCCCTTCAGACCGTGTCTCCATTCTCCATGCCGTGTTGTTCTCAGGCATCTCTGGGCTCTCTCCTGTGAGCTCAGAGGCTTCGATGTGGGCCCATGTGGAAGGGAGAAGGCCATCCTGTGGTCTCATGTAGCAAGAGAGGGTGTCTCCCCGGAAGAAAATTGGGATTTTCTTGCCAGGAGAAAAGGGTGGAGATCCCCACAGCATCACTGGGTTGCTCTATATAAATGGCCTCCACTATCCTATCTACACTTACCCTGTCTCACATGGGGGACCCATCTGGGCTAGTACATCATTAAATAGGGAGTTGAGAAGAGAGGGTAGGGGCTGTGGGGTCTTGACCTCCAACCCAACCACACTTACCCCATGGTGAGGACGTGGGCAAAGTCTGTTACTCTCTGAGGGTGTGGTGTAACCGTCTCGTTCACATCCTGCTTGTCCGTGAACCCTGTGAAGATTCAGGAGCTCCACGGACAGAGTGCAGGGAGGGCAAAAGAGGCAGCTGTGAACTCCAAGGGAAGCTTTTTCAGAGGAGGGCATAGTGAGCTGGGTCTTTAGGGATGAATAGGAGTTTGCTAAGAGGAAGAAGGCTGTGCCTGGCAGAGGGAACCAAGGAAATGGGCAGATTTGAGGAGGTGTGGCAGATTTAGAGTGGCTGGGAACAGTGATTTTTAGAAACATTGGACATGTATTGAGTGCCTGTTGTTTGCCAGGCACAATGCTAGGGTCTCTACATCATTTCCTTGAGTCCCTTCCCTACCCCCATCCCCAGCTGCCAGTGTTGTCGAGAGGCTGCTTTGATTGGGCCCATGTGCAGATGGCTTCTTGGAGGGCCACACGCTGGAGTGGCCCAGCAGCCTGGGGGAGTCCAGGGCTTGGTCCTCCTTGCTGTCTGTCTGTCTCTGCTCTGGTGGCATTGGGGGGCCCAATGGTTATGCCACTGCCTGGGCCAGACCCCGCCCTTTGCTGCACACTGCAAATTCCTAACTTTCAGGGCCATGCCAATAAATGGGGGCACTGGCATGGCAAAGGCCCGAGGGAGTCACAGAGTTCCTCTGGCCGTTGCCTCCTTCTGGATGCTGTGATGGCCAAGGGAGCCCGGGGCTGCTGGGGGCCAGTCCTGCCCACTCGTCTCCCTCTTCTCCTCCTCCTTTCTGTCTGTGTCTTGTCTGTGTGTCTGCTTGGCTTGTTGTTGGTCTCTGTTTCTCTCTGCCTTTCTGCCTCATCTCTTTCTGCCTGTCCTTTTACATTCCACCCCTGCCTTTCATGGAGCCTCGAGGCTAAAAGAGGACACACGAGAAAAGGGCCCCTGTATAAAGAGTAGGTGTGCACCAGTGGTCATGGCGTGGGGCTCCCAGCTTGGGCTGGTGACTCTCCAGGTGACCTCAGGCAAGGTTTTGCCAATTTCAAAAACGTTTCTGGGAGTGGCGGGGGGGCACCTGGAGGGCTCAGTCAGTTGGGTGTCCGACTTTGGTTCAGGTCGTGATCTTGCAGTTTGTGGGTCTGAGCCCTGCGTCGGGCTCTGTGCTGACAGCTCAGAGCCTGGAGCCTGCTTCAGATTCTGTGTCTCCCTCTCTCTCTGCCCCTCCTTGATTCGCTTGTTCTCTCTCTCTCTCTCTCTCTCTTTCTCTCTCTCTCTCTCTCTCTCTCTCTCAAAAAAACAAACATTAGTAAAACAAAACAAAAGACCCTTCTGGGATGAGTGTTGGTAACCCTCACGTTTATAAGTCATCCTGTGTCTTCTGTCTGTCCTTTACTAGGGCCCTACACACTAGTTAATTAACCTGCCCACCCACTCAAAGCATTTTGAGTGCCTGCTGCGGCCCAGACCCTGGGTCGAGGCTGAGCAGGAGAGTGGGGCTCCTGCTCAGAATCACAGTCCTGTTGGGGGGACCAGCAGGTGGACACATCAGTGTAAGATGTCAGCTCCTAAGTGCCGGGAAGGATCCTGCCAGTCCCAGCCCCTGACGGGTGTCTGATCTGGCTAGGCGGGGGATGGCAGAATGAGCCTGTCCAGGGCACTGAGTGTGCCCCAAGCGTGGTGATGCCAGCAGGGCTGTCGACACTGAGGCTGGAGAAGTGGTGTAGGACTGGATGGGCTCTGCTGGAGTTCTGAACAAGGTGGAGGGCCAGGGATGTGGCAGGGAGCAGGAAGCAAGTCCCTGGGGCATTGAAGAGATGGCGTGGTCTGGGCGGAGGGGAGGGGGCAAGGTAGGGAGAAGGAGTGGTCAGGAGCAGGGAGTGGTCAGGAGCCTTGGGGAGCAGTGAGTGACCCGCTGCCTGGGGCTGGAGAAGGGGTGCGACCCTCCAGGGGAGGATGGCCCAGCATGTGTGTGTGCGCGTGCGTGTGTGCATACACATGCACACATCCTCATGCATTCTCTCCCACTGGCCTGCCACAGTACCTAAAGTCCCACCTCTTTGTTCCTTTGAGGCACTGAATTCCCCCAAGGCCAGTTTATTTTCTGGGAGGGGAGATGGGTGAATCCATTTCCATAGGAGCCTGGCAGGTGGACCTCTTTACTGGGAGGAGCTGAATATTCTCAGAGCTTTTAATCACACAATGTGAGATTTTATTGAATGTTTGTTACCAGCATCTTGTGAGATGATCCCTTAGAAATTTTCTTTTAGTGAATTTCATCGATTTTTTAATATTGAACTACCCTTGCATTCCTGAGGTAACACTGTTGGGGCACGATGTGTTATTATCCCGTTATATGCTGCTGGATTCAATTTTCTGATGTTTTATTTAGGACTTGGCAGCTGGATTCATAAGTGAAACTGGCCTCTACTTCTCTCTCCTTACAGAGCTGTGTCTGGTTTTGGTATCAGGATTTTCCCTAGTCTTAAAAAACGAGAGGGGGCTGCCCCTTTTCTTTTTCTAGGCCCTGGAACAATTTTTTTTAATAGGATGGAAATTATCATCAGCTCTGAGGGTACTGTGCCTTGGGCTAGCCTCTGCACATAATTCTTTATTTTACCACACAGCACCCTGTGGAGGGAGCATGATGCTTCTCATTTAATAGATGGGGAAAATGAGGATCAGAGAGCCTCTGGTCTGTGGTCAGATAGTGGGAACAGCTCAGCTGGGCTGTGAATGTAGGCCAACATGATGCTAGGGTCTATGCTCCCAAGCTACTAACCATGGCCAAGAATTGTCTGAGAAGCTGGCCTATAGGACAGTCTTTGGCCTTGTTCCAGGGTTTTCTAGGGGTCTGGGAAGAGCACTGATTGAGCATCAGAAGTTGCCATCTACTGCCCAACCACCTATGTACCCACCTACCATTCATGCCTCCACTTGTCTACTGACCCATTGCCTGCCCAGTCATCGAGCTGTGCCTCAGCCATTCATTCCCACACTGATACATGCACCCATTAACCCACCTTCCCCTCCGTCTGTCCTCTATGTGCCATCCATTCACCCACCCATGTATCCATGATTTGTCTACCATCGGTCTGTTCACCCATCCACCTCTTCATCAGCTCTCTATATACTGTTTCACTTATCCATCCACTAATCCACCTTCTCATCCATCCATCTTCTACCTGCTACCCACTCATCAACCACTCACCCACGCATCCACCCATTCATCCATTCATCCATCCATCCATCCATCAACCCACCCACCTATCCACCCGCCCATCCATCCATCCATCCATCCATCAACCCACCCACCTATCCACCCGCCCATCCATCCACCCATTCATCCATTCATCCGTCCATCTACCCACCCATCCACCCATCCATCCATCCACCCACCCATCCACCCATCCACCCACCTGGGTCTTCAACCTGGGGGTTTGTGACTGAGTTCCAGGGAGTCTCTGAGACCTCTAAAATGATACACAGAAGTTTTTGGTATTTGCCCATTTTTCCGTTAAGATTCTCGATTGCAAGTGACAGAAAACCTGGTCCAGGTTGGCTTAACACACTGGGTTCATGTCGGTTTTTCAATTAGGCATGGCTGGGTCCAGGTTCTCAGCTGTCGCTGTGTTTTCCCCATGTCTTGGATTTTTCTTGATTTGGAGTTGGCGCCAGCCTCAGACCGTCTCTGCCTGAGGACAAGATGGCGTTAGGGATCCTCAACATTAAATCATTTCATGTCTAGTACGGTAGGAACCAGAGAGGCCATTTGCCCCAAATCTCACCTATGTTGGGTCTCTTGGGCTCGTGTTGGCCTGGTGTCCAAGTCTGAATTCCACATATCATGACAGGAATAGAAAACCCTGATGGTGGGGGACAGTGGGGTGGTGTGGATGCCAGAAGGGAGCCCCCGGGCTGGTCTTGGAAGGAGGGTAAGTACATAACGGGGTGGCCAGGAACCACCCCCTGTCCACTACCAAGCTTTGCTCACATGTTCCCTTTTTTTGGTGGAGGGTGGTGTATTACCCACAGCTTTTCCTGGATTCTCCAAGGGGCCAGAGGTGACAAGGAACCTTTCGGGATTTTGATCAGGGGTGGGATGGGATTAGACGGAAAGCCTCCTGAGGGTGGGACCCGGGGGCGGGCTGGATGGAAGATGCCTGGATCTCCCAGAGGGAGGGAGAGGTCAAGGGTGTGACACCGCTCATCCATCTGGGGCCGGGTGGAGGGCGCTGGACGCCAGGTGGGGAGAGCAGTGAGCTCAGCCGGTCCATGGGCAGGCCCATTTCTCATCCCTCCTCTCTGGGAGCGGTTCCTCTCTCCAGTGTTGTGACTTGTGGGGAAGGAAAATAGCAGCTCCCTCCTGGTGCCAAGAGCAACATTTTCTTTTCTCAAAGGTTGATTATAAGTCACGGACATTCATCTTTGTAATTTTTCACCTGCTTTTGTTGGTAATGAGATTAGTGATTATATACACAGGGTCAGCTCTCACTGAGCCTGGAAGGAGTTTTTTACTCATTTCCTTTTTTTTTTTTTTTTTTTTTTTAAGGGAGGAGAGGGTAGGGAGGGGAAAATGCCCTGGCTGCTCTACTTGAAGGATGATTTTTCAGTGTTTTCATGAGCTCACCCCTTTGGCCATCTCCAGGGGCGAGTGAGCATGTGAGGACATGAGGCTCCCGGCCCCTTCCTGCATCCCACCTGGGGCCCCGATGCTGGTTAGCACTTCACACCCAGGGTTGGCTCACAGACCCGGTGACCCCCCTGCACACCGGCCCCATCTCCTCCCGCCTCCTCGGGGATCGCAGGCCACTGACCTGTGCCTTCAGCCTTGCCTGGCTCTCCCCTGGCACGCACCCACTCAGGCTCTCCCAGACCCCCACCTCCCCGACAAACCCTTGGCCCGATAACCCTTCTCCTCACAGCCAGCCCTGTCTTCTTGCAAAGCACGCCAGCCATTATAAAGACTTTTGCCCACAAGGAAATGAAGGAAAATAAGACTTTAAAGACGGAAGCCAGACTTGATCACTTTTCTTTTGGTAATTTGTGACTAGTTTTCACATTCCTCCCCTCCTTCCCATTTCTTCTGCCAGCACCCTCTCCTGCTCTGTTTTCTTTTCCTGGACTACTATAATCGGCTCTTTTTTCTTTTCTTTAAAACAATCTCTTTTATTGTGAAAAAACACACGTATAAAGAAAGTGCATATAAGTCAGTGTACTGTTGAACAAATCCTCAAGAACCGCTACCTCGATGAACCAAGGGGACACTGCCCACCCCCTGGAGCTCCTCTGGTCCTTCCCTGTCTCCCTCCCCTGACCAGGTACCCACCACCAGACTTTTATGGTGACCTTTCTAGCTTGGCTTTTTAGTTCTGCCTTCCACATTTACCTTTCCTATATGATGTTGTTCAGATTTTACCTGGTTTTGGACCTTATAGACTGGAGTCTTCCTCAGACTCCTTGAAAAGGACGTCTGTAGTTCCTTCTTGCCTTCCCAGTGCGCTGGACCTAGTGCTGGTCCCCACCACTCTGTTGGAACAGTATCTGCTAAATACACTAGTGCTTTGCTGAGTTCTCTGGGGGCACTGTGCATGGGGGACTGGTGGAGCTCCTCTTTGGTCCACCATATCAGCCACAGTGTGTCAAGCTGGTTCCTGCCTCAGGGCCTTTGCACACTCTGTTACCTCTGCTGGGATGCCGTTCCTAGATCTCTGCATGGCCACTACATTTTTGCCAGACAAATCTCAGCTGAAATGTCACCTCTTAGATGTGGTTACTCTGACCACTCTTGCCAAAGAAGTGCCCCAGTCCCTTTTATTTGTTCCTTGTCTCTTCCCTCCACCAGATCATTGGCCCCATTTGTTGGTTTTGTTTCCCGCCACATTCCAGTACCTATAATAGGAGCTGGGAGGTAGCAGGTGTGTGTTAAATATCTACAAGCTAGAGGACTCTGGCTGTACTCCCTTAGCTAGACAGACCTGGGTTCAAAGCCCCAGGCCACCTTTTACTGGTGCTCTGACCTTTCCTGGAATCTCTGGGGCCAGTGTTTGGCATTGTGTTGGCACTGAGGAAGTGATCGTTGAATATGAACCAAACCAGCAGCTAAAATCCCTGCTGACAGTTTGTGCCAAGAACAAGTTTATTTTTCCCGATGAACTAGATGACTTCCTCTGCTCAGACAAGGAGCACTGGGTCATCCTTTGATTTCCCTTCTGGCCTTGGCTGCCAGGAAGCTGACTACCAAGGGGAGGTGTTGGGAGCAGCCCTGGTTTCCCGTTGGATCTTCAGTGCACTTCCTTCTTTCCTTTCCTTTCTGTGCTCTTTAATTCCTCACTTCTGGCTCCCCAGGGCATGTGTTTTACTTCTTACTGCAGTAAAATACACATACTGTAAGATGGACCATCTTAGCCATTTTTAAGTGTGCAGTTTGGTGGCATTAAGTACCTTCGCACTGCTGTGCAAACATCACCATCATCCATTTCTGGGACTTTTGTCTTTCTATACTGAACCTCTGTCCCTATTGAACCGTTCCCCACCTCCCCTAACCCCAGCCCCTGGCACCCACCATTCTACTTGAAATCTCTATGAGCTCGATGACTCCAGGGACCTCATATAAATGGGATCGTACAGTATTTGTCCTGTCGTGTCTGCGGTGTTCCTCCATGTTGTAACTTGTGTCAGAACTTCCTTTTTAAGGCTGAATACTATTCCATCGTATATATAGGCTCTGTTTTGTTTATCCACTCATTGGGATATGGACACCTGGGTTGTTTCTACGTTTAGACTGTTGCAAATAATTCTGCAATGGACATGGGTGTGCAGATGTTATTTTAATACATAATTTCTCACCTTTCTGAGCTCGGGGTGCCCTCAGACTGAATTGTAAATTAGAGGAAGGTTTTGGGACAATTTGTAGGACTACTGTTTTATGTGCTTCTGTCCGGGCTGTGCGTGTGTGACGCTGTGGCCATTGCTGGTGTCCTGTCTGGTCCCCCTCACCTGGAGGTGCACGTATCCCCTAGCTGTCCCAGGTGTTGGCTGCTAATGGCTCCTGCCTGCATCCTTCTCCAGATCCTCGCCCTTGGCCACCAGGTGTTGCCTCTCACTGCATGCCTGGCAAGTAATCCTTCCCCTTCACCTCGCTGTGGCCCTTGGCCAGTGACTGACTGGGTCCCTGAGTGGGACAAGTCGTGGGGTGCCAGTCACACTGCAAGGCTCCCCAGGAATCAGGCTGGTGCCAGACTCTAGCCAGTACCACATCTTTGTCCAGTTTTGTCCCATCTATCCCCTCCCCTTCTTCCAAGAGTCGTCCCCCAATAAGTCACATGCACGAGAACCCATGTCAGGCTTTGCTTCTGGGGGGGCCTCCGTGTAAGACAGCTTGTATCTCCCATATTCCCTCCTGTGGCTGTGTATCTTATATGACAGTGGGGTGCTGTTGGAATCTGCTAGGACTGACACACCGTGGCCTACTAGACCGCCTGGGCAGTAGTGGGATCCTTGCAAGGGGGCAAAATCCCCACTGCCTGCCACTTAGAGAAGAGGTGGGTCCTAACCCAGGAGACCAGGACATTCAGGAGGTGACCTCGGGCAGGAGGGAGCAGGAACTCTCACCTCCTCTGGGCCCCCCTCCTTTGGGTGTCGACAAGAGAAGCCCAAGGCCCCAGAGGGTCCAAGGGGATAGAGGGGAACCAGGGAGTCCACTGATGCCAGTGGGGAGTGAGCGTGGACCCTCTGTGGACCAGAGGAACCCTGCTGTCAGGTCCTACCTTCTGGTTTTCCTGGAGAAGTTGGAGGTCTAGCTTCAGTGCAAAGTGTTTTTTTTTTTTTAATGTTTATTTATTTATTTTGAGAGAGGGGGTGGGCAGAAGGGAAGGGAGACAGAGAATCCCAAGCAGGCTCCATGTTCAGTGTAGAGTCCGACGTGGGGCTTGATCTCACAACTGTGAGATCACGACCCAAGCTGAAATCAAGAGTCAGACGCTCAACCAATTGAGCCACCCGGGTGCCTCCAGAGTGTTCTGATTTTAGATGTTACAGCATCAAACTGATTATAAATTAGTAACATTGGGGTGCCCGGGTGGCTCAGTCGGTTAAGTGTCCGACTTCGGCTCAGGTCATGATCTCACGGTTTGTGGGTTCAAGCCCCGCGTCGGGCTCTGTGCTGACAGCTCAGAGCCTGGAGCCTGTTTCTGATTCTGTGTCTCCCTCTCCCTCTCTGCCCCTCCCCCGCTCGTGCTCTGTCTCTCTCTGTCTCAAAAATAAATAAACTATATAAAAAATTTAAAAAAATAAATTAATGACATTGAAATGTTATAACATTAGCAACTAATTTCAAAAGCCCACATGGGCCCCTGAACGTGGATGATGAGCAGACGGCTGGTTTGTGACCCTCTCTGGCTGGACTTGGGGGGCCAGGGGCAGCTGTGTGGGGTGGGCTTCTGGGAGGAGCAGGGCCTGGTGGTCCTGATGACTCACATGTTTGTAACTGGCGTGTCTTCAAGTGTCTTGTGTGTCTATTTCCCTTCTGTCACGCCCAGCTGCTCGGAAGGCCCATTGTTTTGATATAACCATCTCTTGTGTAAAAAGAGAGAACCCCCTGTAAATATTGAAAAAGCTTGGAAGCCATATCTGAGCTTTTCTTTCTGTCTGGGATTTCCTGGTAAAAATGTGGGATACCCAGGTAAATTGGAATTTCAGATGAACACAGATGTCACACAGGACATACTTATGCTAAACAGCTACATGTGGCTTATCTGAAGTCCCACGGTGACTGCGTGTCTTGTGTTTTTATTTGCTGGCTTTGGCAAGTCGGTTCTCGTCAATATCAGAAGGATCAGAGAACGGGGGAAAGGAAGCATTTCCTTATCATGTTGTTTGATGCCGTGTAAAGACAGACCCTCCGCTTTTGATAACAGCCCTGGCGATGAATCAGTGTCTCCTAGGGCCATCCAGGGGACACCAGGGTGGCCTTGCCAGCCTGGAGCATTCTCATCTGGGCCTGCTGTGGATGGCAGCTGTAGGAGGTGCTGCAGAGATGTGTGTCTGAGTTGGGAGCGGGCAGCAGAGAGAGGAGCTTGCAGACAGAGTGAGGGAGGGTAGCTGAGGTTTGACCAGCACTCAGGGCACCTCTGACTCTGCTCTGCCAGGGACCTCTGTCCCTGATGCTGCCAACCCCTGGCACCCTGCAGGGGGTGGGGTGGGGTGGTGAGAGAGCAGGCATGTCTCCACACAGTGCACGGAGCCCCCTGCCTTGGGGGATGCTCGACCCTTCCTGAGTGTGCACGCATCCCCACCCATGAGAACCTGACCCCAGGCCACATCAGAATCCTCACTGCCCCCACCCACAGCAGGTGTCTGATCAACAAAAGACCAAAGCTGTGGCAGCCCAGAGCGTGACCTCAGCCCACCCACTGGTCCTGCCCAGCGTCCGCTCTGGGATCTCCAGTTCAGGGAGTCAAAGAGTCACCCCCCTGAGCTGGTCACATTCCCAGATGTGAGTGTCAGTGGCTTCCTGGCCGTCCATCCCACCTACACAGCCACGTGGCTCTTCGTTGTAGAGAGCGGCAAGCCGAGACAGAGGAGACCAGAAAGGACACCAGATACCCACCACCTAGATCTCACAGTTGTGCTCATTTTGCCATTTTGCTTTTGACCTTTGTTCGTGTTGAAATGTATTAGGGCATATTACAGACACAATGACTAAATTATTACTAAAAAAGGTGAAGTCTTAATCTTTTAAAAATGCCAACGTTTGCCAGCCATCACGTCTCACAGAATGATGGGCTGCTCCTCAGTCTGTCCTTGGAACCCCTCAAGTAGCTGAAATGTCATTCTCACCTGGTTAGTTCACTCCTGGGGCTGATCAGGGACCCCACACAAATTGGGCTGTTCTATCTCAGGTCTGTTTCCTCTCTCTGCTTTTCCTATGTGCCGAACGGGTGGGGGACATTTGTGCCGTGGGGTGTCCCACCTCTGGAGCATCTGCTTTTAATTGCTTAGATCCCAGGGGTCCTGGCTACCTATTGCTGCATCACCAGTGACCCAGACCCTTGGCTGCTGAAAGCAACAACAGCATGTGATTTGTTCAGGAATTCAGGCAGCCTTGACCCTTTATTCAGGTCCACATGGCATCAGCTGGGGACATTAGTGGTGTTCCCCTGGCCTCCAGGCTGATGGGGCATCCAGAATGGACGCCCACGCCCAGGGCTGTGACCAGGAGGCCTGGATGCTGGGCTCGTGTGGTCTCACTGGCAGGGTAGTCACACCTCTTCCCTGGTGGCTCAGTGCCCTCAGAGACCCGGGTAGAAACTGCTGGGCCTCATCCAGGGAGCTCAGCATCCCTGCTGCCTTTCCCCTGTGGGAGCAGTTGGGGTTCTGAGTCTCATTGGTTACGGGTGTTTCCACGCCCATCCCTCAACCATCACTGTGAAGAGGGGGTGAGCTTTGTGGATTGGCTGAGGGTGGTCATGTGGCCATGCCCCACCCTGGAGCTGAATGCAGGGAGGACCCCCCACTGAACTCGCCCGGAGGCTGGTGGGGTTCCTGCAAGTAGAGGGGGCCCATTTAGGACGTGGGATTCTTTTTGTTTATTCAGCTAGACCTCAGGCACGAATAGTTAAGTTAATTATACTCCTCAATAATAACACACTATTATCTTGGTCTCCACAGGGTCCTGCGTCTATTTTATTGGTTGGTTTCTTCCCATTATCTTTGCTCCCCACACCATTGCATTTCCCCAGCATGGCAGACCTCCAGTTATGCTCAGTGTGTTGGTTTCTCTGTGTTTTGCAAATGGTATATTTTATCTTGGGTGGGTGTATTTTTACTCCACGTGAACTGTGTTGGGCTTGTTCTTTTTCTTACCTTTTTAGTTTAGTGTTCTGTTCTTTCCATCCGTGTTGCTCTGTGCACACCAGATCACTGGCTTAGAGTTCTTTGGGGTCTTCGTGGCTGTGTGTCAGTCAGGGTCCCAGCATAAAACGGGGTGGGGGGCTCACACGGTGTACCAGAGGAGTGGTTAATGAGGAGACCTAGAGCAGAGGTGTGGGCAGGGTTGGGGGAACTCTAGGGGATGGAGCAGTTCTTGGAGTCGTGGCTGTGGGTGAGGAGTCCTTGGCGCCCTGGGCCTGCAGTGGTAGGGGAGAGGCAGTTCTCAGGACCCAGCAGCGTCACCCAACTGGGAGCTGCGACCAAACCCCTGCCCTGGAGGGAAGAAGGGAGGGAGGTGGCGAATAGATACCCGCCCTCCCTCTCCCTCCCTTGGATCTGCTGGCGGTGGCTGGCATTGAAGGATTCAGGAGCCTCCGGTCTGAAGAAGGTCAGCCTCCCAGGTGCAGAGCAGGGTGGGGAAGGGTAGGGGGGTGGATCTAGGCACAGGTGCTGGCTTGCAGCTGCTGTAGTATCCCCAACCCCAGATGAATACCCGATGGTCACGTAGGCTAGCTACCCCTTTTCTTGTTATTAATGTGCAAACATTCGCCAGCTTTGCCCGTCTGATGGTGTCGAGCAGAATCCGTGAGAGTTTTGCTTTGCATTTCTCTGGTCCGAAATAAGTTCCCACCTTGGGAATGTGTGACCCAGCTCGCAGGCACCAGGCAGCCTGGCTGGAGGCTCTTTCTTTGTGACCACAGTCTGGCTGCGGGGCTCCCCCCCTGCCGGGAGGTCAGGCTCCCTTTCTCAGCCCCTCCCCTTGTGGATATCTGCAGGAGCCAGACATTTTGGGGGCCACTTGCTGTGGGGGCCGTGGGAAACCAATAGCTGGAATCTCCAGGGGGGGATGTTTGAATCTGAGAACCAGCAGTGTAGATTGTGGCCTCCTGCTTTTCACATGTGTGTTTCTAGCCCTGCTTGCTGAGCTCCAGGGACAGGGAGCTCATCCCTTCCCCCGAGCAGCTTGGTCCATCTTTGAACTGCGGAAAGCTTTTCACATGTGGACCCTTCTCACAGGTGGGCACGCAACCCTCAGACGGCACCAGGAGGCTCTGAGCAGCATGTAGAGGGCCCCAGACTTCCATCCTCTCAGCTGGAGATCATAGTGGGAATGACCATGAGGTTCCCAGTTTAGGGCTGAACCTGGGGGGACCTTGACCCCCACGTGTGAGTGAGTGATGAGGCCACATAGGCTTTGTGGGAAGTAGGAGCCCATACCCTGTGTGACATCTCAGGGTGGCCAGGGCTTGGTGGTTTTCAAGAGGAGTCAGAAACCTGGATTTCCTTTCCTTTCCCTTCCTTCCTTCCTTCCTTCCTTCCTTCCTTCCTTCCTTCCTTCCTTCCTTTCTTTGGAAACCTGAATTTTCATGTGAACGTTTCCAATTTGTAAATGCTGGTCACTAATTTAAAACTGAAAACCCACTGTGTGGGACAAACAAAACACGCTTATGGCTCACCAGCACCTATGGGCCCCCTGCTGTCACCTAAGTGTGATGGAGCCTCTTTCCTATATACAAATGGCTTAGAGAGGGCAAGGGCCTTGCTCGGGGTTGCACAGCAAATGAGAACCCAAAGCCAGGGCCTGATGTTCTTTAGGTTCCCCTGGGCCTGGGGTGGGGGTGATGGGCAAACCCAAGATCTGGAATCACCTAGGTGTGGGCAGAATGTGATGCTTGGAGGGGGGTGCTCCAAGGGCTAGGGGGCTGAGGGGAACTCGGGGACCAGCTTATGGGAGAAAGTGAGGTGGCGTGGGTGGAGTGTGGCAGGGCTGGCTGGGAACAAAGTTCCTCTGGGAGAAGGTCTGGGAGAAGCCTGCCAGCCTGTGGTGGGAATATTTGCCCCTCGGGGCTGCATCGTTTGTGTGAGTGAGATGGAGTTGGGAGGAGGGCTTCCGTCTTGGTCTGCAAAGATTTCCTTTCTTAAATGACACTATTGAGAGTGGACTCCAGGGCCACCTTGCGGGCCTTTGTGCCCCACCATCTGCCAGTAGGGAGCCATCCCCCTGGTCAGTGGGGATCGCAGGCCCCAGGTCTTCCCATGGCCTGGTCCTAGTCGCACTTTATAGAGGCACCCCCCTCCTGAGATGGCGTCTTGGGTGGGTGGGGGGAGGGGATGTCTGTCAGTGTCTTTACCATCTTCATTTGCGCTTTCCTTGGGCTTCTCAAACTTGACACGGCCCAAACTGGGCTGCACACCTGCCGGCAGGCCCTCCTCTGACAGCCTTCTCTGCCTCAGGAAGCCATAGCTCCATCCTTCCAGGTGCTCAGACCAAACCTTGGCTCATCCCAGCCTCCTCTGCTGTCACACCCCGTCCAGTCCGTCAGCAAATCTTGTTAGTTCTACCTTCTCACTAATTCCCCTTCCCATCATCCTCTTCGGCTTCCCCTCCCTGGCCACCCCGGCCATCTCATGCCCTCTCCCTGGTCTTCCTGCTCCTGTCTAGCCTCCCTGTTCTCAGCACAGCAGCCGGGTGAATCCTGTTAAGTAGAGAGTCCTGTCAGATGGTTCCAGACTCCAGGGCTTCCGGAAGCACTGCTTGATCTGACTGTTATTACCACACTCATCGAAGCTATTTGCTAAGCTGTGATGGCCCTCTGCTGTTCCTCATCTACCCACTACTGCTCCTGCCTCAGGCCCTTTGGACTTGCTGTTTGGCCAGCTGACATACAGATATGCCTTTACCTCCAGAGATATTCACATGGCTGTCTCCTTGGATTGCAGCCCTAGCTGAAATGGCATTTCCTTCGACAAGCCTTGCCTGACCACCCCGGTTAAAGTAGGCTTTCCCACAGCCCCAGTGACTTCCTGTTGCATTTCCTTGCTTTCTGTCATTTATTTCTCCATTGTCCTTATTGCTGCCGGGCGTTCACTAATCTACAGAATTGCTGTGGGTTTATTACCTGCCTCCCCGCCCCAGAGCTTCTGCGCTGGCAGAATGGCCATAACACGTCTTGGGAAGCCATAACCCAGCACCAGTTCTGGTTGACTGGTCAGCAGAGGCAGACCTTCTTGTCCTGCAGTGCTGGGTGCTGAGCCACCGTCACCGCGCCCCTGGACTCAGGCCCTTGAACTCCAGTCCTGCCTGCCCACTCTGCCTGGGCTCGCCCCCCCCCCACCCGCTGCAGCACGAGGCCAGGTCCTTTACAAACCGGTGGCTCCACTCTCTGCTTCCTGTCTCCTCCCATCAGAAACTTCTAAGAAGTTATTATTATATAGTTTAAGGTTTGAAATGACAAACGCTCAAAATACTAGAGATGTTACTTCATTGTGTTTTTTCCCCCACCTTGTTTTAGAAAGCCAGACAGGTTTAGCAAAGTGACTGCCAACAATAGCTCAGTGTTGCTGCAGTGGGTGGAGAAGGAGCCCGTCTGGGAGCGAGGGCGAGGGTCCGGGAGCGAGGGCAGGGTCGGGGAGGCTCCCACCCGGATGGCAGATCTTTTGCTGCCGGAGCAGGGGTGGGGGGGCCTCGACAGGGCTTCGGGCCACAGCGCGTTGGGGTCAGCCGCCCTCGGGTCGAATGGGCTTTGCAGACCAAGGGCTGAGCGCAGTTGGGGAGGGTGGGGAGGGTGGTGGGCATAACTGGTGGGCATAACTGAGATGGGAGGTGAGGCTGGAGCTGGGGGAGGGCAGGGAGATGTGGAGATGCCGGCAGACAATGGAGGGCTGTTCTGGGGGGAGAGGGGACAGGTCTTGGGGGGTGGGTGGTGTCAAGGACAGCTGGGGTTGAGGATAATTCTGGGAATGGTGGTAACATTTGCTGAGGCAGCTGAGGACATTGGCAGGAGCGTCCCCTGTGTCTGAGCTTGTAGTCCCAAGGGGGTCTACTGGGGAGAGTTCCTGAGCCCTGGGTCTGAGGGCTACAGTGGCGGGGGCGGGGGGTGGGGTGGGGGGGGGGTGCTTGGCCGGCTGGGAGGGGGCTTGTTCCTGCCCAGCATCTACCTGCCCACATCCTCGGGCTGGCAGCCCGGGCCTCTGGGTGGACGGCTGTGGAACGGAAATCATTTGGGTGGTCGTGTGTGTGTGTGTGTGTGTGTGTGACCACCTGTGGTGTCCTGGCACGTGGGTGAGACTGTGTGTGTAACTGCGTGACGACTGTGGCGCCTGTCACCAGGGATGTGGAAGACCGGACGTGTGCCCCGAATGGGTGTGACTGAGTGAGAGTGCTGGCGTGTGAGCGTGTGACTGTCAGGAAGCGGGGCGGGAGGGGGGGGCTCAGCGGCCCCGAGTTGGGGCCATGTTGCGACCGGACGTCAACACGCGTGGCGCCTAGGCCACCGTGGATGCCCGTCTGTGCGTTGGAGCAGATGTGACTGTGAGCGTGCGCACCGCGGCGCTGTGTTCCGGGCGCGCATGCGCGCGAGTGAAGGCGGCGGGGCTCTGTGCGCCTCTTACCGGCGCGTGTCCACACAGGCGGGCCCGCGGGCGGTGCTGACACTGTTCTCTCCACTCCCCCAGGGCCTTGCGGGAGAGGCGGCAGTTCATCCGGAGGCAGCACCCGGGCTGGCGTGGGACCATGGCGCTGCCCTGGGAGCCCGCAGGAGCTTGGCTGGCCGTGGCCGTGGCCGTGACGCTGGCTCTGGGCCCGAGTGCTGGCGCGGCGGCGCCAAGGCAGGACTGCACGGGCGTCGAGTGCCCACCGCTGGAGAACTGCATCGAGGAGGCGCTGGAGCCGGGCGCCTGCTGCGCCACATGCGTGCAGCAGGGCTGCGCCTGCGAGGGCTACCAGTACTACGACTGCCTGCAGGGCGGCTTCGTGCGAGGCCGCGTGCCC
This sequence comes from Cryptoprocta ferox, assembly GCA_028646485.1. Classification (NCBI taxonomy): domain Eukaryota; kingdom Metazoa; phylum Chordata; class Mammalia; order Carnivora; family Eupleridae; genus Cryptoprocta; species Cryptoprocta ferox. The sequence goes on from CM053574.1 coordinate 50,442,541, forward strand.
GCCGGCCAGTCCTACTTCGTGGACTTCGGCAGCACCGAGTGCACCTGTCCTCCCGGCGGCGGCAAGATCAGCTGCCAGTTCATGCTGTGCCCGGAGCTGCCCCCCAACTGCATCGAGGCCGTGGTGGTGGCCGACAGCTGCCCGCAGTGCGGCCAGGTGGGCTGCGTCCACAGCGGTCGCAAGTACGCTGCTGGCCACACCGTCCACCTCCCGCCCTGCCGAGCCTGCCACTGTCCTGACACTGGGGGTGAGCTCATCTGCTACCGGCTCCCTGGTTGCCACGGAGACGCCGAGGCCGTGCCTGCCGCCGGGAACTTCTCCGACGCTGAGGAGGGTGACCCCGAGCGACACTATGAGGACCCCTACAGCTATGACCAGGAGGTGGCCGAGGCAGAAGCTGCGGCAGCCCTGGCAGGAGAGCTCCAGGCAGGCCCAGGGGGCCCAGCCGCTCTGGGAAGCAGCAGTCAGCTGTCCTCTGCCATCCAGGCCACCCCCTGGCCAGCCGCCCTCCCTAGGCCCACAGCGGCTGCTGCCTTGGGTCCCCCAGCCCCTGTGCAAGCCAAGGCCAGGAGAGTGACCGAGGACAGCCAGGGTGAAGGGCAGGAGGAGATGGAGGCATTGACTGTCGGGGAGCAGCCAGTAGCAGGTGGCCCTGGGGAGTTGGATGGACTGCCCACCACAGGCCCAGCTGGGCCTGGTCTCCCTGCCCCAGAGAACAAGGCAGAGGCTAGGGCAGGGCCTGAAGAGAACCTCATCCCGGAAGCCCAGGTCACTCCCCGAAGTGCCAGGCAGGAAGGAGCCGGGTCCATTCTGGGGTCCAGCACGGCTGGTGTCCCCCCAACACCATCCACACCGAGCCCTCCTGGGGGCACGACGAAGCCCAGCACTCACACCATCTTGACGATGTCTCCTCCCGAGGCAGCCTGGGTCCCACCTACCCAGGAAGTGCCCAAGCAGCCACCCGTTCTGCCCCATCCTCGGCCAGGGGAGGACACAGATCCCAACTCTGTCCATTCTGTCCCCAGAGGTGAGCCTGAAGGTAAGACTGTATTCTGGTTCTTCCAGGAGCAGGCAGCCCAGGGAAGGGCAACCTCAGGACCCCTGCAGGGCCCTGCACATTTGCCTGGGGCACAGAGAGCTGGGTCTGTGAGGCCAGGCTAGAGACAGCCAGCCCAGCCCCCACACCACAGGGCAGGAGGCTCTGAGATGATGGAGCTTTCTCCCCGGCCTCGCTCCTGGGGATGGGGTGGCTCTCCCCATTGCAGTAGGGGCTGGGCTACCTGCTAGGGCTGTGGTTGAGGGCTTCTCAGGCATACCTTATCAGGGCTAGAGGGTCCCTGAGGAGGGTTATAGCTCAGGTGCAAGGGGGGGCGCCCAGTGGGGTCCGCAGGTGCCCTGGCACAAAGTGGGGAATTTGCAGACTGGTGCAGCTGATGGCTCACGTCCTCCCTGACAGTAGCCTCTGGGCACGGCTGTGTTCTTGGAAGGCGTATGGTCTCTCCGGGCTCCTTGTGAGACCCTTGTACCAGGTTACCACCCCTTCCAGCCAGGGGTCCTGTTTACACACATGTCATCCTTGTCCCTTCCCCGCTCAGCACTCTGCCCTGGCTCCCACCTACCCAGAGGAGAAGCCAGAACTCTCTCTGGGGTCACAGGCTCCGCAGTCTGCTCCCAGGACCTGCTGGACCACCTCTCCATAACCCTCGTCTTAGTCTATTCTGGCTGCTGTTAACAAAAATGCTATGGACTGGGGGGCTCAAACAACAAGTCTTTATTTCTCACAGCTCTGGAGGCTTGGAAGTCCGAGATCAAGGTGCCAGCAGACCTGGTGTCTGGTGAGAGCACGCTGTCTGCTTATTGTGTCCGTGCCCGGCAGACAAGAGTGTAACTCATCTGAGATACACTAGGGAAGGGGCAAGTTTTCTTGTACCTCTTAGAAAGGCACTAATCCCATCATGAGGGCTCCACATCAGGGCCTAATTGTGTCCCCAAAGATCAGTCTCCGTATACCATCCCATTAGGATTTTAACATATGAATTTGGGGGTGGGGCTTAAACACTCAGTCCCTACTGATCTCTCCCCTCCCCACTCTGCACTGGCTTCTGACCACCTTTCAGGTAACATCTAGCCCCAGGGCCTTTGCACTTACCACCCCCTCTTCTTGAAATGCTCTCCCAGGTATCTATCTGGCTCCTTCCTTCCTTCTAGTAAGCTCTCTTTTCAAGGTCACCTCCCCAGATAGGCCTACTCTGACCAGTTAAAAGAGCACCCCACCTTTCTCTTACTCTGCTTTAATGTCTCTTAGCAATACCTGGCATTATAGTGCACAGTGACTTTAATGTTGTCTCCCCTAGTAGAGTGTTAGTACCATGAGCAAAGGGACCACATCTGTCATCTCCTCTGCCATGCCTGAAGGCCTCCAGCAGGGCCTTGCAAACCCATTGGTGCTCTGTAAACATAAAGTGAATAAAAGTGGATTGGTGGAGGCTTTCTGGCTATGCCCCCATCACCCTTTCTCACCCTAGCTCCCTTTCCATCCCATGAGCACCTTAGACCGACATATTCCCTCTCTTCCGTCCGTTTGCTCACACTGTTCCCAACCAGCTCAGGCAGCACCTCCTCTGGGAAGCTTTCCCTGAATCTTTATGCCTTGTCTGATCCCCTCACCACCACCCCTCCCTGGCTCCCTGGGCCCTCTCTGAGGGTACCCTAGGCAGGTGTCTGATTGTCTAGAGATCCCTCCCCATAGCTGGGAGTCTGTGTCTTGTTCAATCCTGTATTATACATAAACCTCAATAAGCCAGCTTTAGGCATCAACTGTGAACAGGCCCTGGTGGGCCTGGGGAGAAGGAAATGGACCCCTGTGGCCCATAACCATAGGCTGGGGGCTGAGGGAGGGATGCCTGGATGGTATCTGGGAAGGTTTTTTGGGGGAGGGGGCCTGAGGGGGCTCTGGGATTTGTGCAGCATTCCCATACACCCACTTTGCTGCCCACAGCTCTGTGGCCTTGGGCAAGTCTCTCAAATGCCTGGGCCCCCGATCTGTCTAATACTGTAGCCCTTACTGGGCAGGGGCTGTGTGCGAAGCTTGTGCATATGCGGCGAGGGGGTGAAACTGCAGGCTTCTCCTGACCTGCAACCTCCCCGGCCAGAGGGCTCTCCTTCCGGCCCGATGATGGCAAGTGGGGCACAGAACTTATCCTCCACGGTGCCAGGCCCCATTTCTGTGACTCGACCCTTCCCACAACCTGGGGAATTCGGCTCTTCTTTAACACTGAACGCGTCAAGGTCAGAGAGGTGGGGCTCCAGGTCACGCGGTGGGGTGGTGGTAGTCTGGGACCGGGGCGGTGGGCTTGCGGGGGGGCTCCTCCTCACCCAGCCCTGGGCCTGCAGGATGTGGGAAGCGTGCGTGGGGTGGGGTGGGGGCTGTAATGAAGCACATGTGTGCCCAGGGAGAGCTTGCAGGCCTGGCTCTGGAGCCTGGTGCACACAGCGTGTTTGGGCTGCAGCCTCCGCCCCCACCCCTGCCTCTTGTTCCAGAGGCCTCTCTGTGGTTCTGGGCCTTTGGAATCTTGGAGACTTACTTTGTTCTGAGGAGCCCTCGTTTTTTTGTTTTTTTTCTCTCTCTGCCCTGAGCTTTCTCAAATGGATTTTGGGGTGTGGCCTTTGATGCGGGCTGCTTAGGGGCAGAGGCCCGTGATGGGGCGTCCCTTCTCCCCTCTGAGGGCTGTCCTGGAAGAGGGCCCAGCACATGGAAAGCCCGGAGATAATTAGGGCATGGACAAGCAGCTGCGTTTTTTGGTGTGCAAGGAAAGGAAGGTGTGGGATGTGGGGAGTGGGGGGAGCTCAGCCCTGGCCAGATAAACAAGGGATGGCCCTCCTCCCTCCGCCCCATCCATCTTTGCTCCGCTTCTCACCTAGTGTCCAGCCGTCACCCACCCATCCAGGCCCTGTGCTCCACCTACCTGTGCAACTTAGGCAAATGGCCCATCATACCTGGCCTCATTTTCTCCATCTGTAAAAGCAGCAGGAAAGGCCTGCTTTATGGGGACGTCTTGAGGTTTAAAGGAGCTGACTCATGCCCGGTGCTCAGTATGGAGCTTAGCACTTGCCGAGTATTTAAAAATGTTAGCCATTGTTCTTTACCCTCTATTCTTCAATCTACAGATGTTTTCGGAGCTCGCCCTCTGCGCCAGGGGTGTGCCAGTGAGCAAGGCTGACACAGCCTCTCCCCTTCCAAGGTCTGATGGGGGAGACGGGTATTAAATGGATAAGCACACACAGGTTTCTTCGTGGCCACAGCTGAGGACACACAGCTCATGGGTGGGGGTCAGGTGCTCGACTGAGCATCCTTTGGGAAGTGGGGACTTTGGAGGTCCCTGGCTGCTGTCAGGGGAGAGGACTGGGGCATCCCAGAGGACAGAGAGGCCCTCAGTGGGGAGAATCGGGGAGGTAGCTTTGCCCTGCTCCCCAGTGGGGCTGGCTGAGAGGCGGGCCATGGGGCCGGAAATGACCCCAGCCATGTTGCCATGGCAGCCCGGGGGCCTGGAGAAGGAGGTTTCCAGCCCTTGCCCCAGGCCCGGCTGGGGTGGGGGTCCTGTCTTTGAGCCGGAGCTGTGCCAGGGATCCCCGCTGCCTCTGAGCATGTCCAGATGTGGCCTAATGGAAGCCACATGCCTGGCTCTCTGGGCCGGGGAGAAGGGGTCTGAGGTCTCTTGTCACTCAGGGGGCTTTGTGACAGTGCCTTCTCTACCTACCCCCGGGCTGGCATGATGGAGGGAGCCAGGGACTTCTCCTTGCTGCCCTTCTGGACCCCAAGGGAGGGCACCCTGGGGCAGGGTGGCCCTCAGGAAGTTGGAGTTTCCCCCTCCTGGGAAAGCCTCCAGCAAAGCCCCTGTGGGCCCCCAGACCACGTGGCGGGAAAGGGGCCCCTTCCTCAGAACCCTCGTGTAACCAGATTCTGCAGGGCAGGGGTCCTTGGATGCTTTGACATTCTGGTTAACAGACAAACTTTAAAACTCAAAATAACTCTATTAATCGCAGACCCCTTGCAGTGTTTATGACTTGTGCTGGCACAGTTGGGAGCACTCTATGATCATTAACCCCTTCAATCCTCCCTGCTGCCCCCTTAGGTCACAGTAGAGAAATCAGACCACTCAGCTACGGACACACGTGCAGGGAATGGTGGATCCGGGTTTCCCTTGCGTTTCTTTGTGTCTTCATCCCTGTCATTTCTGAGTGCCTGGTGTGTCCACGGGCTGTGACGGATGCTAAATGTACAGTGTTGAACAAAACCTAGCACAGTTGTTGAACAAAACCCTTGCCCTTCCTTAAGGGGGGAGCTTACGGTTTAGTGGGGGAGACAAGCCAGTGACATTCTGAGCCATGACCAGGGCTGAGGAAGGAGGCGGGTTTGCTCTGTGAGTCTTGTCTGAGGGATCTGACTTCTCTTGAGGATAAGGGAAGGCTTCCTGAGGAAGGTGATATTTGAGCACGAGGGCTTGTTGAGTGGGCAGTAGGTGGCAAACAGAAGGCAGTGCTCCAAGCAGAGGACACGGCATGCGCCAAGGCCCTGTAGCTGGAGGGAGTGAATTTGACTGAAAGGAGGCTGTGTGGCTGGACGAAGCTGGGGAGGGGGGAGGGGCCGTGATGGTGTTGATCCTTGGGCTGAAGATTTGGGTCTTTGTTCCAAGAGCAGTGGGGAGCCATTGCAGGCATAAGGTAGGAGGTGGTATGGTCTTATTTGCGCAGTGCAGCACTCCCTCTGGGTGCCGGAAGGGGGAGCACAGGGCAAGGACTGGGCCTTCCCCATGTCTGTGGGTTTCCAGTCACCCCCTCACACCCCCTGCCCAGGATCACCGGGCTGTGGCTCTAGGAAAGAGACTTGCCTAGACTCTCCCTGTTCCCCAGAGGATCCTTAGAGACCTTCCCCTCTCTTCTCATCTTGGCCTGTGGGAGATTTAAACTTGTGTGGGGCCTGAGGGCGCCAGGTTGGGGTTCTGGACCCCTGAGCCCGTGTCCCATGCAACAGAATTACCTCCTGCACAAGCTCCAGGCTCCCGGCGCTGGGCTGGGGATAGAGAGGGCCTCTGGGGGCCACGACCCTGCTCAGCGGCAGAGCCTGGCCAGGAGAGCTCACGGGGGCGCCCAGCCAGCCCTTCGTGTCCTCACCCCAAACCACAGGGCCTTGAGATGGGGTCTCTGACTGCTAGGGGTGTGTGGGACCTGCTGAGAGCAACACGACAGGCAGACAAAGGGCCCGGGCTCCCTACAGACCCTGCACGTCTACCGGAAGTCCTCAGTCTGAAGCCCACCACTCACTTGTGTGACCTGGGGCCGGGACGTCGCCCCTCTGAGCCCCACTTTCCTTGTTGACAGAACGGCACGGGTGCATGTGCCCAAGGCTGTGGGGAGGACGACCGTGTCAGGAGCGAGGCGTGTGTGGAGTGAGGACACGGGCCAGTGTGGCCCACACCTCTGCCCGCTGTCCTGTCGAAACGGCATGCGCGCCTCTCCTCCGTCTGCCTGTTACCTTCTTCCTGCAGAGCATTTTTGTAAGCAGTAGAATTTTGTTGTGAATATCTTGAAATTAGAAGATTTCATTTAAATTTCAGCTCTCAGGCTTTCCTTGAAAATTGGGAGTTGTGGTCACCCCAGGCCCGTGTGCCACAGGCCAGCTGTCGGGGGAGCTGAGAGGGGGCTGCCCGCCCTTCAGACTGGGTGGGTGCTCTGCACTTGGCTGGACCTTGCTCCTCGGTCCTGTCACCAGCCTGGCCCTGGGTGGCCTTGGGGTTGGGTCCTGTGCTGGGGGCACCTGTCAGACCTGGGGTCTGCGTTGCCATTCTGGTTATGGAAGGGAAGCTGGCATCCCAGGAGAGGATGGGGGGCTTTTCTGGAGGTCACTGTAGAACTGGGCAGGGGGCTGCAGTCTCCCAGTGTAGGGGGTGGGTGGGCTCATGGCTCCCACAGGTGCCTGGAGACACAGGTGGGTCTGAGTGGCCTTAGCTGGGCCCTCCCTTTGTTTGCCTGCCCCAGAGCGTATGCACTTGGAGGAAATGGGTGCACTTCATGGCCACTCCCCATAGTCAAGGTCAGGGGCCACGGCCTGGCCTGTAGTGGGTTTCTTTATTTTAATTTTTAAAACTATGTTTCCTTCCTTCCTTCCTTCCTTCCTTCCTTCTTTCTTTCCTTTTCTTTCTTTCCTTTCTTTTCTCTCCCTTTTTCATGCTCTTTTTCTTTCTTTTTCTATTTCTTTTGCTTTCTCTTTTTCTTCTTTCTTTCCTTTCCTTTCTTTTTTCTCTTTTTCTCTCTTTCCTTCTTTTTCTATTTCTTTCTTTTGCTTTCTTTTTCTTTCTCTTTTCTTTCTCTTTTTCTTCTTTCTTTCTTTCTTTCTTTCTTAACAGCTTTATTGAGAGACATTCACACACCATAAAGTCCCCCCTTTAAACGTGTATAATTCAGTAGTTTTTATCAGAGTGTGCAGACATCATGAGACTCCACTTTCAGGACACTCTCACCACTCCCGGAAGAAACCCCACACCCAGCAGCAGCCACTCCTCACCTCCTCCTCCTCTCAGCCCCCCAGCAACCACCAGGCTACTTTCTGTCTGGGGAGTCGCATATTCTGGACATTCCCGGACACGGAGTCATACGATCTGTGGTCTTTGGGGGACTACCTCCTGTCGCTTAGCATAATTCTTCCAAGGTTCACCCATATTGTGGCATGCATTGTACTTTGTTCCTTTTTGTGGTGGAATAACTCTCCGTGGTATGGAGGTGCTGCGTTTTCTTACCCATTCATCCCCTGGCAGATGCCGTGCTCCCCTTTTCAGCTCTCAGGGGTTCTGCTGCGATTGGCACTCGTGTACGTGTTTCTGTGTGGACAGCTGTTTCTGGTTCTCTTGGTAGAATCGCTGGGTCATATGGTGACTGTGTGTTTAATCATCGAATGAACTGCCAGACGGCTGTCCACCGCAGCCCTACCGTTTTACGTTCCCGCCAATGACGCGCGAGGGTTCCAACTTCTCCGCATCCTCGCCAACACTTGAGATTGTCTGTCTTTTTGAGTATAGGACGTGGTATCTGGCTGCGGTTTTGATTTGCATTTTCCTGGTGCCGATGATGTGGATCATCTTTTCATGAGCTTACTTTAGAAAATTCTCGAAAACACAGAACACACGGCACACATTCCACTAGCCACGGAAGAGGTGGCATCATCACAATGTCATGTTGTCTCTGGAAAACACTGCTGTATACTCGTGGGAGAAAAAGCATGAAGAAGGCAACTGATGTTGTAGTGTTGTTATGAAAATAGTACCGCTTCAGGGATCCCTGGGAAGAGCTTGGGAGCCCTCCGGGGCCTGGGACCACACTCGAGAACCACCGGTCAGTACGCAAAGACTAGCATATTACGCATACTCTTCTGCCCTGTGCTTTTATTCCCATTAACAACACATCTTGGAGTTCTTCCTTGTCCGTATGTGGAGACTTCCCTTACCAGCCAGTGCACCACTGTACGTGTGTTCCATCTTTATTTTCCAGGCCCTACTGATGGATCTTCAGGTTGTTTCCAGCCTTTTGCCATTAAAAAGCAATGCTCTAGGGGCACCTGGGTGACTCAGTCAGTTAGGTTTCTGACTCTTGATTTTGGCTCAGGTCGTGATCTCATGGTTCATGAGATGGAGCCCCGAGTCGGGCTCTGCGCTGACAGTGTGGAGCCTGCTTGGGATTCTCTCTCTCTCTCTCTCTCTCTCTCTCTCTCTCAAAAAAAAAAAAAGCAATGGTCTAGTGAATATCTTTATGCTCTGCCCTGGTGTGGAGCACTGGGTGAATGTGTATGCGTGTTTCCTTATATATTTTAGATATTTTTTGTAACTTTATTATTGAAATATAATCAATAGAGCCTATCAGAAGCATACAACTCATTAATACGTTTTCACAAGTGAACACACCCTTGTGACAGGCCCTCAGATCACGAAGCATCACGAGACAAGCCAGGTCACCGCCTCAGTGCCTGTCCTGGGGACCCACCGCCCTGACTTCCGACAGCAGTCATGAATCTCCTGCTCTCAGACTTTTATAAACAGAGCCACATAGAGTGTTCTGTGTTGCGTCTGGCTTCTGTCACTCAGCACAGCATCCCCGGGGTCCCCGTGTTACGTGTGCCCTAGCCGGTCCTTCTGATGGCCCACAGGTGCTCCACTGTATGCATGGACCCCAGTTTGGTTGTTCAGTGTCCTGTCAAGGGGTGTCGGGGTTGTTTCACGTCTGGGACCATTAGGAAGACTATCGCTGTGTAACTGCTTGAGCCAATCTTTGGACAGTCGCTCGCACAAATTCCTTTTGGGAGGCGCTGGCTCCCGTGTCCTCATCCTTAGAAAACACAGGATGTACACCTCCAACCTTGGTAGATGCCAGCTTAACCTCCTTTGACAAGTGTGCCAGATTTTGCTCACGCCTGTAATATGTGAGAATAAATTTTCCCATTTCTTTATTCATCAGATAGTTACTGAGTGCCTACTGCATTGCTCCGGTGCTGGGGACGCAGCACAGTGATCAAGACGGTGGACTTGCTGTCCCCTGTGGGGCTTTCACTCTGTGGTGGGCTTGGAGGGGGACACAACAAGCAGTCACGTGAATATGTACGACTTGTGTTAGATGGTGCAGGCGATAAGGGGAGGATGAAGCAGGGTGCCCTAAAGTGTTCTCAGCTGGCCAGCCTGGGAGGTGGAAGGTGGCAGCCTGGGGTGGTTTTAGGGTACACGTGGGTTTTGCTGTCCCCTGCCCTGCCCCGCCGGCCTTGGCCTAGGGCTCCTCAGCAAGGCTGGTCTTTCCACCCCTCTCACCAAACCAGTGCCAGTCCTTCCTTCTGGGGACACACCGTGGTTGTGGTATGAATGATCTCTCGTCACAGTAACGTGAGTGGCAAGCATCCACACACTCAGGATTACTCCCAAGTCCACGAGGCAGCCAGGAGCGGCCAATGTCAGCCGGGCTCAGGCTTGCAGGTGTCTGTGGTCGGCCGGCAGCTCCGCGGGGACTGGCTGGCCTGGGATAGCCTCCGCTGGGATGGCTCGTGTCTGCTTCCTGCACTCAGTCCCCTCCAAGCCGGTTAGCCCTGGCTTGTCCTCGCCCCGGAAACAGGGCTCCTGGGGAAAGATTAGAAGCACACAAGGGTTCTAGGGCCTAGGTTCAGAACTAGCAGAGCCCTTTCATTTGCCACATTTTTTGCCGGCCGGTCAGGAGGCCAGCCCAGGTGCAAGGGCTGTGAGGTCACGTTGCACGGGATGTGCCTAACGGCAGCGGGGAGAAGTGGGCGTTTCAGTGCAGTGACTCTCCCCCAGGCCCTGGGCCAGGTGCTCCATGGACCTCATTTCACTTAGTCCCCAAACGACTTGACAGTGAGTCCCTTCCCACCACGGGGGAAGCATTCGTCTGGCCCGTAGCCCAGCAGCAAGTGGTGGGCCCAGGTCTGGACCTGGGTTTGTCAGTGTTTCAGGCCTATCTGGACTTCCTGCTGGCCTCCTTAGGTAGGCCGGGCACAGAGCTCCCTGGGTTTGAGCCGGCTCTGCCCCTCACTAGACTGTGCAACCTTAGGCAAATGGCATGATCGTTTGGGCCTCCGTTTTCTCATCTGTAAAACAGGCTTCCTGAGGGCTGCCTCCCACAGCTGCGTTCTCAGGTGGCAGAAGGCTGGTGTGGGGCACCGGGTGCCGGGGTCTATTCCGTAGCAGGGCTCAGTTCACAGCTGGTGGTCTGCGTGCTGATTCCAGCCTTGGGGGCGGGGGGGTCTCTGTCAGGAGGGCAACAGCTCCTGTGTGTGGGGCTGCTTCCTGTTTCTACACCGGACCTGAGGCAGCCCAGGCGGCTGTCCTGAGGCTGAACCCAGCCCTCTGGCCTCCTGTACTCTGAGCCCCCCAGAACCCTTGGTGCCTCTCTGAACTGGAGCTGAGAAGTCTGTGCTCAGGGCTTTGGCGGCGTCAGCATCTTCTGCCTGCCAGCACCTCCCCCAAGTCTGGCCAGGATTGTGTGTGGCCTCTGGGTCCTTAGTCCTGAAGCATCTGGGGCCTTGAGGGGGAGGCCTCTGCACACTGAGGTCAGCATTGTGTCGCTGGCGTTCTCCCCGGGCCCTCCTTGTCCACTCCAGGGTCTCCATCTGGGAGCATGGGCTTGGGGCTGGGCGCACGGGGGCGGGCCTGCTTGGTCCTCAGAGGGTGAGTCTTTGGGTGTGACTCCTGCCTCTGCCACTGTGGCTGTGTGACCTCAGACAGTTGATTCCTCTCCCTCTCTAGGCCTCGGTTTCTGCATCTGTAAGATGGGAGAGTGATCTTACCAGCCCAGGATTACTGAGAGGAGTAGGAGAGGGGATGTCAGCCCGCACAGGGCCACTGCTTAGGAGTTCCTGTCTTTCCTGGGTCAGAGGGCCACTGCTCCCTGGGAGTGGGCGTGTCAACTCATGTTCGTTTACGTGAATGGGTGTGTGTCTTTTCTGGTGGCCGGCAGTTCCCGCTGGTGAAAGGGCAGTGAGGCCAGGCCCAGTGGGGTTGGGTGGGGGGGCACTCCCTCCCTGCTCCCCACCCCTGCGCTGTCACTCGGGCTGCCTGCAGATGTGCAGGGTGGCTCCCTGGCCGTTCCCTCCCTGCCCCTTACTCCTGTTTCAGCACCTGCCGACTGAATCAGCAAACACCCCACCCCGGAGGCCTTGCTTTCAGTGGCTCTGCCTGACGGCCCAGAGATGGGCGGGGCTGCCCTCCCTCGTCTTCAACCTCACGGGTTGGCCTGCCTGGGGGAGCATTCATTCGTTAAGTGGCAGGTGCTGGACATATATGGGGGTGCTGAGCCTTGTGACCCCCTCCCCCCGTCACTAGAGGTGGGGTCACTGAGGTGTGGAGAGGTTAGGTGGTTGTCCAGGGTCACCAAGGGCAATGAAGCAGACGTTTGCCAACTCGCAGCCCTTTGCCCTACCTCCTTGGGTTTGCCCAGTTGCCCGGCGAGAGTATGTAGTTCCCACTGTCAGCAGACTGGGGCTCTGGGGCTGCCCTGTGTCACAGCCCACAAGGGGCACAGAGGGTCCAAGTGCTGTGTGTGCCCTGGGCCCTGGGATAGAGTTTGGGTTTCTGGGGCTCTCTGGGATCCGTGTCGGGGAGGGTGGAGGAGGCTGGAGCACAGTCTGGCTGCAGGGAGCATCTGCTGGGTACAGAGGGTGCCCAGCCCCTGAGAGGGGGTGCGGATGGGGGCGGAGTGGAGTCTGCCCACTCACTCACTCAACATGCTTATGGGCCACGCGCTCCGAGCCAGGGGTCTGGTGGGAACCAGAAAAGAGAACACCACTGCCCAGCTGCACCCTGGGAGGATGGACCTGCTGTCATGAGCAGACCTTCGGAGGCACAGGATGGGGAGCAAGGCCAGATGCTCGAAGCGAGTCAGCTGGAGGGTGAGAGCCACCGGGATCCCATGGGGCTATGGGGGCCATGGCACCAGGAGGGCACCTGGCATGCAGGGGCGCCTGCTCCCCAGGTCCGACAGTCGCCCTGGGCGGACAGGGGAGGTTCAGTGTGGCCCGTAAGTCTGGGTTATCCAAAAGAAGCCAGGGATCTGGAACTTTATATGAAGGCTCCCAGTCTGTAAATGTTGCCAACGAGTTCACGTATATGAAGGGTCCAGTTTGCCGCCACAGTTTAGGTTCACAGAGTACCAGCTCCCCTACCCCTTCCCACCACTAAGCACACAGAGGACACGGAGGCTCAGAGGTGGGCGAGGGCTGGCTAGAGACTCTCTGTGAGGTCAGGGTCCGGGCCCCGAAATCCTGGCTCCCAGCCCGGCGTGTGCTTTCCTCCCAGACCTCCCTGCTGGGTGGAGTCAAAGCACAGGAAACAGTGACGTGTGAAGGCCCACTGAAGAGAGTGTCGTGAAGAGGCCACACGCACAGGTGAGGGTGGAGTCGGGACCAGCAGGGCCTGGCGGCATTGACAGCCCTCACGCCCAGGCCTGACAGGGGATCTGGCAAGAGCTGAGGCTCTAGAGCGGCTGTGGCCTTCTGTAGAGGAGGCCATGCCTGCTCTGTCTGTGAAGAGCGGGGCTGGGGGCACATCCGGGACAGAAGGGGACAGGCCACAGGTTTGGTGTGGCTGGGGAGGGATCAGGATCTCTCCGAGATGCCACACCTCCCAGGCGTGGTTTGGGGGATGTGCCTCCTGAGATGAGTGACCCCAAACCCGTGGGGCCACTTGCTGCACTCAGGTAGAGACACTGCCTTGATATTGGGTGTGTGAGTCTGGAGTGCGGGGCAGAGGTCTGGGCCAGAGATGGGAGCCCAGTCAGAGAACTGCTGGGTTTCTGTTTCTTCCCCATCAAGTTTGCCCCACTTGGCAGGTAGGCAGTGGGTGGGTGGTGGGTAAGCACCCAAGGAAGGACCCTTGATTCCCTGTCTATCACCACATGGCCCCTGACACCTGGATGCAGGAACAGAGAGGCCAAGGCTCTTGCCTGAGGGTGCTCAGCCAGTGGGGGGCAGAACGGGGCTGTGAGTGGGGTCCTCTGGCTTCCTAGCTGTCTGCTCCCACTTACACCCAGCTAGGGCCCTCAGTGTAGCGTGTGGGAGTGTCAACCCACCTCTCCTGGGCTCCTGGGGTAGTGCTCACTGCTCTGCTCACTGAGTCACCGGTCACTGCAGGCTGCAAGGGACAGAAGGTGGAGGTACTAGGGGGTGGGGAGAGAACTGGTAAAGATCTAGGTGAAGTCAGGCCTGGTGGGGCTGTCGGCCCAAGTGTGTCAGTAAGAGAAATGCAGACTTGCTGGGCGGAGTCACTGGGAATTTGGTTCTGGAAGGGCCCCAGCCTGGCCTTGTGGTATCTGCCTTGGGAATGCTAGGAGCCTGAGATCACAGGCTTGCATCCCCTCTGGCTCCTCAGGCGACTGGTCCCGGGACACCCACTGCCTCTTCTCCAGCCTGGTTTTCTGTGTCAGCACTGTCACCTGGGGCTTTGCAGAAAACCTCGACGGTGCCCTGCTTCCTGTTTCTCCTAAGAGGAGAAAAAAACTCGCCCTGTTTTTTATGCGCTTTTTTAAAAATTTTTGTAATTTTTCAACCAGTCAATATTTATTAAGGTAAAAACAAAGGTTTACCTTGTTCTTATAGAAAAAACAGGCCTGGGGAAGCCAAACTTGCCTTATAGTTAAACATCTCTTATTAAACTGTATGTGTGTGGGGTATGTATGGACTGGTAATTAAATTGAACTATCCAGAAAGCCCAATGGAATAGAATTAAGTCATTTATAACATTCAGGTGTAAAACAAAGGGCCATCCCGAGAACCAGAATTTCATCAGACTCCTCTTTGAGCGAAAGTATATATAATCTCTTAAGTAGCAGCAAGTTCCTTAAACTCATAGTGACGGAGATATAATTCACCACTGCACTGGGGAGGGACAGAACACGTCCCAAGTGTCTTGATGAAGTTCCAGAAGTCCGTGCACTTGGTGTGAGGTTTGAGTGATACTGGAAGGCTGCACTGGGGTGGGGGCTGGGGTGGGGGCTCCTCCAGGAGCACAGGGAGCGAGGGGTCTTGCCCTCGGATCTGGTGTCTCTGTGAGCTTCAGCAGACCATGAACATGGCTTGTAGCCTGGGGCGAGCATGTTTTAGATGAAGGCCGTCAGTTGGTGAGGGACCATAACGGGCGTCCGCCCTTGCCACATGTACTGTTTTAGAAAGCTGTTTGCCGTGTTCTAATGCTGGAGTGATCTTCCAGTGACTGGCTCATTCTTAGAATGTGAGGCGCCCACTCCTGTGTCCCTGTGTCCCAGTGTCCCAAAGATCCCAGGATCTTTGTCCTGTCCATGTTCTGAGGAAGTTGTTTTCTCCGAAAATGGGGCTGGTCCCATTCAGCTTTTCAGAGTTTGCCTCCAGGTTCTCTGTGCCTGATGACTCTTTCCAGGGGCACATCCTCTAAAAATGCTGCTACTTTCGTAAAAGCCCTTTTTTAAAAAAAAATTATTTATTTTGAGAGGGAGGGGCAGAGAGAGAGAAGGAGAGAGAGAGAGAGAGAGAGAGAGAGAGAGAGAGAGAGAATCCAAGCAGGCTCTACACTGTCAGCGCAGAGCCCGATGCAGGGCTCAAACTCAGAAACCATGACCTGAGCCAAAATCAAGAGTCGGCTGCTCAACTGACCTAGCCACCCAGACACCCTTGCATACTCCCTTTGAACAGAACTAAGCTTGTCAAGCGTTTCTGCACTGGTCTTGATCGGGAAAGCCTGTTTTCTGTGCAAGCTGCTTTTCTCCTTTTGCACGGAGTTGACTTTTCATCAACTGTAAACGTCTAAGTGAAAATGGCCAGTTAAAATGCATACAGCAGGCACACCCCCCAGCCCACCGTCTGCTCCCTGGAAAGACGTGGAGGGTAGGGGATTGTCCCTGGATCACCGTGATGCTCAGATACCACCTCCCAAAGCTTCCCGAAGATCGTGCTGCAGCCACGTGCCATGGGGCCTCACAGCCTGTCCACATCAGCAAGGCCCACCTTGGAGTCCTCTTCGTCTCTGTGGCAGCATCCGAGCATTCCACTGGGAGCCCAGGCCACACCAGGCAGCTGGGATGGACCCTCGGTGGGGCTGCTGTCAGGGGAAGGGGCTCAAGGAAGTCTCGGCCCCTAATTGTCCTGCTCTTCTGTCTCCTTTGAGATGGTGTGTGTGTGCACACGTGCGTGTGTATACATGTGGTGGAAACATTTCCATCTAGATCCCGTGTATATGGTATGACTCTAAAAAATAAAGACGCTTCTCTCCTACTACTACGGTCCATGATCCTACACGTAACGCAGTTACTAATTCTCTAAGGCATCTGATTCTCAGACCATATTCTTCTTCCCCAGCTTGTCCCCAAAGTGCATTTGCACAGATCTGTAAAGTAATAGCTAATCCAGGGTGATTTAGACATTATTTGGTGTCTATGTGGTTGTTACGTCTTCTGAGTTTCCTTCTTTCTAAAAGTTTGTACTAAATTATGCCATAGATACTCTTGATTTAAAATCTTGATTTAAATCTTCATTAATAGAACAGTACTCCCTTTCCAACTTTTTATTTTCATGTTTTTATTGTATTTATTCTCTTTATAAAGTGCAATGTATGTGCAGTACACGGATCTTACTAGAAGAGCTCAGTGGATATTCACTTATGAAGATACCAGGGCAGTTCCCCCTGGATCAAGATACAAAACTTGAAGCCCTCCAGAGTGTTCCTGGTGCCCCTTCTCACCCATTCCTACTCTCCCTCCCCCATGGGAACCGCAGTGCTGACTTTAATCACCGACTTGCCTGTCCTTGACTTTATTTTGTATAATGGGAACCACGTGGTGTTTTGCTCAAGATAGGTGGAGACTCACCGTGTTGCATATAGCAGTAGTTCATTTAAAAAGATTGGTCTTTGTTATTCCCTTATGGGAATAAATCATGGTTTACTTTCCTATTCTAGCATGGAGGTACATTTGGGCCACTATCAGTTTGGGGCTGTGATGAATACAGTTGCTGTGAACATCCTTGTCAAGAGTCTTTTGGATGACGGAGGCATTCACTGTGGATATATACCTAGGAATCATCAAATCAAAGGGTTTGGTTAGCTTTAGCCGACACTGCCCTTTTCCCAAAGTATATTACCAGTTTGCATCCCCCCCAGCACCGAGCACTCATTTGCTCCACGTCTCTGCCAACACTGGATGGTGTCATTCTTTTTCATTTCAGCCGATCTGGTGGATACGTAGTGATACCTCGTTCTGGTTTTAATTTGCATTTTCTCATAACTTACGATGTTGAGCACCTTTTCATATTACTCTTGGCCATTGTGTTGTCTGCCCATTATTAAATTGGCTTTCTTTGTCTTGCTGATTCGCGGACATTCTTTGTGATGACTGTGTATCTTTTGTTGGATCACATGTTACCTTATTTTGTTCTGTGACTTCCTTTCCACTTTCTTCCATTTTTTTAAGAGAGAGAAAGAGGGTATGTAGGGGAGGGGTAGAGAAAAAGGGAGAGAGAGAGAGAGAGAGAGAGAGAGAGAGAGAATATCTTCAGCAGGCTCCACGTCCAGCCAGGAGCCAGAGGTGGGGCTCGGTCTCATGACCTGAGCGGAAATCAAGAGTCAGATGCTCAACCGACTAAGCCACCCAGGCGCCCCTCTTTCTGCTTCCTTAATGATGGTATCTGATGAGTACATTGCAAATGCTGTCTTCTGAGGAACACAGATCCTTAATTTTAATGAAATGCAAGTTACTGATCTTTATTGTTATGTTCATGTATTTTGTGTCCTTTTACTGAAATCTTTGTCTGCCTCAGAGTCATAAAGGTATTTTCCTGTGTTATGTTCTGGACATTTTAACTTGTTTCACCTTTCACATTAGATCATATTTAGATGTGTTTCTTTGGGTGGGTGGGATGAGTAGGAATCAAAATTCATTCTATTTTTTCCTTTTTTTAAAATTTTTTTTAATGTTTATTTTTGAGAGAGAGAGAATGAGAGAGAGAGAGTGTCAGAGTGTGAGCAGGAGAGTAGCAGGCTCCAGTCTTTGAGCTGTCACCACAGAGCCCGATGTGGGGCTTGAACTCACAAACCATGAGATCATGACTTGAGGGGAAGTTGAATCCTCAGTCACTGAGCCACCTAGGTGCCCCTTCATTCTTCTTTTCAAATGCACATTCAGCTCATCCAGCACAGGGGTCCAACAGGCCATTTTCCCCCCACAGCCTTGCTGGCTTGTCAGGAATCGAGGGGCCGTATACAAGTAGGTCTCTTTTCTGCCCAGGGTGAGAATGGGGAAGGAGCCTGAGGAGTGGGGGGTGGGGGGCTGCTTCCCTTGGAGTAGCTGTTGCAGAAGAACTCGGACTCCCCCTGCCTCCCTCCTTCCTGGCCTCCATTGCTGGCGTGCGCACTGTGCCCAGCGGCCTGCACTCTGGGGTGTGTGCTCCCGTGGGGTCCTGTGGCTGCTCCTGGCTGCTTTGTGGTCTGGGGCAAGCCGGGCCTCCTCTCTGGGCAATGCCTGCTCCTCTGTAGAATGGGGGTGTGCATGGGAGCCCCTTTCTGGAACTGAGGGGAAGAGGCAGTGAGTGCCAGCAGGGCTCCCCACCCCCCTTCCCTCCCTACCTGGACAGAGACCCGGCCCCCAGCCCACCAGCAAGAGCAGCCCAGCGCCTCCGCCTTGGGCAGATGTGGGCAGGCGGTGAGCACCCCCACACAAGGAAGCAAGGTGATGGGTGGTGCTGGAAAGGGCTGCCCTTCCGGGGCGGGTGGTGGAGGAAGGCATCTCTGAGGCACTGAGTTGGGTGGGCCGCCGTGGGTGGGCTCAGCCTGGGAGCTCCTGCGGTTTGTGGCCATTGTGTCGGAGCTCAGGGCGACAGAGCTCGGGTACCTTTCTTGTTTGTCCACTCTACAGTCATTGTTAGAGGATTCCAGGCACTCTCGGGGCCTGCAGGTACCCGCCCCCTGCCCCCAAGAACACTGGGCTGTTTGCTCAGGCCCCTCAAACATCCTGTACAAACAGGGTGCTGGCGGAGATGGCCCGCGCATCACCCTCCTGCCAGGTGCATACATTTTTCGGCGGCATTTCCCAAGCCACAGTTCTTTAGGACTTTAATGCCTGGGGGGAGGGGGAGGACTGTCTAGAGGGGTCGCGACCTCCCGGCTGGACTGTTCAGAGCACCCATTGTCCTGTGATCAAAGGGGGTTACAATCTCCAGCATCTCAGAGCCTGTTTATAGCAGAATGCCTCCTGAATGGGCAATACCTGCACACGGCAGGGAACAGATACACATCCCAAAAGGGGCAGACAGTGAAATGTCAGTTTGCTTCCTCCCTCCCACGGTCGGTCAGGTCCTTCCCCGAGCCAACCACTGTTTTTACCAGTATCTCGAATGTCCTTCCAGAAATAGTCTGCGTATGTCCGCACATCCCTTTAAAATGGTAAGTTGTGATGTACAGCACACGCTTTTCAGGGCTGGGCCTTTTCTTCGTAATTCTTCCTAGTACATTCCGACATTGTCTCATCCAAGTGCATGAGGTTCTATCTGATTCTCTTTAACATCTGCGTAAGAGTGGATGGCCGTAATTTCAAGTATTTAAACACTGCCCCGTTGGTGAGATTATGGTTGTTTCTGGATCTTTGCCCTCACAAATTCAGCTGTAGTGAGAATCCCTGTCCTGCATGTTTGAGCCCCTGGGGAAGCGGAGTCTGTCACGTTAGATTTCTGGATGGGGCAGTGCTGGGTCGCATTTTTTTTTCACACTGCAATGCATTATTTTCTTATCATTGAAATAAGATACACATAACATCGGCCACTTGAACTGACTTTTTTTTTTTTTTGAGAGAGAGAGAGAGAGAGAGAGAGAGAGGGTGTAAGTGAGTGAGAAGCAGAGAAAGAGAGAATTCCATGAGGGGCAGAGAGAGGGGGAGAGAGGGAGAGAGAGAAGCAGGGCTCACCTGAACGAAGCAGGGTGTGAGCTCACCCCAAGCAGGGCTCAAACTCATGAACCCTGAGATCATGGCCTGAGCCGAACTCAGATGCTTAACTGACTGAACCCCCCAGGGGCCCTGAACTAGTTTTAAGTGTACAAATGAGTGACATGTGTACATTAACAGGGCACGTCATTCATCTCCAGAACATTTTTGTCTTCCTGAACTGACACCTGTGTTCCCCCAGCAGCCCCCCCCACCCTCCTCCCCAGCTTCTGGTAACCTCTGTTCCACCTTCTATCTCGGGATTTGCCCATCCTGGGAACCCTATGTAAGTATAATATTTATCCTTTCGTGTCTGGCTTATCTCCTCATTTAGGTCACAATTTAAAAGACTCTTAGACTTTAGTCCAAACCTTAGAATTTTCTAATCATACTACTTTTAAAATCTTTTTATGTTTATTTATTTTTGAGAAAGAGAGAGAGACCGACCACGAGCAGGGGAGGGGCAAAGAGAGGGGGAGAGAGAGAATCCCAAGCAGGCTCCGTGCCATCAGCCTCGAGTCCAGTGCGGGGCTCAAACCCACAAACCGTGAGATCATGACCTGAGCCAGAATCAAGAGTTGGACGCTTAATGGACTGAGCCACCCAGGTGCCCCTAATCACACTGCCTTCTGAGGTGATGTTTTTGTCGTGAGGCATTTGTGACTAGAACCGTGCTCGGGACTTACATGGTAATTAAAGGAGTGTGGAAAGCTGGCACCGCTGAAGGTGTTGGCAGTGGGGACAGAAGCTGTGGCCTGCCTGCCCTGCGCCCCCTGCTCTATACCAACTTCCGTGAGCTGAGTTCCTTCCTTTCCTTTGGAGTCATGCCGTCATTTTGCTTTTGCCCTTTCTTTAAAAAAATTTGTTTTAATGTTTATTTATGTTTGAGAGAGACAGAGAGAGATGGGGCGTGAGCAGGGGAGGGGCAGAGAAAGGGAGAGAATTCAAAGCAGGCTCCAGGCTCTGAGCTGTCAGCACAGAGCCCGACGCGGGGCTCGAACCCACAAACGGCGAGATCATGTCCTGAGCTAAAGTCAGTCACTTACCCTGTTGGGCCCCCAGGCGCCCCACTGTTTCCCTTCCTTGAGCTTCATGTACAAGGCAGTATGCAGTCCTCTTCTGTGATTTGCTTCTTCCCCCCAAGGACCTGTCTGAGATTCATGCGTGTTGTCGTGTGTGATTGTAACGCATGTGTTTACATCGTGTGGTCCTGTCACGGCGTACGCACCCTCTCTCTTGTGGAAGGGCGACTGGCTCGTTTCTAGTTTGGGGCTTCTGTCTGTGGGTCTCCAGTGGAGCCGAGCACCTGTTTCTCCTGGGCGTGTACCTGAACGTGACCTCGCTGCATCATTGGCTTCGGGTGTCTTCCGCTTTGGAAGGTGGAGCTGATTGTTTCCCAGCGTGGGTTTGTCAGAGGTGGGCTCCCCGCCAGAGTCTGTGAGGCAGATGGTGGCAGAGAGTTCAGAAGCCAGGATGATGTGATGCTGGCCCATGTCACTGGAGGCCAGAGAGAGGGCCAGGGCTGTAGCTGTCACAGCAGGAGGTGCCCCCCTCCTGTCTGCAGTGTTTGCAAATAACCAGCTGGGGAGGGACATGGCACGCCTTCTTGGCCAGAGCTCAGGCAAGGTGGCAAAGTGGCCAGAAATGAGCGAGTCCGCGAAAGCCCAGAGGAAAGCAGAAAAGGCAGGGGAGAGATTGCTGAAAGCCCCATCAGCTCCTTCTGCTAACGGCGTTATTGTCCTATCTGCTCATTTATTAGTCTGTTCATTTGTTTTAATTAATTAGAGAGTCATCCCCAAGCACCTTCTGTGTACCCCGGGCGCGGAGGAGCTGATCACTGATTGTTTGCCAGACACCGAATCGTCTCACCTCCCCTCTTTGTGAAGTGTGGCAGGAGAGGTTATTTGCCCATCTTACAGGCAAGGAAATGGAGGCTCAGGGGATGAGTGATCTGCCGAGGTCCCCCAGCCCATGGCTCACAGTGATGTTACGGATGTGCCTGTGCTCATTGCTGGGACCCCTGTGAAAACTGCCCCACAGAGGCGGTGTGGGTGAGGTGGATGGGCCACGGCGTGCATCCTTTCTCCGTCCTCATTTTCCTAAGCCTGTGCCCCGGGCCATGAATCTAAAACTCTACTTACACATCTGGAAAATCAAGATAATCATCTGACTTCATGTTGTTGATGTCAGCTTTCCATGAGATGATAGACACCAAGGGCCTGGGGTACTTCATTCAGCACCAGGCCCTGGGAGCCCCAAGAGGACTCAGATCCATTCTTAGCTCCCAAGACCCTCTCAGTCTGGTGGTTGAGACAAGCCTGCCATCTGAGTGAGACATGACGGTGAAGGTATGTACCAAGTGCTGACGTGAATGGAGCAGAGCAGGGCCTGCTTGTCCCCCTGGGATGGAGGTGGGTGCCAGTGGGAGCTCAGAGGGTGGAGAGGCAGGGAGTCACATGTGAATTGGCTGGTTAGGGATGGATAGTCAGATGGCACAAAGAAGGGCATTCCTAACATGGACCAGCACGTGCAGAGACAAAGAGGCAAGGAGAAGCATGCATAGCTAGGGTGAGAGCTGGGACATGACTCTGGGCTGTGATTGCCCCACCGGGGAGGGCTGCTTCATCCCATAGGCCAGTGGCCATCCAGTGGAGTCTGTGGACCACAAGTTCCCTCTGGACTAGGGCAGGCCAGGATTAGGAAGACCAAGTAGGGTGGTGTGAAAAGGTTGGCATAGAGGTTAGTTCAGATACAGAAGTCAGGGAGATCCTGTCTGAGGAGGGGAGGGCCCCAAAGGAGAAAGGACAGCTCCGTGGACACTGGGGGTGGGGCAAGGGCACAGGAAAAGGGCAGAGGATTCCAGGCAGGAAGTAGAGTACATGCAAAAGCCCTGGGGCAGAAAGGAGCCCAGGGAGTTCAAGGAGTGGACAGAGTGAGTGAGAAGGAGGGTCAGAGAAAGGAGATGAGGTGAGGCAGTCAGCAGGTCTTTGTAAAGAAGGGGTAACTGCTGGGGGCTCGTAGGTTGAGGAGAGACACAATCTGATTTATATTTGTGAACTCATTCTGACACCCTCTGGAAGATGGCCTGGAGGAGGATTCCCATGAGAACGCGGGCCCTGTTGAGCCAAGTGGTGCTGGCAGGGTGAGGGGCCAGGTGGGTGCACTGGGATCACTTTGGAGGTGGCCCCATGAGTGACGGAGGGAGGTGAGTGACGAGGAATTGGCCCAGGAGAGTCCTGAGGTTTCCAGGGGCCCCTCACTGACGCCGGGCAGACCTGGGGAGAGGTGGTTTGGCAGAAATCAATTGCGAACAGACTCTGGCAGTGGGAGCACCAGGGAGCACTGGTGGTGGTTCCTTAGCCAGCTACATGTGTGTGCAAAAAACTACAGCTGGAGACAGATGTGGGGGGAGGGGCGGGCATCGTGGCGGAGAAGGCGCTTGAAGCTCGGGGACTGGACGAGATCAGCCAGGGCCAGGGTGGAGATGGAGAAGGGAAAAAGTAAACCCTAGAACTGGAAATCTGAATGGTGTCTGGGAACTGGAAAAGAACCAGAGAGAAAGACAGAGTCTGGGGAGCTCAGAGGGGGCGGTCAAGGAAGGAGCCCTGGAGGAGAGGGCCTCTGGGCTGAGCCTCGAAGCACTGGGGCAGGGGAGGAGGGTGTGTCTTTTGGACAAGGGTACAGGGGTACACATCTTGTTGGCTTTGCCTTGCCCTGCCTCCCACATCTTGAACAGTGCCCAGCAGTGCAAGGCTTGGCCCCTATACAAATGCCCCCCTCCCTCTCCCAAGTGGGTGTCCCTCCCAGCATAAGAGTTCACAGCCTCTGAGTTCCTTTGTCTAAAACAGGGGGGAGCTGGAGTGGGAAAGACCAGGGGAGAATGGTGAGAAGTCTGCCAAGCACAGGATGAAACCTGGCTTCTGATCAAGGAAGGGGCAGGAAGAGACCAGTTGAACCACAGGGGAAGCAGAACCCCCTCTCAGGTTGCTTCTGGTTAGATTCTCAGGGCCTTCAGGATCAGCTGCATCAAGCAGCTCTTGCCACAGATGTGGGGAAGCTGAGGCCTGGAGAGGGGAAGAGAAGAAGGAAAACTGAGGCTTGGGACTTCTAACTCACTGCCTGAGCTGTAAATAAGGCAAACGAGAGTACTCATCAAAACTGTGAGGATGAGAGTGCTTGGACCTAAGCCTGGCTCATTAACTCGCTCCCACTTCATTTCAGCTGCTACTGTTACTTGGAAAGGGCACCCATCTCGTATCAGCTGCTGAAGGCCCAGGGATCTGCTGCTGCAGTCTCGTAGTCGCAGTAAGGCAGTCTTGGAGAAAGCTTAGGGAGTGAGAATTCAGTCCAGCAAAAGAAAGGTGTGAACTTGAGCTGTGCAGAAAAGGGACAAGCTGCCTGGGTGGAGGGAGCTCCCCATCACCAGAAGTATTTGAGTGAGGCGTGACTCCCACGTGCCCAGAGTGTCCTGAGAAAGGATTAAGCATGGAATGGTGGCATCACTTTCAGTGGCCACAGAGACCCCAGTGCCATTGTAAAGAAAGAAACAGACGAGCAAAAAAGTAACCTCCTAAGTAAACAAGATTTCACATGGCGGCGAATGTCACGAGGAGCTTTGAAAACGCATGATGGAGTAGGAGAGTCGCTGGGCTGATTGGATATGCTGTCTTTTGCCATACAGGTATTTTACACTTTTATTGTGTTCAGGTTTTCCTTTTTAATTGTGGATTTTATCCCCCGCCCCCCCGCCGCCAGCTTTATTGAAACACACTTAAACTTATTGTGTAAGTTTAAGTATACAGTGTGATGGTTTAATCTACATATGTACCGCGAGGCGATTACGGCAATGACATTAGTTAATAAGTCCATCACCGCACAGAGTTGCCATTTTTTGTCTTTGTTTATGGTGAGAGCATTTTAAGATCTACTCTCGTAGCAGCCTTCAAGTGTATAGTCACCATCCTGTGCATTGGATCACCAGAACTTAGCCATCTTATACCTGGAAGTCTGTGCCCTTTGCCCAACATCTCCCCATCTCTCAGAGTACCCACTGACCCACCCAGACTACTCAGTTTATTTGACTTTGGCTTTGGCTTTTTTTTTTTTTTGATTCCACATATAAGCGAGATCGTACAGAATTTGTCTTTCTCTGATTTATTTCACTTAGCATAATGCCTTCAGAGCCAAACATGTTCCTGAAAATGGTAGGATTGGATTCTTTTTTTTATGGCTGAATAACATTCCATTACACACACATACGCACACACACCACATCATCTTTCTCCGTTCATCCATCAGCGGACACTTAGGTTGCTTCCGTGTCTTGGCTATCGTAAATAATGCTGCAGTGAACATGGGGGTGCAGATATCTCTTTGAGATGGTGCTTTAATTTCCTTCAGACATAAACCCAGAAGTGGAACCACTAGACCATAGGGGACTTCTATTTTTAACTTTTTGAGGAACCTCTGTACTGTTTTCCATTGTGGCCGCACCAGTGTGCATCCCCACCCACAGTGCAGGCAGGTGCTCTTTCTCCACATCCTTGCTAACGCTTCTCTTCTGCCTTTTAATATTAGCAACCTTAACAGGTGTGCGGTCACATTTCACTGCAGTTTTGATTTACATTTATCTGGTGATGAGTGATGTTGAGCCCCTTTTCACATACTACCTGTTGACTATTTATATGTCTATTTTGGCCCCTTGCCCATTTTAAAATAAAATAATAATATATATTTTTTTGCTATCGTCTGAGTTCCTTTTGTATTTTGGATATTAGCCCCTTATCCGATATGTGGTTTGCAGGTATTTTCTCCCACTCCGTAAGTTGCGTTTTCACTTTGTGGATTGTTTCTTTGGCTGGAGAAGCTTTTTAGTTTGATGTCATCCCACATGTTGATTTTTGCTTTTGTTGCTTGTGTTTTAGTGTCCTTACCAAAAGCTCATTGCCCACACTAATGTCAAGAATCTTTGCCCCTATGTTTTCTTCTACGAACTATACAGTTTCAGGTCTTACATTTAAATGTTTAACTCGTTTTGAGTTGATTTTTTTTTTAGAGGAAAACATCTTTTTAAAAAATTTATTTTAGAGAAAGAGATAGATAGAGAGAGAATGGGCAGGGATAGGGAGGCAGACGGAGAGAGAGAATCTTAAGTACTGAAGAAGACGTCTTAAGTAGCTTTTGCAGTTGTGGGATCAAGACCTGATTTTGAAATCAAGAGCCAGATGCTGAACCATTGAGCCACTCTCCTCCATTTAATCTACAACTTCAATGCAATCCAAAATCCCAACACAATCTGTCATGAAATGTGTCAAGCTGACTCTAAGATTCATCCAAAATAGGAAATGTCTAAGAATACTCAAGAAGAATTCTGAAAAGAAAAGAGCGTATTTTAAAGTTCCAATAACTCAAGACACAGGGAGATCAATGAAACAACAGAATTTAGAAACAGAACGATGTGTATCTGGGAATTTAGTATATCATAATAGTGGTATTATGATGCCCTAAGTTGATTTTTGTATGTGGTGTGAGGTAGAGTCCATTTTCATTCTTCTGTACATTTTACTTCTGAAGAAGGCTCTCTTTATCCTAAAATTATTTTCTTAGGTTTTCTTCCAATCCTGCCTTTAGATTTGGAATTTATTTTTGTATGTGGTGTGAAGTAGGTCCCAACATTGTATATTCAGTCCTTTGCACACTGGGTTTGAATGCCACCATTATGATATACTAAATTCCCAGATACACATCGTTCTGTTTCTAAATTCTGTTGTTTCATTGATCTCCCTGTGTCTTGAGTTATTGGAACTTTAAAATATGCTCTTCTTTTCTTTTCAGAATTCTTCTTGAGTATTCTTAGACATTTCCTATTTTGGATGAATCTTAGAATCAGCTTGACACATTTCATGACAGATTGTGTTGGGATTTTGGATTGCATTGAAGCTGTAGATTAAATGGAGAATTGACATCTTTAAGGTGTTGAATCTTCCCATCCTCCCATCCAGACACATGATTTATATTTCTAATAAAATATAGTTATGTCTATTAGACAATTAAATTTTTTTCATCATGTAGATTTAGCATGTTTATGATGGATTTATTCCTAGATTTGTTTCTGTTTTGAATGGGATTTTTTCTATGACTTTTCTATTTAATTGTCACTCTTCCGTAAGAAAGCCACTAAACGGAGTACGTTGATTTTGTTTTTGGCTACCACATAATAATAATTATTATTAATTAGTACTCATTTTAATACTGTGTTAGTTTTGATTCCTTTGGATTTTCTAGAAAGATGAAGCCCTAATTTATGCAAATAATGACCATCTTTAAAAATATTTTTTAAGTGTTTATTTTTGAGAGAGACAGACAGAGACAGGGCATAGGTGGTGGGGGAGAGATAGAGGGAGACACAGAACCTGAAGCAGGCTTCAGGCTCTGAGTTGTCAGCACAGAACCCGATGTGGGGCTCGAACTCATGAACCACAAGATTATGACCTGAGCCAAAGTCAGACTCTTAACTAACTGAGCTACCCATCATCTCTTTGCTTCTATTTCTACTACCTCCTTTTTCTCTTGCTTCATTGTATCTGTTACTATCTGTCTCTAAGACAACACTAACCAGAGTGTCTGTAGGCATTTTTTCACATCTCTCACTTCAGTGAGGCTGGCATCTAATGTATCACCATTGAGTGTGATACTTGCTACTTGTTTCTGGTAGACCGTTGTTATCAAGAATTGTTTTCATTCTTCCTGGTACAGCCCTCAGGCTGTTACTGAAATTTATTTTCCCACTTTTAAGGAAGGGAACTTGAAACTTAGAAACGTTCAATAACTTGAAATGCCCACTCAGCAAGTGAAACTGATGACTGTGAGCTGTCACTCTTTTCCTGGAACCTTGCAGGTGGCTGACATCCACTGGTGCATTTATTCCTCAGCTCTGCTTGGTTGTATTACCTGCTCAAAGACGTTTAGGGCGTCTTTGTAGGTTTCAACGGTCGTGCAGCTAACGGTTTTCAGAGCAGAGAAGGACACGGAACCTTTAGAGAGAAGAAATACCTATACATGGTAGCATGAAGATGTGGACCCAGGCGCAAAGTTATTCCATGACACCCTGATGCCCCCCACCATGGGTGTGGGTATTCTAGATGAGTTTTGCCTTTGTTTAAAAAAATATTTATTGAAGTATAATAGCATACCATGTTATATTAGTTTCAGGTGTACAAAATATCAATTCAACAGCACTATGCATTGTTCAGACCACAATAAATGTAGTCACCATACAGTGTTATCACAACATTATTGACTGTATTCCCTACGTTGTACTTTTCATCTCTCTTTATTTCATAACTGGAAGTTTGTACCTTTCAGTCCTCTTTATTATTTCCCCTCTGGCAGCCACCAGCTCGTTCTCTGCATTTAAAAGTCTGTTTCCTTTGGAGTTTTTTGTTTGTTCATTTGTTTTGTTTTTTTTACATTCCACATGTAAGTGAAATCATATGGTATTTGTCTTTCTTGGTCTGACTTATTTCACTTAGCATAATGCCCTTTAGGTCCATCTGTATTGTTGCAAATGGCAAGATCTCATTCTTTTTTTTAGGGCTGAGTAGTAGTCTATTTTATATATATACATATATACACACACACACACACATACATGCATATTGATACATATATATGTATATATAATCTCATATCTTTGTCCTTTCATTTGTAGATATACACCTAGGTTACTTCCATATCTTGACTATTATAAATAATGCTGCAGTAAACAGAGAGGTGCAGATATCCTTTAAAATTAGTGTTTTGTTTTCTTTGGGTAGATACCCAGTAGTAGAATTACTGGCCCATAGTCTATTTAGTCTATTTCTATTTCTAATGTTTTAAGGAACCTCCATACTGTTTTCCATGGTGGCTGTACCACTTTGCGTCCCGCCACCACATACGAGGGTTCCCTTTTCTCCACATCCTTGCCAATGGTTGTTATTTCTTGTGTTTTTAATAAAGGTGTAAGGTGACATCTCATTGTGGTTACGATTTGCATTTGCCTTATGATTAGTGATGTTGAGCACCTTTTCACGTGTATTTTGGCTTAGATGTGATTTATCTTTGCGTGTCATTTATTTTTAGATCTCAGAGGCAAATGGCTGGGTTAATTTTACTCATCTCTGGCACCTTACACGTTATTGTCTTTGTAAGACTCTCTCTTGTTTTATTTATGTATTTATTCCCTTTTGTCCCTTGTCCTTGTTGCCAACTTCCACCCCACCAGAGGTCACTGCTCTCTTCTGTTTAGTTTGCACGTGTGTGTGTTTTTCATTTATGTGCAAAAATATGTGTTGTAGTTTTGTGCCGTGTTTTTAATTTGTGTAATAGTTCTCATTCAGTTTCTTCCTTTCCCCACAGGGCTGTTTTCTGCTGTTCCACATCTCTGTGTGTGTGTCCAGCTTCATGTTGTTGTGTGTACATCTATTCTGTTACTTCTGATAGCTGATGAATGCCCGGGCTGCCTCTGACCCATTTCCACAAACGGTGCCAAAGCATTGCACGCTCGTAGTGGTTACATGAAGGACCTAGGGGAGGACGTTCCCAGAATGCACAGCTGGGAGCAGAACGGCTGGGACCGGGACGAGGTGTATACTTAACTGTGTCAGCGGTGCCTTATCTCCTTGCAGACTGTCCCTGCCAGTGACCACTTGCGCCCCCAGGGCAGGAGGCTTCCCACCTGTACCTGGCATGTAGCGGTCTTTTTTATTTTTCCAGTTTAATATGTATTGTACTTCGGTGTTGTTTTTTTAATGATAATTTTCAGGAGATTATTATATTTTCTCACTGGCAATTCCTTGCCAGTTTTTTTTTAAGTTAATTTATTTTGAGAGAGAGCACTCAACGTGAGCAGGGGAAGGGCAGAGAAAGAGGAAGCGAGAGAGAATCGCAAGCAGGCTCCTCACTGTCAGTGCAGAGCCCGACTTGGGGCTTGATCTCATGAACCATGAGATCATGACCTGAGCCAAAATCAAGAGTTGGACTCTTAATCGGCTGAGCCACCCAGGTGCCCCGCCAGTTTTAGACATTCCAGAAATGCCTCCTAACCTGTCAGCAGTCTATTCTGTTTGTCCATGGAGTTCTTGGTTATACAGAGAATTTGAATTTGGAGGTGGGCAAATTCACCTGTTTTTTTTTAAGCTGTGGCCTGTGCCTTTCAGTTTTTTTTTTTTAATAGTTTATTGCCAAGTTGGTTTCCATAGTTTTAAGACATTCCCCTACCTCTGCCTCCTCCTCTCCCAGGCACAGATATTTCCCCCGTAACTTTCCCGGATGAGTTTTAAACCTCCCTCACTGCTGCTGTTGCTTCTTATGCCTTGTCTTGTCCTGGTGTCCTGGTTTTGTGCTTGTGGTGGTTCATTTGGAGAAGCTGCCTGGGGAGGGGGCAGGGCGGGAGCTGGCCAATGTTCTCCAGCCCCAGGAAGCTCCGGAGTGTGAGTGGCCCCACAGGGCTGTCCCCTTGGAGGCAGGGCTGGGCTTTTGTACCCCCACTCATCACTTACTGGCCACACTTCCTCCAGCCTCCTCCCCCGTGGGGTGGACTTAACCTCGCAGGCAACTCTGGGAAGAAGGTTGTACTGTGGGCTGGGGGCGAGTGAGCCTCCTGCCCAGTAATGGGGGGTCTAGGCAGCACCGGCAGCATCTACTCTACTTGCTGGCCCTGGAGGACCCTGGAACCTGGCCTCCTTCGGGCTGGTGACTCTGCCTATGTTGCCACCCACAGTCTCCACGAAGGATCTGATTGAGACGTGCTGTGCGGCTGGACAGCAGTGGGCCATCGATAATGACGAGTGCCTGGAAATCCCCGAGAGCGGCGCTGAGGGTGACGCCTGCAGGTAAGGGTGGGCACCCCAGAGCAGGCGGAGCTGCCCGTTTGCCTCTTCTACACCCCTGCGTGCTTGGTCCCCGGGCCTCGAGGTGCGGGGTAAGCACACTTCACACCTGTGTCCAGGTGCACAGGGGCAGCTGGGTTGTGGCCGCTGTGCGCCTGCTGGCCAGGCTTTCTCCAGGTGTGGAGGGCCCAAGACTGGCTGCAGGAGGAAGCAAACCACATGCATTTGTAGCTGGACTGATGAGCAGAATGAAAGGAGCCTACAGTGGAGCGGGTGTTAAAGGACCCTTACCCCCAGGAACACTTGGGAGCCTCACTCACTGTATATTGCCATTGCTGCCAAGCAGTGCTTGGCCTGCGTGAGCTTTCCTCCTTGGCTTTGAGCCAGGAGCCTTCAGCCCTCTTTCTTTCCCCACTCTGCTACCCTGGGGTCTCTGGAAGGCTGGCCCGTCACTGTCCTCTGCTGCCTGTGTTGATGGTTTCTTCTGACTTGTGTTCTCCGCAAAGGAAGAATTTGTGCCCTTGCCCTTCAGTGCCGGGCTCCGAAGACGTCGTGGTCAGCCACTCACGTCACGTTTTTCCCCAAGGATGCCTTCTTTTCCAACCTACTATTTTTCTAGACAAGGAGGACAAGGTTCAGAGAAGGGGTATGACTTACCTGAAGCCACGCAACGCCCTGGGAGCATGGCCAGGGTTAGAGCCCATGTCATCGAATGGTCTAGACCACCGTGTGTCCTTTAGAAACATTTAAATTCTAACCTTGTCCCTTTCCTTTCCCTTCTGTCATTCCACCAGCTTAGGAGCAACTTAGGAGTTAGAGCACGCATCATTCGGGAGTTTTGAGCTTAGGGGCCCTGAGCGTGTGCTTGTCTCCCTCTAGTGATGGGAAACTCACTCCTTCATAGATAGGCAGTCCCATCACTGAAGAGCTCCAACTGGGACATGCCCTTTCCCAAGTGAGGCTGAACCCCCACCTCCCTGTGAGCCCCCCTGGCACATCAGCTGCCTCTGCCCAGGGCAGCCCTGCGACATGGGAGGCATGGCCAGAGAGCCTGGAGGCTACTCTCTTCCAGGCTGAGCTGTCCTGTGCTTCCCTGCCTTTCTCAGCCCTGTGGGCATCTCACAGTGCTGCCCCCCTCCCACATTGGTCAGGAATACCCAGGATGGAGTCCGGGGGCTCCAGGCCCCGAGTGTTCTTGGTTAAGCTCAGAAATAGAACCCATGTTCTTTGGTGGGGGATGGGCTGGCTTTGCTGACACCCCTGCCACCAGCACTGGCATTGCTTGCCGTGGGTCTTGGGAGGGGCTTTTTTCTCTGAACCTCAGTTTCCTCCTCTGTGAAATGGGACCTGTAATCCCTCCTGGGCAGGGGCAGGCGCTCAGGTGGGACTGAGGCACACCTCTGTTGCAGGACAGCCCAGAAGCAGTGCTGCGTGTCCTACTTGAAGGAAAAGAGCTGTATGGCTGGCGTCATGGGGGCCAAGGAGGGCGAGGCCTGTGGGGCTGAGGACAACGACACCTGTGGCGTCTCCTTGTACAAGGCAAGCCTGACCTGTGACATCCTACCCGGGTCTGAGGTCCTTGAGGGCTGGGGCGTGAGGCTCCCTGGGGGACTTCTCCAGAGGGAGTGACGCTCTTGCCTGGGCTTGGGGCTGGGCAGCTCTTCACCTGTATAGGAAACATCACCAGTTATTATAGCAGCCAGTTACTCCAGGAAATAATTTATCCAACACCAGCGTGTGCTAGGCCGTCGTGGGCATTCAGGATGCAGAAATGAACAGCACATAGAAATTCTGGCCCCCACAGGGCTTTCTGTGTCTTTGTTTTCCTTTGTGTGTCCAGCTTATTCACTTAGCATCATGTCCCCAAGGTTATCCGTGTTGTAGCCTGCGTTTAGACTGTCTTTCCTTTTCAAGGTGAAATAACACTTCGCTGTACAGATATAACACAGTCTGTTCATTCAGTGTCTGTCAGCGGGCGCCTGGTGCCTGTTGAGAATAATGCTGCTGTGAACTGGGGGCGAGAAGAGCCTCTCTTGAGGACAGACGGCACTTGCATTTCCACGGCATTGGCCGGAGCTTAGCCTGGTGGCCACACCTAGCATCGAGGGAGGCTGGGGACTGCAGTCTTGATTCTGGAGAGCTCGCGTGTCCATTGAACGTCAGGAGGAAGGAAAAACAGCTCTTGGGGGTGGACAGCTGGCTGTCTGCAGCAGAGGACGAGAGCGAAGTGAAGACCATAGAACAGTTTCAAGAAAAACCACGGAAGGAGATGTTTGCAGGAGCCTGGGTGAGAGGAAGGGAAGGGGTTGAAGGAAGCCCGAGTCACAAGCCTGGATGACTGTGACAGGGACCTCTGGAGGAGGGTACCATTTGGGAGAGGATTTGGACTTCGATTTTTTTTTAATGTTTATTCATTTTTGAGAGGCAGAGAGAGACCAAGTGTGAGAGGGAGCGGGGCAGAGAGAGAGGGAGACACAGAATCTGAAGCAGGCTCCAGGCTCCCAGCTGTCAGTACAGAGCCTGATACGGGGCTCGAACTCATGGACCGTGAGATCATGACCTGAGCCGAAGTCAGACGCTTAACTGACTGAGCCACCCAGGCGCCCCTGGACTTTGATTTCTGTCACATTGGGGTCAGTTTCCTAAAAACTGATATTAGGGAGAGGATGTTGGTGACAGGCAAGTTTGGCATTCCACTGTGTATGTTCTACCCTGGACCAGTCCTCTTTTTTGTGTCTCAGCTTCTCCATCTGTAAAATGGGGCTAATAATTCACGTCTTCTGGGGTGGCTGTAAGGATCAGAGATGATGTAAACTAAGTATTAAGTACATGGTGGGTCTTCACTATGTGGCTGTGCTCGCCATTGGGAAGTACAGGGCTGGCAAATCCAGGAGCTGTTCCTACGTGATCCACTGGCCCAAAGCTTAGTGGCTTATGACTCACTTAACTGACGAGTGAGGGTGGTGTTGCTGACTGAGGCCATGCTCAGCTGATCTGGCTGGGCTTGGTTATGTGTCTGTCACTGGCTGATGGCTCTGCTGGCTCTGGTCTAGGCTGGTCACTGCTGTGCCATCTTTTCTTTGCTCCATGGGGTCTCTCAACCTCTAGCAGGCTAACCTGGGCTTATTCAATTAGTGGCTGGGTTCCAACGCAGGGCGTAGAAATGTGTAAGGCCTTCTGAGGCCCAGGCTCAAAATGAGCACACTGTCCCTTCTATCTCATCCCCCTGGCCAAGGCCAGGCATGAGGCCCAGCCAAGAGGTTGGGAAATAGATGCTCTCCTTTGAAGGAGAAACTGAACCATCACATTGCAAAGATAGTAGAACAGTGAAGAGTGAATAAATGGGGCTGTTGTTGCAATCAATCTACCACAGGAGTTTAAACAGAGTACGTATTTTATTTTTGGAGGCAGGCAGTTTGGGACAGGGTGGATCTACGTGATGGCTTCAGGTACCCAGGCTTCTGCTTCTCTACACAGTCATCTTTAGCTTGTAGCTTCCATCTTCCGGGTTACCTCATGACCCCGGATATTGTTAGGGTTCCAGCCATCACATCAACTAAAAACGAGGAAAGAGAAGAGCAAAAGAGATACACTTCCAAGTTGAGTCAGCCCTAGTTTAAAGCTTTCCTGAAAGCATCATGTCACGCCTGTCTCTAACTTCGAGGGAAGTTCTGTCTTTTAGGGGGCGTGAGTAGAATTGGGTTCTACTAGTAAATATTTGTGTGTGGGGGTGGTGGGTGTTAATGGATGTGTCTGGGGGTTAATGGTAGTTCTTTTCATAGGTGGCCAATTATTAATTATTGCAGAAAGCTTACATTAGCCCTACTTTGAGCCAGACATGGGAAGCAGAGACAGATGACCCCTCTGCTCTCGGGAAGCACATATGGGGCTGGAAGAAATAAGACAAGGATGAATTCATCCTGGTTAACAGTCGCCCCTGAGCCTGGCCCCAGGCTGCTCCCTGGGGGCCCTCGCTCACAGTCTGGCCCCAGGTTAACAGCCCCTCCCTAAGCCTGGCCCCAGGCTGCACCCTGGGGGCCCTGAGCGAGTCCCATGGGCTCATGGTCTGTGGGGAAGGTGGAGGGGCTCCAAGGGGCCAGGGTGTGGGCAGTGACGGTGGATCTCCTTCCAGCAATGCTGTGACTGCTGTGGCTTGGGACTCCGTGTGCGGGCTGAGGGCCACTCATGCGAGTCGAACCCAAACCTGGGCTACCCCTGCAACCACGTCATGCTCTCCTGCTGTGAGGGCGAAGACCCCCTCATTGTGCCCGAGGTCCGCCGGCCTCCGGAGCCCGAAGCTGCACCACGGAGAGGTGAGTGCTGTCCCCGGGACGGTGTATAGGCCAGTTGAGTGAGAGGCAGAGCGAGCTTTTGGGGCTTCTGGCCAAGGCCGGGTGCCTTCTTGCCTTCTGTGGGAACCCTGCGTCTACTGTCACCTGTGGCTTGAGGCACAAGTCCTGCTCTCAGGTAGAGTTCTTCTGTGGCCTCCAGGGTGACTCTGAGATGGTAATCTAATTCAGTTATGCGTGTACCATCCACTCCACCCACCAAACCTCCGACACCCCCACCCTCCCACCCGCCACTCACCCACCCTCCTTTGTTCACCTACACATCTGTACGTCTTCCTCCCCATCCACCCTTCTACCCATCCATCCATTTAACCCTCCCCTGCATGTCCTCCTGGCCCCTGGTCCATTTCTCCGTTCATTCACCCTTCCACTGTACCATCCATTCCTTTGTTGGTCATCTGCTCACTCACACATCAATCCTTCCATACATTTGTTTACTCACCCATTTACTTACCCACCAGCCCAACCCACTTACCCATCCACTTACCTTCTGCCCATCTATCCATCCATCATCCCTGCATTCATCATCTATCATCCTTCCATCCATTCATCCATCCATCCCTGCATTTATCATCTATCATCCTTCCATCCATCCATCCATCCATCCCTGCGTTCATCATCTGTCATCCTTCCATCCATTCATGCATCCATCCCTGCATCCATCATCTATCATCCTTCCATCCATCACTGCATCCATCATCTATCATCCTTCCATCCATCCATCCATCGATCGATCCATCCCTGCATTCATCACCTAGCATCCTTCCATCCATCCATCCATCCATCCATCCCTGAATTCATCATCTATCATCCTTCCATCCAGGCATCCATGCATCTATCCATCCATCCCTGCATTTATCATCTATCATCCTTCCATCCATTCATCCATCCATCCCTGCATTCATCATCTATCATCCTTCCATCCAGGCATCCATCCATCCTTGCATTCATCGTCTATCATCCTTCCATCCATGCATCCATGCATGCATCCATCCATCCCTGCATTCATCATCTATCATACTTCCATCCATGCATGCATGCATCCATGCATGCATCCATCCATACTTCCATCTGTCCATGCATCCATGCATCTATCCATCATTCAGCCACTCATCCCTACATTCATCATCTGTCATCTTTCCATCCATCCATCCATCCATCCATGCATCCATGCATTCACCCATGCATCCATCCTTTGTCCATCCATGCTATCTTAGCTGGGCACACAGAAGGTTCTGATTTCCCTACACTGATTTCCGTGGGGGCCTGTAGTGTCAGCCCCCTGCTGGGTGAACTTGTGTCCCATTGTGAGCACTGACCCCCCCCTCCAGTTTCAGAGGCAGAGTTGGCAAGCCGGGAGGCCCTGTCACTGGGCACAGAGACCGAGCTGCCCAACAGCCTGCCCGGCGATGACCAGGACGAGTGCCTGCTCTTCCCAGGAGAGCTGTGCCAGCATCTCTGCATCAACACCGTGGGCTCCTACCGCTGTGCCTGCTTTCCTGGCTTCTCACTGCAGGACGATGGCCGCACCTGCCAGCCAGGTAAGGGCCCAGAGGGCCGGGGCAGGGGCTGGTCTTGCCAGGGGAGCATGGTGGTCCTGTGATGGGCACAATGGGCTCCTTCTCCTCCTGTCACCCTACATGTTGGAACCTGTGGGAACCGGAGGCCTCTAGTGATGGGATTTGTAAGGCCAGGCCGGCAGGGTGAAACTCCCATCTGCTCCGTCTGAACTTCCGTCTGCACAGGCAGCCCCAGCACCCACCCTAGATCCCTGTGCAGGGCCAGGACCCAGGCGGCAGAGGCTCCCACCAGCCCAGCTCAAGCTGTGCTCCCAGCACAGGGCCCAAGGGGGTCAGGCTCTGACAGGCAGCCTAGGCGGCTGCCTTAGCCCCTGCTCTGGGGTGCTTTCTTCCTACCACTTGTCCAGGGATAGATACTCACCCTCCTCCTTCCTTTCTCCCTCTGCCCCAAATAGCTGTGATGTAGTTTGTTGCCCTCTGAGCCTCAGTTTCCTTTCCTGTGAAATGGATAGGAGGCAAGGATTAAATGAAGCAGTCTCTCTTGGATGCCTGGCCTGGTGCCCAGGGTATAAGGAGAGTCTGAGGTCAGGTTGATGGCATGCATCCTTCCCCCCGACCCCCCGTCTGCTCTGCCCATGACAGACAGTGACCCCCCACAGCCGGAGGCCGCAGAGGTGTCTGCGTTGAAACCAGAGTCCTCCCAAGTGGCCACCAACACCATCCTGCTACCACAGCCACAGCCAAACACCTGCAAAGGTAACCTGGGCCGTGGGGTAGGTCTGGGCTGCCTGCAGGGGGTGAGCTCCCCAGTGCTGGGCGTGTGCAAGCTGGCCTCATGCCAAAGGGGTGCTTCTGCTTTGGGGATTTGGTTGGTCTCGCCATCTGAGGTCCTCAGCTGAGAGTGTAGCTTGTAGGAGGTGAGGTTGTGGGTGGGGGGAGCCGAGGGCCAGGCTGGGCCCCCAGCAAGTCAGTTAGCTGCTTTTTGTCTCAGCGCCCGGAGTACTGAGAGAATGAAATCCTGGCTCGAGGAACTGTCCTGGAGACGGCTTGCAGTGCCATGTGGAATGTTCCCTTTGTTCTTCCTCTCTGCCTCTTTCTTGTTCCTTCGGTCTCCGAATCCTTGCTCTCCCTCCTTCTCTGCCTTCCCCCTCCCCCTCCCCTCTGGCGGCACAGTTACCCCGGGGAGAGGTTTGGTGTCCCAGTGTTGGTGGTGACTGTCCCAGATACCAGCCCGTGCATGAGCCGGTTTAGCGGGGCACCTCGTGCAAAGGACCAGGAGTGTGGGGCTCCTTCTGCCTGGAGGGTGGAGTGGGGGTGAACCCAGTGTCCCTGACCCCTCTGCGGTTTCTTCCCAGACAATGGGCCCTGCAAGCAGGTGTGCAGCGTCACTGGGGACACGGCCATGTGCTCCTGCTTCTCCGGCTATGCCATCATGGCGGACGGCGTGTCCTGTGAAGGTGAGTCCCGTGGGGGCCGCTCTCATCCCTGTTGAAACCCGAGCTGGCCTGTGGCGGGGGGCGGAGGGGACACGGGGCAGACCGGAGGAGGTGGCAGTGTCCTGGAGGTGGAGCTCCCTTTGCCAGTGAGGGGACGGGCTTGGCTGCTGCGATGCCCAGCCGGCGTGGAAGGGCTTCAGCACCTGCTCCCTCTTGCGGCACCACTCTCGGGCCACCCGGGGCTCCGGGCCACTCCGTCCTGTGGTTCAGCCACTCCCTAGAGCTGCCCTTCTCAAACGTCAGTGTGCCACGGAGCCACCTGGAGGCCCGAGAAGCCTGCGGAATCCCCAGAGACCCGACCCAGGAGGTCTGGGGAGGGGCCCAAGGATGTCCCGGACTCGCCCTGTCTGTGAGGCTGCGGCTGGTTTGTGACCACCTCGTCCTTGTCCCCGGTCACACGGGGAGAACGAGAGAGGGAGGGCCATGCCACGCGGTGAAGGCAGGACCTGGAAGTGACGGGTGCATCCCTCCCACCTGCCTCTGCTGGGGAGTGAGGCTGGGGATAGGACCCCCAGTTGGATGGCATGTCCTCAGTTCGGTTACTGAATCAAAGAAGGGGCAGTAGATGTTGGGAACTCTGCCATTCACAAAGGGGCCAAAGAAGGTCCAAAAGCACGTGGCTTTCACACCTGCAACCCCGTCAGGACCGGGTCTTGTCTCGGTGGGACGTCAGTGGACCAGGACTCGGGGGCATTTGGATCTGAGAACAACCTGAGAGACCTGTAGACTACACCCCTCATGTCTGGTGGCAGGATGGCCTGGAGCGTGGAGACGGGCTGGGAAATGCTTTAGTTCAGGTTCAAGTTCTGGAGATGTGACCTTGATGGATGTCCAGGGGCAAAAGGGTGAAGTCTTTTTTTTTTTTTTTTTTTTTTTTAATTTATTTTTTTAAATTTAAATCCAAGTTAGTTAACATACAGTGCAATTATGATTTCAGGAGTAGAATTTAGTTGTTCGTCACTTATATATGACATCCAGTGCTCATCCCAATTGTCTTCCTTAATACCCCTCACTCATTTAGCCCATCCCCCACCCACCTCCCCTCCAGCACCCTCAGTTTGTTCTCTGTACAGTTTGTCCCCCTCTCTGTTTTTATATTATTTTTGCTTCCCTTCCTTTCTGTTCTTCTGTCTTGTATCTTAAATTCCACAGATGAGTGAAGTCATACGATATTTGTTAAAAGGGTTAAGTCTGTCCGAGAAAATACTCATATCCCTGTCAGAAGCTGGAACCCCACCCCTTAACTGAGACTATGTTCTTATTTATTTTATTTTATCTTATTTTATTTTTTTTTATTTTCCTTATGTTTTGAATGTTTATTTTTGAGAGAGAGAGAGCACACGCAAGTGGGGAGAGGGCAGAGAGAGAAGGGAACAGAGGATCCTAAGCAGGCTCTGTGCTGACAGCAGCAGGCCTGGTGCCCGTGGGGCTCAAACTTACCAACTGTGAGATCATGATCTGAGCCCAGGTTGGACACAGCCAGCTGAGCCCCCCAGGTCACCCCAAGACCGTGTTCTGGTATGGACGCAAATCACCCACATGGCTGGTGGGAGCAGATCCCAGGTGCCCCATGGGCTCCGTTCCCTGTCTCTTGGGGCCTGGACAATGTAAGCAGCGCGCCTCTCCTGTGTTGGGACTCCTTGGGTCCCGGTCAGCCGCAGGCCAGCGTCTGTGTCTCTCCAGGCCTCTGTGGGGCCCCTAGTGGTAACGGCGGTGGGGTCCAGGCCAGAGGTTGCAGGTGGCATTTGGGGGGCAGCCAGCCCTGCAGGGGTCCTGCTGGGCTCTGCTCTATTTAAAATAATCACACAAGTCACCAACCACAAAAACTCGAGAACTTAAAAAAAAAAAAAAAAAGACAGGATTTCAGGTTTCTCTTAACACTTCTGCCCATGAGGGGTTCACAGTCCTGGTTGCCCGGTGGACAGAGTGCAGGCCCTGTAGAGCCCCCTTCTTGGCTCCTTCTGTATATGTTGCCAGCCTGGTCCCCTAGCACGTGCGCTTTCAACCCCTGTCACTGTGTGTGTCCCTGGAGGTGGACTGTTTCCAGAGCTGGGTGGGAGACGGCCTCTGGCCCCCACCCTGCCGTCTGACCATGGGCAGGTTGCCTGGCCCCGCTGGGCCTCACCTTGTCACCTGTCCTTCCTGGGGTTCTGGCTCTGACATCTTGTGACGCAGACTTGGGCCCGAAACCCAGAGGTACGACTGATGTGCTAGGAGGCCCTGGGCAGGTCCCTGCTCCTCTCTCAGACTCAGTTTCCCTCTCTGTCACTGAATGCTCCGTGACAGGTCCCGCCTCTCTAATGGCCCTTCTGTTTTTCCTCCTGCGGCTGTCACTAGACCAAGACGAGTGCCTGATGGGCACTCACGATTGTAGCCTGCGCCAGTTCTGTGTGAACACCTTGGGATCCTTCTACTGTGTCAGCCACACGGTGCTCTGTGCCGAGGGCTTTATTCTCAACATGCACAGGAAGTGCGTGGGTAAGCGAGAGCCCCTGCCTGCCGCCACTGTCACGGCTCTCTGCTCTGCTCCATGCCAAGCCGCCACACCGTGGCCACATGCTAAAGGGCCTGCCCTTTGCATATGAGCTCTCAGCACCGCCGGCACCCCCTGCTCCGTGCCATGCCCTGTATGCCCTGGTGTCCCGTCCTGCTTCTCTCCCGACACCACTGGGAAGCTGCTTTCCCCAGGGACATACGTGCCTGCAAGTCAGAAAACTAGTTGATGTGTGACTTGGCTGGCATTGCGATGAGGAGGTCACAGGTGCAGGCAGCAGGATGGGGTCCGTGGGATCTGGAGGCTGGGAGGCCTGGGTTTGGAGCAGGAGCCCCTAGTAGCTCTGTGGTCTTGAACAGATGCCTTCCCTTCTCCAAGCCTCAGTTTCATCACCTGAAAAAGGAGACATTAATGCTCCTTGGGAGATTATATGCCATATGTATGGTGGAGCCCAGAGCCTGGGGCGTGGTGAGCATGTGATGTCCACTGCTGAGGTTGTCGTTAGGGGCACCTAGAATCCCCTCCAGAGGCGAAAGGGTGGAGCTGGGGTCTGACAGACCTAGCATTGCACCCCCACTCAGTGTTCATTTGCTGTGTGACGCTGAACAGTGGAGTTCCCTCGCTGAACCTGGTTCCTTGCCTCTAACCTTGGGGCCAGAGGACTGGGCAAGGGGTGGCACTGAGTGGTACCCGGCTCCTGGCCCATGCATGGATGGGACCACCGCTCTGTAACGGCCCTTCCCTCCTGCCTCTTGGTGCATGTGTGGCCCGGTGGCTAGGACTTCAAGTGTGCCCCGCAGGGAGTGAGGAGGGCAGACTTGATGCCCTCCCGTGGCTCAGGGGGTGATGTTTTCACGGAGGAAACGTGATGGTCCTGAACACAGAGATAGACCCAAAGTAGCAGGGCCTCAGGGCAGAATGTTGGCAATGCTCCAGCAGAGCCACGGGGACAGGTCCCTCCACCCAGGGCCTCTGGACACGCTTCCCGGAGAAGGTGCTATTTGCAGTGGTCTCCAAGGATGGGTGGGACTTGGAAATCGGAAAGGGCATGCAGGGTGGAAGGAACAGCTTGAATGCAAGCACAGAGGTAGGAACCGGGCAAAGCGCATCCAGGGCACGTGATCAGAGCCCCGTGTGTCTTCTTTGTGCTTAGGGACCATGTCCAGCCTGGACATGTCCTCTTCTTCCTCACCCTCTGCCGCTGGGCAGATGGACCCACGGCGCGGGGCTGAGAGGCGGCTGCAGACATGTTTGCCCCCAGCACCCCGGCTGTCGGCACAACATGAACCTTCCTGAACCTGCTTGGTGGTGGCTGGGCGGCTCTTCCCGTCTGGGTCGTGTCTGTGTGTGTGTATGTCTGGGAGGGCGGATCCTGCCCGGGCCTGCAGGCGCCCCTCCCAGGATGCCCCTTGCCGTGCCTGGGTGTGCGGGCTCCCCCTCGGGCCTAGAGAGAAGATCTTGCACTAAAAGGGGCATGAGGCAGCCAGAAAACAGGCTCTGGGAC
This sequence comes from Cryptoprocta ferox, assembly GCA_028646485.1. Taxonomy (NCBI): domain Eukaryota; kingdom Metazoa; phylum Chordata; class Mammalia; order Carnivora; family Eupleridae; genus Cryptoprocta; species Cryptoprocta ferox. The sequence goes on from CM053574.1 coordinate 50,484,254, forward strand.
TAAAAGAGCAAAGAGATATTTCATTCAGCAAAATTTATGAGCTCACCTCTCATTCTTTTGTGTCTCCCTCCTTGTTCATTTTGTGCAGACGCATCCGTGTCTCCTGCCTTTCCTCTTGCTCCACTGACCTGCTCATTTCCCCAGCTCTTAGCACTCATTCGTTCCATCACTTATTCACGCACACATGGGTACCGATGTCTTCTGCCTTTTGTCTGTTAGCTCCAGGCACAGTCAGTAACCCTGGCTGGTGAGGTGGAGATTCACACCTGGGTGAAGAGTATGGCCTCTGCGGCCAGACTGTGTGGGTCCAAATCCTGGCTCTGCACTTTCATGTCATAAGACCTTAGACAAATCAGTAAAGTTCTCTGAGCCTGTTTCTTCATCTGTGAAATGAGATAGTAATAGCATCTATCTGAGTCACCGGAGATTGAGTTAGTCCATGTAGAGAACTTCCTAGTATTTGATGTCATTGTTATGATTTAACAAATGTATTACACTGAGGCAGCCTGCATAGGTAGTGAGCCCCCCATCACCGGAGGTATATAAGCCACAGTGGGATAAGGTGGAGCCAGGTTCAGAAGACCCCTAATGGACATGGACGTGCAACTTCTGCTGTTTGCCTTTTGTGCCCAGCCCTTTGAGGACCGTCTTGGCCCCTGGGGAACGTGTTCCAGGTGAGCTGTGCTGCTAGATGATGGGAAGGTTCTGGGGCCTGCCCCACAGCAGTGTAGAAAGCGCACAGCTCTAGGCTGGGTGCTCTGCGTTCCCTTTTTGCTGCTGCTATGTGCAGGCTGTGTGACTTTGGTCCAGTCCCACCTCCTCTGGGAGACCTATTTCCTCATTGGTGAAACCGCATCTGTAAGCCGCCAGACCCCTAGGAACCTAACTTAGTGTCAACTGCTGTCCTATATTGCCATGATTCCTCCCAGGCGACTGGGGCTCTGGGGCTGTGGCATTTCTGGGGCCGTGGGCACACATCTCCGCCTGTCCATCCACCCTGTGAACCAGAAGTCTTCATCTTGCCCCCCCAAGCCTTCCTTGGGAACCTTTGGCCCGAAACTCCCCCTTTCCTGCCTCCCGATCTCCACAGAGGTCAGGGTCTGCCTGGCCAGCATGCCATTTGGCTCACCTGTGAGGCTGAGGGTCTCTTCCCCCAGAGCCCTGCACTGCCCCCTTCCACCCGGTCTCTAGCCTCCTTGTATGCTTAGCTCACCTGTCACTGTGCCCAAGAAGTGACTCTGACAGTCCAGGGCTCCGAGCCTCTAGCTTTTCTCCCTGGCATCTCTCCCCCCTGTCGCGTCCCCATGGCAGGCTGGCAGTTCCCGTGAGGGCGGGTGCTGGGTGCTGTGGCAGACACCCCCGCTTGACCACCTGGCACAGAGTCGGTGCTAGTTAATGTGGGTCCAAGGGAGGAAGGCATCAGTGAATGACTGGCCCCTCCCTGCCAGGTGCAGCGTGGACGCGGCAGGCGCTGGCCGGCCATTGGCCATCCTTAGCAGCCGGCCTGGGGCAGTTGCTGGGGAACTTCTCAGTGCTCCCGCTCTCCCTTCGCACACCTTGGAGGGCTCCTCCCCTTCCCAGTTGCTCATCCCAAGTGGGTTCTTGGCCTCCTCTGTGTCCCATCGCCACGTGGCCTCAGGAGCTGACCACTCCCCGGTTAGGGTCTCTACTCAGACCCGTTCAGTGAACTCACGTGCGCCCCTGGCTGCCACTTGACACTCGAACTCAGTGTGTCCACAGGGCTCCCTGCCAGCCTGGTTCTGGAAGCCGTCCCCATCCCCAGTGCTGACACCCCCGCCTGTCCGGCTGCTCAGCCAGCAAGCTCTGCACACCTGTCCGCTCCTCTTTCTTGCTCACGTCTGTCTCATCCATCAGTGGATCTAGTCAGTTCTACCTTCGCAGCATTTCCAGAACTGGACAGCTTCTCCTGGCCTCCGTGGGTGGTGGTCTGAGCCCTGTCATCCGTCTTCTGTTCTAACAGCCTCCATGTGCCCCCCTGGGGCATTCACACCCAGCCTGGGGACCCTGCTACAAATGAGTCAGGTCTCTCCAGTCCTCTGCCGGAGCCCTCTGTGGCTCCCACTTTCCTTGGCCATCTACACACACACTCTTCTCTTCTGTCCCCTGCAGCCACACCCCCTCCTGGACAGTCCTTGAATCTGCCTGGCAGGCTCCCTCCTCGGGGCCCTGCATCCATTGTCCCCTCTGCCTGGAATGTCCGCTGGGCTCATTGTGTCACCCCTTCAAACGTTTGCTCAAAGGTCCTCTTGTCAGAGGATCCCTCCCTGACCTCCCTGCTGCCCCTCCACACTCCTCCTTTCCTTCACCCTGCTCTGTGTCCACGGCGCTCACGATTACCGCCCTCCCTACTTTGTCTGTCTGTTGGGCTTCCTCCAGGGATGTGCCGTCTCAGTCACCGATGGATGTGCTCTGCTTGATAAATCTTTGTTGAATGAACGGATGCACAGACAGGTGGACACCAGCCGCGTGCGAGTCTCTGGGTGGTGAGCGCCTTGAAGCCTCAAGCGCAGGGCTGGCCGTGCCCAGATGAGGGCCTGCCGCCACACTGGCCCCTGATAGCCCGCTCTTCCTGCAGACATCAACGAGTGTGTGGCGGACCTGCACACGTGTGGCCGGGGAGAGCACTGCATCAACACCCTGGGCTCCTTCCGCTGCTACAAGGCTCTCACCTGTGAGCCTGGCTACGCGCTCAAGGATGGCGAGTGCACAGGTGAGGGGGGCAGGCAGGACGCCCCGCCCCTGCTGCCCTCCCCGCGTCTGGCCCTCATCCGTCTCCTGACGAGGGAGACAGAGGCTGCACAAGCAAATGGGGAGGGGAGGAGAAGCTGGGGGCTGGGGGTTCCCTTGGGGAGGGTCTGAAGAGGCCCCCCACGGGGGTGATGTCAGAGGAATCCCGACATGGGGTCACGGGGCTCCAGGCAGAGGGAACAGCAAGTGTGAGGCCTTTCAGGAGAGGGGAGATTTTGACATGGGGTCAAAGAACAGAAAGTCTCAGGGTGACCGGCGGGCTGGGAACATGGAAGGACGGAGGTGGGGTTTCCAGGCCCCCTTAGGGAGGGCGTTGAAAGTCTGCTTCTGATGTGATGGAAAGCATTTTTTTTTTTTTGTTAACTAAAAATGCCCCGAAGAATGTCACCAAAGAGGTTAAGACCCACAGAGGTGTGTGACTGTTGCAAACCCTGTAAGCCGTGGACGAGGAGTGGCCCAGAGTCGGGCGTGAGCTCAGGGAGGTGGCTTAGCAAGCCCTGAGCTGGGGGCGGGGGGAGCCAGTCCCCTCACACACGTGTGCGCACACGGACCCAGGGCCAGCACCCCCCACCCCGAGAATGCTGACACCTGGCGAGGGGCACCACCCCCCTGGACGTGTCTCACGCCTGCTGCCGCTCCGGTGTCTCGGGGTGCTGGCTGCCTCCTTCTCAGACCAGAGCTGTGGAGGGGCTGCCTCCTCAGACACCTGGTGGTCCCTGGACGGGGGCCATGCCCCCTGTGCCAGGCCTCCCAGAGCCAGGGGTGCTGGCACCAAGTAATAGAAGCCTTGGATACCACACGGGATGGCCGGAGGGAAGGGTAGGTGGCAGGAGCACAGACAGACGCACACGCGGGCATTGGCCTGGCAGTCAGCAGCAGAACCGAGCAGGTCTCACCATGCTGCTGACCGTGTGAGTGGCCCTCCTGCACCCTGTCTCCATTTCCTCGTCTGTGGTGGAGGCCTGGTGTGCCTGCCCCGGGAAGCGTGGAGCCCAGACCCTGCAGTGGGTCCCAGCACCGCGCCGCCAAGCTGTCCAACCCTGTGTGTGCCTCAGTCCCCCCCACCTCCCCGTTAGGATGGAGTTTGTCACAGCACCTGCTTCCTGGGGTTGTAGAGAGCACTAAGTAAATAAAGCCACCTCGGGGTGCATGGGACGGTGGTGAGTACGCGGAGGAGCTTGGTCAGTGCCATGATGTCATCATCAAGGGAACGGTGGGGAGTGCAGGCAGGTGTCTGGCAGCCCCCGCCCCTGACACCCCGCCTCTGCATGGCAGACGTGGACGAGTGTGAGCTGGGCAAACACAACTGCCAGCCGGGCTTCACGTGTCAGAACACCGAGGGCTCCTTCTACTGCCAGGCACGGCAGCGCTGCATGGACGGCTTCCTGCAGGACCCTGAGGGCAACTGCGTGGGTGAGCGGGGCCCCGGGAGGAGAGGGGCGCTGGGGCCTCCCGGCTCGGACCCTCTCCCAGCCTCAGCGTCCCCACCTGTGAATGGACGTGTCCGTGCCTGCCCCCAGGAGGCACTTGGGAAACGGACTCTTACTGTCCCGAGCGGGTGGGCTGACCTTGGCTGAGTTCCTTCTCTGTGGCCTCTGCTTACCCATCTGTGGGGACGAACGTGTATCTGATCGTTTTAACCTAGTTAACCTAGCTAGCCGCTGGAATAACGCAGATGCCCTGAAACGTTACAGTCTCCACCGCGTGTGATACTCGCTACAGTTTCCATCTGCAGAGAATGCCAGCGAGGCCATGGGGCCCTCAGGGTGAAGGCCTGCAGCTTGACAGGCGGTGGCCTCGTTGTCCCTGTGTGGGTCTGAGGTCTCACACTCTCCAGCTCCTTCCACTGAGCTGTTGGCCTGCAACCTCACCTCCCCTGGGCTCCTGAGTGTGTCTGGCCCAGCAGCAGGGGCACCAGAGCCCCCGCGGGACTGATGGGATCTCATGCAGCACAACCAAGGCTGTGCTTAACCTTGGGGAGGGGGGCGGGGTGAAAGACGCAGAAGGAGAGGTGGAAAGGCAGGCAGGTGTGCAGGGCCGGCCGCTGGGTGTGGACAGAAGCTGGGGGTGTGTGAGAGTGCAGCTTCTGTCCACACCTTTCTCATGAGGGCGGCTTGGGGGACAGATGTCTCCATATCCCCGGGAAGATACTTAGGGACAAGGGAAGCTTTGGCTTTACCTGAAGCCTTTCTCAAGACTTTTTGAGGGTCCCTCTAGCCAGTCTGGGAGCTGGAGGTGTTTCTGGGGCTCCCCCTTTAGGGCTCCTCACTGTGTGACCCTAGCAATGTCACAGGGTCACTGCAGGGTCGTGGGCACAAGAAGGTCCCTGCAGTCTGCCCTGGGATACCCAGCCAGGCTCAGGGCAAGGCGGGGAGGGTTTGCCCGATTGTTAACAGTTCCTCAGTGATTTGTTCATTGACAGCATTTTCAGAGCACCTACTATGTGCCTGGTTCTAGATGTCAGGGAGTTCCAGCACTTTTTTTTTTTTAAGTTTATTTTGAGAGAGAGAAAATGAGCAGGGGCAGGGACGAGAGAGAGAGAGAGAGAGAGAGAGAGAGAGAGAGAGAGAGAGAATGAGGCGGGGGATGAGAGAGAGAAAGAGAGAGAAAATGAGAATCCCAAGCAGGCTCCGTGCTCGGCACGGAGCCCAACACAGGGCTCGATCCCACAACCTGCAAGATCATGACCTGAGCCGACATCAGGAGTCTGACGCTTAAACTCACTGGGCCACCCAGGAGCCCCAGGGAGTTCTAGCACTTTAATGAGACATTTCGCAGCAGGAGGGATTGAATAGGCAAACATATTTATAGAAGTGGCAGTTATTCAAAGGTGCTTTGATAAATAATAAAGCAAATAGAGAATACAGTCTTAAAAAGGCGGGGGCAGGCTCATCTACCTAGAATGGGTGGGGGTGGCATCGGGACAGGGGCCTGAGGAAGAGAGGAAGCCAGCCATGAAAATATCTGAGGGCAGTGTTGGCCAGAGAAGGGGGGACAGCATGTGCCACGGCCCTGTGGCGGGGTGGGGCATCATGGGATGACGAGGAAATAGGCTGGGGCGGAGGGTGAGGGAGAGAGGGACCATGAGCTTGCCGGTTTGGCGGGAAAATGCAGAGCAGGGACATGACCTAACTGTAGGTAGCCTGGGACTCAGCTCTAGGCTGTAGGGGGACCTCTGCCTTCAGCTGCCTCATCAGGGTAGCTGTGAGAAGAATGTAGGAAGGGCCCCTGCTTGGAGGAGAGGGCCCTGGGGTCATAGGACCCAGAACGGGGACAGTGTGACCCTGCAGGCCTGTCCAGGGCTGGCCTGGAGCCCCACACCGGCCACCTCCCCGTCTGTGCTAGGCCCCCCGTCACCTACGTCACTTCCGCAGACATCAATGAGTGTACCTCGCTGTCCGAGCCCTGTCGGCCAGGCTTTAGCTGCATCAACACCGTGGGCTCCTACACGTGCCAGAGGAGCCCCCTGCTCTGCAGCCGCGGCTACCACGCCAGCCAGGATGGGACCAAGTGTGTGGGTACGGCCGCCGCCTCCCTGCCCGGCTCCCTTCCTGACTGGGGCTCCGTGGGCTCCTGGGCCTGTGGGAGGCCCTTGCCAAGGGAGAGCCAGGGCCCCCTGACACTCTCCTCGCCTCCCCCTGGCAGACGTGAACGAGTGTGAGACCGGCGTGCACCAGTGTGGCGAGGGGCAGGTGTGTCACAACCTCCCCGGCTCCTACCGCTGTGACTGCAAAGTTGGCTTCCAGCGGGACGCCTTCGGCCGGGCCTGCGTCGGTAGGTTGGCGCTGGTGGTCGGAATCCCCTGCGTGCTGTCACCCTCCTTTCCCGCCCCTCGCTGTGTCCGTCCATCCCTGTCCCTGCCTCCAGCCTCCTTCCAGCACCCCTGCTGCCTTCTCCTCTGCCCTGGTCTTTTCGCCTCTCCTGCCCCCTGTCCAGGTTCCTCCCCATCTCTCCTGGGTGTCTGCGTCCCTGTCCTCACCCAGCCCCCTCTTCTCCCCGGGGGTGGAGGGAGCTGGCCCCCGGGTGGCCTCTGGCCTCGCCGTGGGCCGCCCACACCCTGCCGCTCGCCCGCAGATGTGAACGAGTGCTGGGTCTCGCCGGGCCGCCTGTGCCAGCACACGTGTGAGAACACCCTGGGCTCCTACCGCTGCTCCTGCGCGTCCGGCTTCCTGCTGGCTGCTGACGGCAAGCGCTGCGAAGGTGCGCTGACCCCGACCTCCGACCCCAGCCCCTGGCCCCGTGCAGATGCGTACCCACCGCGGAAAGCTGCCCTGCCCGCCCCTGGCCTCACACTGTCCCCAGCCCCATCCCTACCTCGTGCCTCTCCCCCTACTTCTGCAAACGCTCCCCGGCTTCCCTGCTCTGGCCGTTTCCTCCCTCCTGGCGGCCATTTCAGACCCAAGGGGCTGGGTTTCCGAGGCATCCGTACCCCCGGGCAGGAGCTCCTTTCAGACATGGACAGCAGCCTACCTTCTACCCCTCTGTGGGCTCTGATCCTGGTCACGATTGCACAGCCTGGGGGGCTAGGCAAGGAACGGAAGTGAGTGCAGCCTGAGGGAGGGTTCCTGGCCACCTGGAGAGCCCACGGCGCCCACAGTGGCACCACCCCGCAGCGCCCGTCCCAGGTGACCCAATCTCCCTGGTTTTCCGAAGGCTGGAAGTTTAGGTGTCTGTGTAAAATCTGCTGGGATTTTACATCTTACAATGGATTTAAACTTTTAAGAGACACAGTTAGTTAAGCCAAGCATGTGAACGGGCTGGACTCTGCCCTGTGGCCTGGCATCTGAGGCCAAGTTCTCACATGTGTGGGATGGGGCCATAGCTAATGGAGGGGGCAATGTGCAAGGGACTGTCATGCTGTTCCCGTGTTCGTGGCGTGGTCAGGCCAGGCAGGGCTGGTGTGGAGGGAGGCCCCAGGTGGCCCGGTGGAGGGGCGAGGGTGTGGGCGAGGGAGGGAGGGAGGGAGGTCCCAGGCGGCCTGGTGGAGGGGTAGGGGGGAGGCCAGGGAAGAGGATGTGCATCTCCAGCCCTGGTTAGCTGGCACTGTCTTCCCCAGCCCTTCCCATCCTGGGAGCTCTTTCCTTACCTCCCTCCTGGGCAGGGGAGCTCTCCAGGGGGACAGGACCAGCCCTGGGGCAGGGGAGAGTGACTAGGCCCAGCTGGGTCCGAGGGCATTTGGATGGCCTCCTGGAACAGACCTTGTTCCCTCTTTTCTTCATTTATTTGCGTTGTAATCACCCGTGAGCCCCTCCTCCAGCCGGGCTGGTGCAGGGAGCTGTGGGGCAGGCCTCGCATCCCAGGCATTACCACCTGGCGTAGCTCATTCCCTTGCTTCTTGGCCCTTACGCCTTCGCCCCACCACCCCTACTTCAGGCGGCTTCTCTACTCCATCTGCGGCCGGATGTGAGGGAGCCAGAGATGAAACGAGTGCGGCCCTGGCCCCGAAGCTCAGAGTCTAGGAGAGGGGTCATTTGTGCATCACGTATTCCTTCGCTTTGTGTGAGCGCCGCATGCGTTGTGAGGTTCTAGATCTGAGGATCTAGACATGGATCAGACAGTGGCCCGCCAGGCCCCTCGTCACTGACCTCCCCTGCCCTTCACCCTTGGTTCACTCTGCTCTGACCTTGCTGCCCTCCTTGCCGTCTCTTGAGGGCACCAGGCACACTCTCGCCCCAGGGTCTTTGCTCGTGCTGCACCTTCTACCTGGAACACTTCCCCCAGGTGCCCACGTGACTGCAAAGGCTCAGCCCTCCCAGACACAATCCCTGTCCCTGCTCTTTCCCGACAGCACTTGCACCTTCCGACACTAGTTATTTTACTCATTTAGTGAGCCCCTCCCCCTTCTTTACCAACACGCATGCGAACATCCGCTCCAGAGTCGATGGACTTGTCCACGTTGTTCACGGCTAAGTCCCCAAGTTCAGCACAGGTCCCGGCATGTTGTAAGAGCTCAGCAGTTCCTAGTCGGGTGAGTGAAAGCCAAGTCCTGCCCTCAAGGAGCTCAGAGTCCAGCAGATGTTCAGTCTGAGCCTTGGATTGACCTTTCACTCATTCCCTCCCATGTTGTTTGGCCCATATGCCCACACGTGCAGCTCTTACCCTTCGCCCAGCCCTGTACACTGCCAGGCCTGGGGATCAGGGCAGGCAGGTGAAGCCCCAGCCCTCGAGGGGTGAGCACATAGGTGATGCTTCCCAGAGCCACCTCTGCCAGGTGCTGTGGACTCTCAATAGGGCAGCATCTAGCTAGCTCCCCACCGGGGAGATCTGACCCCATCCGTAGCCGCCTCCTCCTCCAGGCATCAGGCTGAGCCTCCACCAGCAAGCCCCAGCCCCACCCCTGCCTCAGCTGCAAGCCCCAGGTGGGCTCCCTGCCCTTTCCCGGGTCTCTCATTCCCCTCTGGCCCCTGAGAGAGGCTGGAGCTAATGGTTTCCCAGGTTAAGGCTCCAGGTGAGCTGGGCCCTCGGCCCTCACTGCTGGGTTGGGAGGACTCTGCCTTGACTGCAGGCCGGTCCCCCTGCAGATGTGAACGAGTGTGAGACCCAGCGCTGCAGCCAGGAGTGCACCAACATCTATGGCTCCTACCAGTGCTACTGCCGCCAAGGCTACCAGCTGGCCGAGGACGGGCACACCTGCACAGGTACCTCTCCTCTGCCCAGCAGCGCCCTTCCTGAGAGGCACTCCCCCTGACCCCGTACTCCCAGAGACTCCCTGCCAGGCTGGGGACAAACAGGACACAAAAAGGCTTTAGCGTCAAATCAGAGTGGGATTCCAAGCCCTGCGGTCTGCTTGGCCGTGTGACCTGGGCGAGGGCTTCCCACCCCTGACCTTAGGCGCCTCCTCCGTGACGCGGCGGTGATGGTCATGGTCTCAGTGAGGCGACGGATGAGGTTAAGCTCTTACCCTTGGCCAGGCCTGTGTCTGGTAACTTCTCGGCCCTGCGCCGATGGTAGCAATTATGGGGCAGCCCCCAGGAGTGAGCACTGGAATGGGAGTCCTGTTTTGCTGTGTGGGTTTTGGCAACTCTTTCCTCCTCTCTGAGCCCTGCTATCTTCATTGGTAAAATGGGCCCCTAGGCTCCAGGGCTGTGGCTGGGCCCTGCGGGTACAGGGGGTTCACGGGGGCTGAACCTCTTCTCTGACAGACATTGATGAGTGTGCTCAGGGCGCTGGCATCCTCTGTACCTTCCGCTGTGTCAACGTGCCAGGGAGCTACCAGTGTGCATGCCCGGAGCGGGGCTACGCCATGACGGCCAACGGGAGGTCCTGCAAGGGTAAGCGGGGGGGCCCTGCCCCAGCAGTGCCTTGGGCAGGCTCTGAGTGGGCACAGGAAGCCTTATGCAGCTTGGTGTGTGATTGGAGGCCTGACGCCTAGTGCATAAACAGGGAGTGGCCGATGCCACTGGTGGCCGCATTACCTGAGGTCTGTGCCTGGGATGAGGAAGGAGACAGTCTATCTTCTGTTCCACTCAGCTCGGGCTGGTCTTCCGGGCTTGGGCTCAGCTCTGGGCCCTCTCCTGGGAGAGGGACAGGGATCCTGAGTGGTGGCCCTAACAGGCAGGTGAGGGACCTGAAGAGCAGCCTCTGTCTGTCCCCAGGCAGCTGTGTCTGCTAACCTTGCATGCAGACAAACACTGTCCCAGCCAGAGCTATGCAGAAAGCACTTGCCCCGCGTGATATGATGTTAGTTAAGGTCGTGCTGAAAATAAGCTTGAATTCTGCCCTGGTTTTGTGTCTGTTTTCAGTGTGTGTACAGCCCGGATCTGCATCCCACTCAGGAAGGGCTAGCGTTTAGCGATGCTCATAGTCTTAACACTGAGTTCGCCCCATCCCTGCCCATCCGAGTTGTGGCTGGCGCCTTGCTGTCTCGGGTGAGGCTGCAGTCACACCCCCTGGGTATATGGCCTTGTCCGGCTCCCCCTTTGGCCTGACTTCTCCAAGAGAGGCTCCAGGGTCAAGGGCCCCGCAGACGCGAGGGGCCTGGCAGCACTGAGGGATGAGGACCCTGGGGTCCCAGGAAGTCCTGTGACAGCATTCTGTGAGCGTGAGGAGGGCCAGGCTGCAAGGCACTGACCCTTGGCGCTCGTCCCTCCTCCTCCTAGGCATCGCCATCAGCACCAGGTGGGCGGATGGCAAGAAGCAGCTCCTTCCTGCTTCCTGCCACACCCCTGCCCAAGCTTAGGGGTCAGGGTGTGGGCGGCCGCGCATAGCTGGGGCCGAACGTGCAGGAGGCCCTCCTTTCATGTGGATGCAGTTAATGAGCCGTCAGGACAACAGCCGCCCCTCCTGGTCCCACTGGCTCCCACCCTATTTTCTCCCACTCACCTCCGCGCCACCCTGGGAAATCGGAATCACGACCCAGTTTGCATGGGAGGAAAGGGAGGGCGGCTTGGAGAGGTGGATGAACGTCAACTGATCTGTCACCACAGAGGGTGGTGGCCAGCAGCCTGGAGTCTGGGCCGGGTCCGTGGCTCGAGCCCTGGCTCTGTCCTGCTGCAGCTGCACGGCCCTGAGCACGTGGGAGGGTGGGAGGTGACACGGCTCCTGAGGGCCTCACGTCTCGGACGGACATCAGGGGGTAGACTCGGGATGCCGCGTGGCTGCCGCTGTTACAGCTGCCCCATCATGGTGGCTGCTATTGTGAGGAGTCCGCGTGGCATCATGGCTGCAACCCCACTTCCGGCCCAGCTGCCTGCTGACTGCTGTGTGGCCTTGAGCAAGGCTGTGCCCCTCTCTGAGCCTCAGCTCCCGCCTGTGTCTGGGGAGCCCCATGCCCCTCACCCCACAGGCCTGGCATGAGGATTACGTGAGGAGAAATCCCTAAACTGGGTCAGTGTGGAGGACTGGAGAAAGACCCCAGAGCCTCCCAGGAAAGCTCCTGACGGGCTCTGCCCCCCTCACCCCTGGGACAGCCCCTGGGGTTCCCGGGGGCCATGCTCTCTGAGCTGAGCAGCTGGTCCTCATGGAAAGGGTCTCTGGAACCCATTTATTTTATCCTACCTGACTTACAGGTTGCCTGTGCGCACACACGCATACATGTGCACATACACGTGCACACACACACACCCCCATGGATGCATCTCTGAGCTTTCAGATATTTATCCATACGTTTCTGCGTGTGTGTGTGCATGTTTGTGTTTCAGCATCCTAAAAGGGCCCTCCTTGTGTGTTTGTGTCTTTGATTTTGTGTATCTGTGTGGGTATATGCCTGAGCACATGGGCGTGCTCAGCCACGTGCCTGTTTGTGTGAGTGTGTGCAGGGAGCGTGAGCATGTCTGTGCACTTTGTCGGGGGCTTTCTAGCTGTGCCTCTTAGAGCCTGTGTTTACCAGGGACGGGTCCCACACTTCCCATCCGGCAGTATGTGCGGAGCCCCTGCTCCGTGCTAGGCACTCTTCTGGTGCTGGGGACACCGCAGGACCAGGAAGGACACACACCCCGGCCTTCTGGAGCTCACACTGAGGAGAGGGGCTGGACACAAGATGTAGGAAGTAGTGTGTTTCAGAGCAGGACAGGAAGTAGAAGGAGAATGAAGTGGGGCAGGGGGAGCGCTGCAGGGTGGACAGGGAGGTGTCCTGCAGGGGGCGACCCTGAGCTAAGACCCAAGAGATGAGAAGGAGCCAGCCATGGAAGATGTGGGGAAACTTCCAGTAGTGGGAGCCGCATGCGTAAAGTCCCTGAGGCAGGATAGGGGTCAGGGCGTTGAGCAACCCAGACGGGTCCACAGGGCTGCAGCCCAAGAGGAAAGAGAGTCGCCCAGACAGAGAAGGGCCACAGGGGCCCTGTGGTGTCCGTGAAGGGATGCAGTCTTTATTCTGAAGCAGGGGAAGCCCTCAGGGGACACAGAGACTGATTTCAGAGCAGGGTCCTTGGCCGCTGGGAGGGTGCGTGTGGCGGAGGGTGGTCTGGGAGCTGTGTTCTTGCAGCGGAGACCCAGGCATCCAGAGTGGGTGGGGTGGTGTGGACTCCCGCCCCCAGCCTGGCTGCCTCCCCTCACCCTCGTGCCTCCACCCCGCAGACCTGGACGAGTGCGCGCTGGGCACCCACAATTGCTCCGAGGCCGAGACCTGCTACAACATCCGTGGCGGCTTCCGCTGCCTGCGCTTCGAGTGCCCCCCGAACTACGTGCGCGTCTCCGAAACGTGAGTGCCCCGGCCGGGCCCCCCACGCCCATCCCGTGCTGCCCGTGGGAGAGGCCGCGGGCGGGATGGTGGTGCTTGCCTCCACCCCTCCTGCCCTTGGGTCTGTGGTCTGATCGACCCCATGAGGTGCAAGTACAAGCACCTTGCAGAAAGCTCAGGGCATAGGGAGTGAAGGGGAGAAAACTTGGAGAAAGTCCCCACTCCCACACACACACGTGCACGCACACACACACAGACATGTGCGCACACGCGTGTGCATGCATGCACACAGGGACACGGGCACACATGTGCACACGTACGCACACACACACTGGTGAGTTGCTGCAGTGTGATGCATTATCCCAGCGCTGAGTGCCTTTACAGACGAATGCTTATTGTCTCACATGGTTTGGAGGGTCAGGAAGCCGTGGGGCTTCGGGCTCAGAGTCCCCTGGAGCTGTGTCATCAGAAGGCTTGACTGGGGCTGCGGGACCCCGCCCCTCACTCATGTGGCTCTGGGCGGCAGGCTCCTCCCTGCGTGGGCCTCTCCATGAGGCTGCTTGTGATGTGGCCTCCCCTGGCACGGGGCATCAGGGTATCAGGAGAGCAGGTGACAGTCCTTTGTAACCTAACCTCATCTAATGTGAGAAGTGACATACCGTCCCTTCTGCCACTGGCCACACAGTCCACCACTGCAAGAGGTGGGGTACCCTGAGGAGGGACCACATGAGATATGACCACCAGGAGGTGGGACCACCTTACGGGCGGGTGACCACACTTCTTGTTGATAAGAAGTGTGGCCCGCTTGGCATTTTGCCGTGCTGCCTGTCCTTTCTTTCTTTTTTGTTAATGTTTTATTTATTTTTAATGGAAAAACAGAGACAGAGTGCAAGAAAGGGAGGGGTAGAGAGACAGGGAGACACAGAATCTGAAGTGGATTCCAGGCTCTGAGCTGTCAGCACAGAGCCTGACTTGGGGCTTGAACTTGTGAACCGCGGTGAACCGCGAGATCGTGACCTGAGCTGAAGTCAGATGCCTGTCCTTTGTTTACTAAACATACGTTTTCATAAAGTGTTTTGTTTTTCCTATAATTCAGTTATCTCACACTTTATTTTACTTTGTAAGGTATTTTCCAGATGTATGTTTTTAGAATTGCAAATGTGACACGCTTTTAAAAGGATTTCAACAACAGGGGCGTCTGTGACTGCCCGCTGCCCTGCTGGCACTTTGCCATTTTCCACCGTTACAGACACAGCAATGTCTATGTGCGTGCATGTTGGGACATTCAGGGGGGTGTGGCCGGGACGGGTAGCCTTCCTTCTGCGGGTCTTAGCGGCCCAGCTGGAACATGGGGATGAGAGCAGCGCCACCTGGTGGCAGGCACGAGTATGGGCTGAGGAAAGACAGCTGTGTGTTGTGGCCTCAGCGAGGCTCTTGGCTAGTGCCACGGTGGTTGTCATGGCGCCAGTGTAGCTGTGTGCCGCGGTCCACCAGTTGGGGAACTCTGCTTGGAGGACCCTCGGGAGCCGCTTGCTGGGCCCTGGCACCTGAGCAGTGTCTGTGTGGGAAGCAGGGTGCTTGTAGATGGTGATTTAGTGGCTCCAAGAGCCAAGAAGGGACAGATGGGTGCTGTGCTCAGAAATGGAGGCCCCCGTGGGGTTTGCTGGAGGCTCTCTCCCCATCGTCACTGTTGCGTAGCACGTTCTCCAGGCTTCTTCAGGAGTGGGTGACTTGGGCCCTGGTCCTCAGCTTCTCCTGGAGAAGGTGAGGCCATTTCAAGTCAGGAGAGGAAATGGCTCCAACGGAGAGTCAGTTACAGAAGAAAAGGAATTTGGAAAATGATTGAGACGATCAAAATGCTGTGTCCAGGGAATCTGTGCAAATGGGAAGTGTGCGAGTTCAAACAAGATGGAGGAAGGCGGGTAAGAATGAAGGAAGGGAGGAAGAATGCAAGGGGGGCATTCGGATGAATAAGGGCAGCCAACACACCCGTGCCAGGCCGTCTGCAAAGCCCTGCAGGTTTATTAACTCACCCCAGTCAACTGGCGAGACCACAGGCTCTTAGCCCATCTTACAGATGAGGAAACTGAGCCCTGGAGAGGTAAGGTAGAGCTGAGGCTGGCCGGCCCTCAAGTCTGTCCAGGACAGGTGGATGTCAGGGATGGGAGAGCGTGGACGCCCGTGAGCCCTGGGCCTGCTGACCCAGCCCCCGTGCACCCCACAGGAAGTGTGAGCGCACCACGTGCCACGACTTCATGGAGTGCCAGAACTCGCCGACACGCATTACCTACTACCAGCTCAACTTCCAGACGGGCCTGCTGGTGCCGGCGCACATCTTCCGCATCAGCCCGGTGCCCGTATTTGCGGGTGACACCATCTCCCTGACCATCACCAAGGGCAACGAGGAGGGCTACTTCGGCACGCGCCCGCTCAATGCCTACACGAGCGTCGTTTACCTGCAGCGTTTGGTGCGTGAGCCCCGGGACTTCGCCCTGGATGTGGAGATGAAGCTTTGGCGTCAGGGCTCCGTCACCACCTTCTTGGCCAAGATGCACATCTTCTTTACCACCTTTGCCCTGTGAGGTGCCCACGGGGGCCACGGAACCCGGGGTCCTCCTGCTGCGTCCCTGCACCAGCCCCCGTGGCCCTGCCGGTGCACACCTTTCCGTGGTTACTGAACACCGTGTGTGTGGGGCCGGGTTGTGGTGGCGGGTTTTACTATAACTCTGTAAATTAACTTAACGTTGCTGACTCGATCGTTCCTGGATTCTGGGGCCTCTCCTGTGCCCCAGCCCGTGGGAGGGGGCGTGGCGACAGGAGGCGTGCGGAAGCTCTGAGGGCCGTTCACGGTCACTGTAGGTGCTCTGTGGCTGGAGTCAGAGGGCCAGAGGCTGAAGAGTGACTGAAGACGAAACACAGCAGCCGCGACAGGGTGTCTGGACTTAACTGGGTGACCTGTCCCCAAAGTTGATATTCCATTTCATATTCCACTGTGATTTGCTCTTTAAAAAAAAATCATGTTAAGTGTTTTTGTTGAATTGTAGTATGTGCACATGGCAAAAAAATATATTCAAATAGTAACAACGGGTTATAAAGTAAAAAAGTGAAAAAAGAAAAGCATTTACTTATTTTATGAAGTGTTTGCGTTTCCCGACGGCATCTGTGCGTCTCCAGGCTCCCAGCCTGAGCCACGCATCTGTTTATTGGGACCTCTCTCAAGGTCTTACTCAGGTGGCTAGCCCCGACCCAGGAGCTCCCCTGGGGGTGAAGGGATCGCAGTGTAAACGCATGCTAGCTTTGGGATCCTTTCTTCTTTTTCTACTCTTCCTTTTCCTCCTTCTCCTTCCCCAAGTGTGGACCTCTGCTGGTTTGTCACTCTGGGTATCGTCCAGAGACTTGAGTACCGGTCCGGGTCACGGGGACCTGCAAACATCCAGTCAGACAGAGGGCTTGGTCAGGAACCCCAAAGAAGAGAGGATTCATCTTTTTTCTCCCGTGTAGGTTTCTGGGGCTTTGAGTCTGGAGCAAAGGAGGAGGGCTGGGAAGGGAAGGGACCGGCCCTAGGCCACGCAGGCATCTGGGCCCAGGTCTGAGGCCCGCCCCCCCCCCCCCCGCCAACTTTTGCTGCTTCTGTTGGTTCTTTCTCTAAGCCAGTGGATTTCAGATGCAGGCAGCGTGTGACTCCAGGGGCCTTGAACGAAATGCGTTGGGTGGCAGGCGGCATTCCTATGGCAGAATACAATGGACGGTATCACAGTGCTCTATACCTGGTGGGGGGGAGGGAAGGCTGTGTCACGAAACAGCTGTGCACGCGTCTGTGTGTGCGTGTGTGTGTGCACACGTGTGTGCCACACAGCTCCAGCCATGCTGCCGTCCAGGAACCCACACCGCGTGGCCAGATGTTCTCATTCTTCCAGACAAGCTCCCAGACCACATTTTGAGGTAAAATCTTCCAATTTAAGATGCGGCGATTATTTGAAACTTTTAACAGCAGGCATGAGCTGAGTTTGTTGTTTGGAGTTGGTTGCTGTATGCCTGCCATGAAGGCCTCACTGTCCGTGGCCTCTGCTCCCCTCCCTGCCCCTCACTGGCTCTGTCCAGGGAGACCAGGGCCAGTGGCCTTGTCAGGCATAGTCCCTTTGCAGGCAGGGCCCAGTAGGCACCAGGCCCCCATTCAGCAGGCAGGTTAGGGACACCAGCCAGGAATGGGGCAGCGTCTGGCTGGTGTCTGCTGGCCCTGTCCTGCAGAGTCACGGCTTCTCCCCCTGGCTCGAAGGCTACTCCCTAAGCACCGTTGCGTGAGTGACCTCACCCCCTGGGCTGCTGCCCTTGCATCATCAGTGGATGGGGGTGCCTGTGCGCTTCTTTCCTCGCGACCTGCTGGCAGCATCCCGTGTGATGCCGGGCTCACCTGGAGGCTCTTGGGAAACAAGATTTCCTTCTGACCTTAGAAGTTTTAAGGTTCAGTGATTCTAGAATATTCTATGACTGCAAGGAGTAATTTGAGGGAACTGTCCCTACAAGACTGCTCTCACTCTGGATGCCAGACACAGATTTGGGGGTCCCCGGACCCCCCTCAGTTTCATTAATTCCCCTGAACAACTCGGGAAGCACCAAGTCCAGGATAATGGCTTTGTTATGATGAAGGGATATGGGGTAGAATCAAGCAAGGGGCAGGAGGCATCCGGTAAGAGTGTCCATATCCCCAGGGGGGGTCCCTCTTCCGGCTTGATGGGTGGCAGTTCACACACGGAGTGTTGCCAACCAGGAAGTTAGTGTCCGGCACTTTTATTGGAGTTCCGTCATACTGTCAGCAAGGCTGACCTTTGGTGTCCAGTTCCTCCTGGAGGTCAGAGTCATATGGCCTGTCCCAAAGCCCCCATTATAAGTCACATGATAAGGCCGTCCAGTGCCCCACGTCCCCGGGCCAGGCCAGTCCTTTCAGGACATTCCATGGGGGGCTAGAGCTCACCTCGCAGGCGCTGAGGGCCAAGGCCGGCTGTGGCCTTGGGTGAGCTGGATTCTAGCCCCTGGACTTGGCTTTCTTACCGCGGAGCGGTCCTACTTGCGCATCTACGTGTAGCCTGGCTTCTCTCACCTGGTCTGGTGCTGTTTGTACCTCAAGATAGTCTTGTGCAGAGCCGTTCGCAGAAATGTGTTAGTGGTTAGGCAAATCCAGTCCTTGCTCAGGCCAGCTGTGTTACGTGCTGAGGAGGCCGTAACTTGGCATCGCCACCCGCGGGGCCAGCGGGGCCAGCGTGGACACCCACGCACAGTGCTGGCGCCACAGCCTGCCTGGCAGGTGGCTGTAACCTGGACGATAACCGTGGGTCTCACACCTTCACTAACACCTCGCCCAGCCCATTGTCTCCAGCTCGGCCCACTCGGGTTTGCAGCTTCCGTTCAACCTTGTCAGGTCCCAAAGGCAGGAGACGGCCTGGCTTCACCCATCGGGTATAATCGAGCTAAGAGACCACATCCCTTCCGCCAAGCCTCTCCCGAGATATTAACGCAACGCTGGGCACACGGAATGCTAGGTTTCTCTCTTTGCACAACCCATTCCTTTCTTCACCCTCAACTGCAACTCCCTTTCTCTCCCACTTCTTCCGCCTTCGGGAGGGATGGTAGGCTCGGCCGCTGTGCTGGTCCACGTCATGGGCACACTTCACATCAGCTGGCTGCAAACTCCAAGGGCCCGTGACCACCCTCAGGTTCGGTAATTCTCTAGAACGACTCACAGAACTCAGGAAAGCGTCTTGCTTCTTTTCCCAGTTTTATTATAGCAGAAGGCTACAAGTCAAAGTGAGCCAATGGGAGAGATGCAGGAGACAGAATCCAGGAGCATCTGAGGATGGGGTTCCGGTCACGCTGTCACTGTCACGTCCCAGATGGCATGACCTCCTCCCAGGCTCGATGCATGATGACCCCACGGAGGGTCATGCAACAGGGGGGGGCGCTCACCGGAGCCGTTGGAGTTCAGGGGCATGCGAAGTCCCCGCACAAGGCGGCTGCGCCACTAACGATTTCACCCGGAGCATGTGGTCCCAGTGGAGGGGCTGCCGTGGCAGGTGCAACGGTGCGCGCGTTTGAAAAATGTGAGAGAGCCGTGCTCATAAAGACAGCGGAACTGGCCGGTTCCTGCCACATTGTATTGGCCTGCAGAGACAGGGACAAAGAGATGTGGGGCTGTAAACAGGCAACCGCTGAGGGTGAGGCGGAGCCCTGCAATGGCGGCTTGCATCTGCAGGGGGAGGACAGGCACACCTAAGTGGCACGCTGGAGACCTGGTTGGTTGTGGGAGTCACGGAGCCCCAGGGACATTTGCTGCTTAGCCGAGAGCAGTCATGGGAACCTAAGGGCCCCAGGGTGAGAAACCCAAGGCCCTGAAAATGGAGGGAGCATCTGGGCGTTTGACCCTCTGGAGATGCAAAGGGGGCTGGCCGCTACCCCGCGAGGCAGCCCAGCCCCCTTGGGGACTGCCCTCCCCTCTCCCAGCTGCCAGGCCAATAGCTAGGGTTAAATCCCAGCATCACCGGGCAGGAGATGTGCTGGGCTTGATGGAGAAGGAGAAGGACTGCACACCCAAGAACTGAAAACTGTCCGGCAGGTGCTGACCAGAGAGCCCCTGCAATGGGTGCTTGGTCAGCAGAGCCAGAACGAAAGGCTGGACAAGCAGGACTTCACCGACTTCGGGGAACTTTTTTGGGGACCTGGGATTTGACACCTGGGTGAGGAACCTAGGTCTCTCTTCGCGGCCTGGACAAAACTGATGGCTGATTCTGGGTGGTCACAGAAGCCGAGCTTTGAGTGGGGCCGGAGCAGGAAAGGGGGCCTCCCACTTGGGCCAGATGTGTTCATCTGGGCCCTAGAGGAGACCACACGACTGACCACAGGCACCGTGTGGCCGTGCGTCTGGAGCCACTCCGTGCTGGGTGTGTCAGACCCACCGACTCATCAGGTTGGATGAGTCCATGACGGTGTAAGACAGGAACAGGGGTAAGACTGAGCGGGAGGCACAAGTGGGCTTCCCGAGCAGGCGGTTTAGACCCTCCATGTCACCTATGCTCCAAGCCTGTCCCCTTTGCCATGTGGCAGCTTCTCTACAGCGGCTGAAAGAGGAAGAAAATGCCAGAGCTTGGTCCAAGGAATGGTCAGCTCAGTACGGGTGCAAATTGGAAATGGATGCACCTGTGTAACGGCCACATCCAGAAACGACCTTGAAAGACAGTGGACAGGGAGCGTCTTCCCAGTAGGTGGCGCTGTGGGCAGCGTCCCAGCCAGACACTTTGTGTGGAAGAAGGTGAGGTGAGACTATGGGGGGTGGCCATCGACGGACCATCTGGCCGGAGGTCTAGACACAGAAGGGCGGGGTGACTGGAGACAAGGGTTCTGGGCAGAGGCCTGTGGGTGGAGAGGTGGAAGTGGGCACAGGCGTGAACGTGTGCGCGTGACACGTTAATGCCGACCAGTGAGCGTCTACCAGGCAAGGATGATGGCCGGCCGAGAACAAAATGGTTCATCCGGGTGATGTTAGCCAGTCTTCAAGACTGGCCACCCCAGCTGGGCACACAGTAGAGGTCATGTGCCTCTGAGCACAACAGGGACGGACACTGAGCCCCCGTTCATCTCTCTTCCACGAGGAGACAACAGACCGCTTGGCAGCCAGGGGACTCCGCTGGCCCCCTTCCGTTCTGGGACAGATGGCCAGTCAGCAAGAAGCGTGGTCTGGGGGCTCACAGAGCGTGTGGCCCTCCACCGTGCAGGGGAAGAGCTGAGACGCTGGCCCACGACCGCGGGACCCAGGGGTCACACATGTGCCACGTGACTCGGACGCCACCAGCCTCACAGAGCATGGGAACGGCGTTCTAAAGTGCGGGTGGAGCTCCAGCTGGAGGGGCCAGCCTTTGGGGTGTGGCACGTCAAGTCCGAGACCCACCTGTCTGACACTGTGTCCCGAAGGAAGGACCTGGGATCCAAGCCTGCCACTCAGTGGTTCTGTCTTCCTGTCCTTGCGGCTCGGGACTCCCTAGGGTTGGAGGCCCTGGTCCCTACAGGGGAGCACACTTTTCCCAGGGGCAACGGCAAAGGTCCCATCAGCCTACCTGTGACAGCCACTGCCCAAGCGGTTTGGTTGCCTCCTATGCCCGGGACGAGTGGGTGAGGACTGATGGGGTGGTTGACCCTGGTCAGCAGAGGGGGCAGGGCTGCTGTGACACGGTGGGGCAGGGGTGGGTAGTGAGGAGCCCCGACCACCTCAGGAGCTCTGCGCTACTGGGCCTATAAACAGACACACACAGCAACCCCAGACAGCGGAAGGCACGACAGTCAAGGTGTGAAATGGCAAGCTATCACAGGATGGGGTTTGGGTCAAACCACCAGATGAGCCCCCAACTTTTGAAAAAGGTGTGCGGGGACTTTTTTGATGGCAGAGGGAGGAGGGGATGAGTGTCAGCTGTCCACTCTGGGTCAGCTCCGGACCCTCGGTGGAGAGGGAGGGCACTGTGAGGCTAACCTTACACACCTCCAAGTATGCGTGTGTAAGTGAGCCAAGACCCCAGCTGCCACACTTTTTTTCTTTAATGTTTATTTATCTTTGAGAGAGAGGGAGAACAAGTGGGGAGGGGCAGAGAGAGAGGGAGACACAGAATCTGAAGCAGGCTCCAGGCTCTGCTGTCAGCACAGAGCCTGACACGGGGCTCGAACCCACGAACTGTGAGCCGAAGTTGGACGCTCACCAGACTGAGCCACCCAGATGCCCAAGCTTTGCAAGCTGTTGCCATGTTTTGAGAACACACACTTCCCAAGGGATTCTCCCCGCTAGGGGCTGGGCTTTGCAGGGGTACTGAGGCAGGTGCCTGCCTAGCAGACATTCTCTGATGGATGGCCGACTGTGGACAGAGGACCCCCAACAGTCCTGCCCAGCTTCCTTAGACTGACGGCATCGGGGATGCTTCCACTCAGTGCCTCCCCCTCCCTCCCCCTCCCCCGGGGTCCTTCCCAGACCTCTCCCCATTCTCTCTCCCAGGCACTTCCCCTAACAAATGCCTGGCACATTTAATCCCATCTGGGCGTCGGTTTTAGAGCTGAATTTGTGCACACACACAGATGGAAGGTGCTGAGGAGGTGAGAGTTACCCTGTGATGTCATCTCTGTTGCAAACTGATCCCAGCAAAAAGGTTCAAGGGACCAGGAGAGAGACTAGGTTTACACTGGGGTTTTTGGATTACGTGAGTCTGTGAACCCCTTTCTGCATAAGCCGGTTTAGGTTGGGGTTTCTCTCGTTCGCCATTGAGCAGACTGTGTGGAAATCAGGGCTGGGAGTGTGGTGTTAGAAAGGGGAAGCCCTAAACGTGGAGCTGGCTGAGTGACGGGGAGAGGGGGTGCTCTGCTGTGGCCCAGAAGATGGTACTTCTTGCTGGCTGGTGGTGGAGAAGGCGCTGGACAGTCCGCCTGCTATATCATCCAAGGTCTTAGAAGGAAAAATAAGGAGGTCAGATAGCACTGGCCACCCCTTTCTGCTGTCCTTGCGATCCCACAGCAAGAGACAAGCTGAGCTTGAAGTTGATCTCATCAGAAAGTATCCAAGGGTATACGAATGTGATGGGGATTCTTGGGGCTGTTCTCTGGCCTCTTTCCACCATGGACATTGGGTGTGTAGGGTGACTTACGCATGAGGAGTGACACCCACATTTCACGGCCACCAGTGAGCTGAGGCCTGGACCCGGTAATGCTTGGCTTTGCTGCTTTTGATTGATGTGTGAGCGTGTTTGGGAGTTCACAGTGGGAGGGAGGCACCTATGGAAGCTGGGAGGCCAAAGGGGTGGACTTTTCAGGGCATCTGCATTTGCCCGTGCAGCACCAGACCCTGGCATTGAGCACAGCACCTCACTTTCTGTTTGGGACCCCCTGCCCACACCTTGGGGTCCATCCATGCTCGGCCTCGGCTGATTAGCACCTGTGTTCCTGCTCCCGTGATTGGTTCCGGGGTGGGCCCCTGATGCAGTCTGAGAGGCACAGAGGTGCTGTGAGACCTTTCTGGGAGTCCTGGGCTCCCCTTGAACCTGAGGGGTCATCAGGCCTGGAGCCGCGGTCCCCAGGATGCCGCGGATGAAAAGCTGAGGCAGGAGCCACAGTCCTGACGGCAGCCCCCGAGCCCTGAGCCCCACCCGGCCTGCGGTCATAGTGGCCTTTGAATTTCTCTTTGTTAACTTTCTTTTCCGTGTGAGCTGGTTTGGTTGAGTTGTCCGTCCAATGCACCAGGAAAATCCAGCGGGATGCAGTAAAGAGTGGGGAAGGGTGTGCCAGGCAAAGGGAACGGCATATGCAAACCTACTGAGACAGGCACAAAGGCTGACATGCTGGAGACTTGGTGAGAAGTGCAGGGAACGACCGGAGCATGGATGAGGAGGCCTTGGCTAGGGCAGTGGGGGCTGCTGAAGCCCTGCAGGGTGGCGACAGGGCCACTTTTGTGTTGTACAGACGTCCCTCTGGCTGCGGTCTGGAGAATGGATTACGGGTGTGAGGGCAGCTCCTTAGAGGGGTACATCCCTCTGGGAACGGCAGCACCTCATTGGGTTAGGGCCCTTGGACCTGGTCGCATCGCTCCAGCCCTGTCTCGTGTCCAGGTCCCTGTCTTCCTCTCCTCTGGGACCAGCCAGCGGCTCATTCATCACACTAGCCAGGCCTGCTGGAACTGTCTTAACCCAAACTGGTGACTTCCGAGCTCCTGTTTATGTTTTCTGCTCTTCTGCACTCACTCTGCCCCCCAGACCCTGGGGATGGGCAGTGGTTCATGGCTGTGTGTCAGGTGGAACCCAGCCACCCTACACACACACACACACACACACACACACACCCCAGATCTTCCAGGGGGCCCTCGCCTGCCCCATGCCCTCCCTGCTGAGGCTTCCTAGTGCCTCTGGGGCCCAGCTGTGCTCCACCTTCCTGCCGTCTCTGGGCAGAGCCAACCAGAGACAGAGACACCCACAGCCATGGGGTTGGGGGGTGTCTGTGCTGATGCACACAGTCACAGCACTCACCTCCTTCCTGGGACCCACGAGGGATGGCTGGCGTGTCCATGCACAGAGGACCCTGCAGGGAGCACCAGGGCCACTGGCCTTTCTGTTGCACTGGTTTTCAGACTTGGGGCGGAGGGCTGGCACTGACCCACATGGGTGTCCCTGGGGTTTGGGTCTGTATCCCCAGCCTGCCCCTCCGGCCCTCCATCCTGATGTCCTTGATGTGTATCTCTGTGTCAGGAGGAGCTTAGAAAATGAGTACTGTGACTTGGTGTGTGTGTATTTTTTAAATAAGACTTTTATTTAAAATTTTTAAAAATGTATTTATTTTTGAGAGAGAGAGCACGAGTAGGGAAGGGCAGAGAGAGAGGGAGACACAGAATCAGAAGCAGGCTCCAGGCTCTGAGCTGTCAGCACAGATCCGGATGTGGGGCTTGAACTCACGAACCGCGAGATCATGACCTGAGCCAAAGTCAGATGCTCAACCGACTGAGCCACCCAAGCACCCCAAACCCTTTATTTTAGAGTAGTTTTAGATTTATAGAAAAAGTGCAAAGATAGTGCAGTTCCCACAACCTTCCCACCCAATTTTCTTTATTGTTAGCATCTTACACTATTCTACACATTCGTCATAGGGAATGAGCCAACATGGAGATGCTTTTATGAACTAAAGTCCACTGCTCATTTCAGATTTTCTTGGTTGTGAATAGTGCCACCCAGGATACCACCTTACCGTAAATCGTGGCTCCTCTTGGCCCCGATAGCTTGTTGGACTTTCATTGTCTGATGTTTTCCTCATAATGCCCCGGGGACAGTGGAAGGTCCGTGGAAGGGACCATGGGAGGAAGGCTCCAGATGCCACACCATATAAAGAATGCGTGCTGTCAACGTGACACACCACTGTTGGTGTTGACCTTGACCACCTGGCTGATGTACGTTACTTTTTCCCTCTCCCCCTGCCGCCTTCTTTTGTGACGGTCTCATGTTATAGACGGACTTTGGTTGCTTAATTGCTTTGCACTCAGCCCCATTTTAAACTGTCCCCGTTGTTGCTGTGTGCACCTGGCCTGTTGCTGCAGAGCCCCCCCCTTCACCCGGTGACAATGCCCAGGCTGGCCCTGGGTACCGGACCCCCCAGACTCGGCCACCATGAATGTCCACATCCTCATGCCCTTGGGGCCGCTTTCACGACTTCTCAGAACATGAAACCGGGAGTGAACCGCAGGTCACGGGGTGTCTGCACCCCTGTTTGGGCCACATTTTGTCACGCCGCCTTCCAGAAAGGCAGCACGTCAGCCTCCTGCAACCTCTGTCCCCACGGATGACCTCACTTTCTAACACAGGTTGAGCTGGAGGGTGAGCAGTGTTGTGGCCCCTGTGGGGGTGGGGGTGGGGTGTCTGAGCACCCGACTGGGCATACAAGGTTTGCTTTATCTGAGCCCCTGAGCCCCTGAGTCCCTGAGTCCACAAACCAGGGCCCTGTCCGGTGAGCCAAGGGCCCATGTGCTCCATTGCATGGCTGGCACGGTATTTAGAAAAGCTTTGAGCCAGTGTTTCCCATCAGGTTATAGTTTCCCAGGATAGAGCTGTTCCCTTGAAATATTTTGAATCAGTAGCCCCTGTGGTCCCTTCAAACCTCATGGCGTCTGGAAAGATCACAGTGCTTTTCTCACAGCAAGAGCCAGCCTGCGATGGGCCAGGCAGCCTGGCTGGAGGTGGTAAGTGCCCCATCACAGGAGATGTGCCAGGTGGGCCTGGAGAGTCAGGACTCGGGATGGAGATGAAGGCGGCTCCTTCCAAAGTTTTCGGCTGAGTTCTGGCTTATCTGTGGGGCAAGGGCGCCCCCTTGTGGCTGCGGCCTCAACCCACACTCTACCTCCAATGGAGAGGGATGGATGCTGACCAGCGGGCATGAGGGAAAGGTGTTTTTGATGGCAGGGAGGACCGTGGTACCACATGGGACACACTGGAGGCCCTGCCCATGACAGATGTGGCGGGGGGGGAGGGCGTGTCAGGAGCAGAGGCTGGAGTTCTGGGGGAGGTTGGATGGGAAGAGCATTGGATGCTGAGTGAGGAGTGGTCAAGAGGACATGGGCTGGGTGGTGCCCTGACTTTGGGAGAGTGGTCAACCCTCCCTTTGGGCAGGTGTGTCCCATACCCCAAGGCTGTGGTTGCCCTGGGATCTGCTCCTTTGCGTCACCTGTGGGACCAAGAATTCCCACCCATAAGAATCTTCCTGGTAATGGACTTATTACCTGGCCGGGCCTGGGTTGCCATGGATGGGGCCACTATTGACGGCCAGGTGATGGCCAGGTGCTTTAATGGCAGAACTGTGGGCAAAGTGCACCACCCAGAGAATGGACGTGCCTTGGTTCCACCAGCATCTCCCCAGCAGCAGCTCTGCATTGCTAAGATTTCACTCCTCCCCCTCTACAATCAGAAGGGAAGGCTTTTGTTCCTATTTTACAGAAGTGGAAACTGAGGCTTAGGACATGTGACTTGCCGAAGGTCTCACAGAGACTGAGACCCGTTTGTGCCTGACTGCAAATGCTCAGGGCTCTGGAGAACGAGAAGACAAGTGACAGACTGGGAGATAAAATTTGCTAAAGATATCACTGATAAAGGACTGTTATCCAGAAAACACCAAGAGCTTTTAAACTTGACAGTAAAAAAATGAATAATCTGATTTAAAAATGGACAAAAGCCCTGAACAGACACCTCACCAAAAAAGATATACAGATGGTAAATAAGTATGTGAAAAGATGCTCAACATCATGTTTTTAGGGAATTGTAAATTAAAATGAGATACCACTATACATCTAGTAGAATGGCTGAAATCTAGAACACCAACAACACCAAATACTGGTGAGGATGTGGAACAATGGGAACTCCCATTTGTTGTTGGAAGGATTGGAAAATGGTGCAGCCACTTTGGAAGACAGCTTGGCAATTTCTTACAATCCTAAACATACTCTTACTGTATCATCCAGCATTCACACTCCTTGGTATTTACCCAAAGGAATTGAAAATGTATGTCCACACCGAAACCTGCACGTGGATGGTTAAAGCAGCTTTATTCATAACTGCCTCCAACTTGGCAGCAACTGGGATGTCCTTCAGCAGGTGAATGAGTACGTAAACAGTGGTCCGTCCAGACAGTGGAATTATTTAGTGTAAAAGGAAATGAGCAGTCAAGTCACAAAAGACACGGAGGAACTAAGATACATATTATGAAGTGAAAGAAGCCAGGCTGAAAAGGCTACATAGCGTATGATCCCAACAATGCTGGAAAAGGCAGCGCTATGGAGACCGTGAAAGGATCAGCGGTCACCAGGTGTTAGGAGGGAGGGAGGCATAGGTGGGGAGCCTGGAGAATTTTTAGGGCAGTACAACTACTCTGTATGATACCTCTAACGGGGACACATATCATTATACATCTTCAAAGCATGGGCACCGCCAAGAGTGGTCCTGTGAAGCGTGGACTTGGGGGATGATGTGTTGACGTGGGTTCATGGTTGGGTGTTGATGGTAGGGGAGACCGTGCACATGTAGGGGTCGGGGGTATATGGGAACTCTGTGCTTTCCCCACCGTATTGCCGTGAGCCTAAAACCACCCTGAAAAACAGCCTGTTAGAAACGAAGCCAAAGAAAAACCTCATTGCATTGCACTCCCCAGACTCCAGAAGCTCACAGTCTGGTGGGGAGTTAGACGTAGAAACAGGTACAACTGTTTGCACAGTCACTGCAATGAGGAGGAAGCCGCGGGGGCCTGCGGACCCTTAGAAGGGCTATTACACGGCATCAGAGAAGGCTTCCTAGAGGAAGTGTTGCCTCCAGTGGGTTTTGCCCAGTTACCCAGGCGGAGAAGCAGGGCGGCCATTCCGGGGGTAGGGGAGGAACCAGCTGGCACCTAGTGAGAGGTCTGGGTGCAGAGTGGAGATGCGCGTGCAGCCGTACTCTGGGTGCAACTCCCTAGAGCCTCCCAGATCCCGCCCCGGTTGAGGAGAGGTCGAGGCTTGCGGGGGCTGCTGCCCGCTGAGGGTGCGTGCGGCGACACCTGGCGTTGGCGAGCGGGACTGCAGGCGGCCGCGCAGGCGCAGACCCGGGAGATGGAGCTGGGGCGGCTAGAGGCGCTTCATCCCAGGGCAGAAATCAGAGGGACTGTGACCATGGACCTCTTTTGTTTGTTACCCACCTAATGGGGTTGTAGAGTTTCTTTCCTTGTCCGCACAGACAGCAAACCATAGCAGCACTAGCTGCGTTCACACTACATCTCGGATATCTCAAAGTATCATTTATGCTCATCAGCACTTTGAAATCACGCGGGTGTCAGACCTGCTGCCCGACCGTGCAAACCACTGTGCTAAGAAAGTAGCCCGCTCAGTGCCATACTACAGATTTCTTTTTAGTATTTTGGCGACTATCATTTCAGCCTAATTGGCATTGAAAAACTTAGACTCCTCCATACTGCCAAACACGTTTCTGGCACACACACAAACGTGCATGCATACACAAACACACACATACACAGACACAAACGTGCATGCGTACACACAAACACGTGCGCGCACACACATACAGACGTGCATGCGTACACACAAACACACACATACACATACGCAAACATGCATGCGTACACACAAACACCTGCACATACACATACAAACGTGCATGCGTACACACAAACACGTGCACACACACAAACATGCATGCGTACACACAAACACTTGCACATACACATACACACAAACGTGCATATGTACACACAAACACGTGCACACACACATACATATAAACGTGCATGCATACAGATAAACACATGCACACACATATACACGAATGTGCATGCGTACACACACGTGCGCACACACATACAAACGTTCATGCGTACACATAAACACGTGGGGACATACACAAACGTGCATGCATACAAACACCTGCGCACATAACATACACAAATGTGCATGCGTACACACAAACACATGCACATACACATACACAAACGTGTATGTGTACAAACACAATGTGTACACACAAATGTGCACGTGTGCACTCAAACACGTACAGACATGTGCATGTGTACACAGAAACAACATGTGTACACACAAGCACATGTGCACAAACACGTATACACAAACGTGCATGTGTGCACACATGCATGTACACAGACACCACACATGCACACAAACATGCGTATTCTCACACAAAGACGTGCACACACAAATGCGCGTGTGCACGCACAACACGTGCACCCAGATTTGCACACGTACACACACACTCAGTTGAGAAGCCTTCTCAAGAAGATAGGCGACAGCAGCGAGTGTCCAGCATGAGGTGGCTGTGCACATAATCTGTCATCTAGATCTGTCCACTTGAGAGAGACGCTCCACTAAGTTAGGGAGGGCCAGCAGGTGTAAATGGACTCTCACCAGCTCACGGGCTCCCCTCCGTCCGGGGCCTGCAGTGTGTGTGTGTGTCAGTGGTGGCGTCTGTACTTGAGTTTCTGTGGCCGATGGCAACTTGGCAGGGAGCCTCCAATGTGGGGGGTCCACCACTGCTCTGCTAGCAGGGGTGGGAGTTGGGGGGGCATTCTGATCTCTGGCCTGGGTTCTGCCAGCCGCCTGGCCTACAGCCCCTTGTTTGGCCTGGTCATTCTGGCCCCCGGAGGAGACCTTGCCTGGGGGGTTCCCAGGGCTAGCAAGTGGTCTGGGGGTCGGGCCTGCCCTGCCTCCGCTGAGAGAGGAGGGGGGCTACAAGTGGAACCTTCTCACCTCAGGAAACTCATCCTCCTTGACATGACTGCTCCCATTTTACAGATGTGGAAACTGAGGCCCAGAGAAGTTGAATATTTTGCCCAGGGCTACACAGGTTGTCTAGTCCTGGATGACGAGGGGCAGGATACCTGGTCATTTGAGCCTCAGCCACCTTCACCTGCCATCAGGAGATGTCTGAGGCTGACCTAGCAGAGGAGGCCCTCAACTTTGGTCTCCCCTGTGTAACTCCCACCATGACTCCCCACTCCTCGCAGCATCAGGTCCAAGTTCCACAGTCCCGCGCTGTGGACCCTGATGCCTCCAGCCTCATCACACATCCCTCCCCGTCTGTTCCCTGCGCTCCAGCTACCCTTCCCAAACCCCTCCAAGCGCCTTCACGCCTCCATGCCTCCACTGTTCTGTTTCCTGTGCTGGGAGTGCCTGGCGAACTCCTACTCATCCGGACTGCCCACACAGAGCTGGCACCTCCTTGCTCTGCCCCCCCTGCCCTCGCACATCCTTGCAGGGTAGCCCATAAATCTTGGGATTTATGCTGATAAACAGCACGTCTGCGTCCCCGGCACTTAGCGCCAGGTGCAGCGTAAGTAGGCACTCACGAATGTTTGCTGAGTGAATAAACAGACGTGTTTGTGCACTCCCCACCCCCATAAGCTGCTGGAGAGAAAGGCTGGGGCCTTTCCAGCAATTCAGGTGCTCATCCGAGTTTGTCCAACTGTCCCGGCTGAAGGGAGGAGCAGGGCTGAGCGGTGGTGACAGCGGCAGTTGGCGGGGCTTGTCTGTGGCACTGCCCCCCAGTGACTGAAGCGTCTGCGCTAGGTTCCTGTGTGCATGCACCAGTGGGGCTCGGCCCTCGGTGGCTCTCTCTCTCTGCCCTCAAAGGTCAGTGCTGGGCGAGGCCTCATCCTCTCCTCCATCCATGTATCAGGTCGGAAGCTCAAGGCTGGTCCGGCCTGACTGGGGCCAAGGTTTACGAACCCGTCCTCCCCACCCGAGCTGCTCTGACCCTGTGAAACATGCCAGGAAGGGTGGGAACAGGAAGGGGACAGTGGGTCTCCGCGCCGGCCCCGGGGCGCTGTCAGCCGTGTCAGGATTTATGCCTTGATGTTCCCACCCCAAGAGCTGGTGCGGTGGGCTGTGCTGAGCCGTCCCTGGGGGGGCCAAGCAGGAGCTGGCCAGGGGGCGGGCCGGAGGTGCAGAGGCATCCGGAAACAATGGTCCCCCTGCAGACCGGGCCCAAAGTGAGCACAAGTCACCCTGTCAGTGCTGTGGGATGAGCACTCACCGGGCAGGCCCACCCGGGAGCCGTGGTGAGAGGGGAGTACCAGCTGGTGGGGCCTGCAGCCAGTCCAGCCTTGGTCCCGCTGAGAGACAGTGGCTAGGACACCCCGCCTCCGTGGGCCTCAGTTTCCTCAAGCGTGACTGGTATGAGGGAGTAGCACCCACTGGGCCCTCGGACCGTGTGTGCCCACGGACGTGGGTTGAAGTGAGCACCTGCAGGGCACCAGCAGTTTGCGTCTGTCTGGTGGGCCCTTCCCTTCTTGTGGTACCAGCTACACTGTCCACTTTGGGGGAGCTCCCGCCATCCACACATTCTCAGCTAGACCGCCCCCCTGCACTCCTTCCCACCCATCCCTCCAGGCACAGTGGTGGGGGGAGGGTCAGAGAGGAAGCCTCCTCAGCAGGGGGCCTCAGGAGCCTGTGGCAGCACAGATGGTCAAGAAGTAAGGGGAGAGGTTTGCTGGCCTCAAACTGAGTTCCAGAAGTCACAGTGGGAAGCGTGGGGGTGGGGAGGGGATGGCAAGCCTGCATTTGGATTTGAGGGTGCAGGGGAGCTGACACCAATGGTCAGCCAGTTGCTCACTTAGAAGCCCGGAACCGTGGGGCGCCTGGGTGGCTCAGTGGGTTAGGCATCTGACTTCGGCTCAGGTCATGATCTCGTGGTTCATGGGTCTGAGCCCCGTGTCGGGCTCTGTGCTGACAGCTCAGAGCCTGGAGCCTGTCTTCGGATTCTGTCTCTCCCTCTGCCCCTCTTCTGCTTGTGCTCTGTTTGTCTCTCTCTCACCCCATACTTACATCTAAACCATCAGTGAGTCTGCCTGCTGGACCCTCAGAACATTCCAGAACCCAGCCTCTTCTCTAGCTTCTACTTCTCACTAACCCCCCACATCCAATCACAGGCAATTCCTTCCCTCGTCAATCCTCAGGACACTTCGGAACCCAGCCGCGCCCCCTGCCCGTGCTGCTCCCAGTCTGGCTCCAGCCCTATTATCTCACATGGAGCCCTGCACCTGCCTCCCATCCACACCCCTCCTGTCCTTGCCACCCTTTCTCCTCAAAGCTGCCAGAACATTTATTGTAAAGAGCTTGCCTGTCCTCAATTCCTCCCACCTCCATGGTTTCCCATGGCCCCCAGGATAAATGTAAACTCCTTACCATGGTCTGTGAGACCTCTGAGCTCTGGGCCCTGCTCCCCTCTCTGACCTCATCTCCTTCACTCTCTTTCCACATCCCCAACTCTCCTGAGCTTACATGGTATGTTCCCACCTCAGGGCCTTTGCACTTGCTGTTCCGTCTGCCTGCAACATTGTTCCCAGGTATTTATAAGACTCCTTCCCTCCCTTTATCGGCTCTTTTGTCAGCTGCCACCTCCTCATGGAGGTCCTCCCTGACCTCATATATCTAAGGTAGGTCCCTACTCCCTCACCACCTATCGTCCCCCACTGTGGTGTGATGAGTGCTATGATGGGGATGGGCTGCGGGAGACTCGGAGCAACCTTCCCCTCAGTTTCCCCATCTGTACCCTGAGGCCGGGGCTCTCCCTCTCCAGCAGCCTGCTAGCATGATGCAGGTAATTCCGAGTCCTCGCTTTGTCCTGAAGAGAGGTTGCCATGGAAACAGAGGTGCTGGGCTCCAGCAGAGGGAGCACTAACCTCCCTTTGTTAGATCCAGGGAGGGCTGCCTTCTGGGGGCCCCCACCTGCTGCTGGGTTTCGGGAAAGAACGCTGCCTGCCGTCTGTGCTTGCTGAGGGACCAGTGCCCAAGACAGGGGACCGCCACTCTGGCCATCCTCCTTGCCCTGTCGTCTCGGGTGTGAAACAGATGATGAAAGGTCCGAGAGTACTGCAGAAAGTGGTGGAGGGACAGGGGCCCAGGAATCCCAGGACAGTGGACCACAGGCATGTCCCAGCCCACTGGGTTCAGGTGCTCCATTCCCCCGCCCTTCTCTGTGCCCCCAGCCCTGGCATTTCCATCTGCACAAAGCTCTGCTTTAAGAAAATCAACGCTGAGCCCACCTCCCTGCTCCAGCGCCCCCTGGGGCACAATGTGGGCTCAGCTGGGGTGGGCGTCACTGGCCAAAGTGACAGCTGTCAGCAGGACCGCATCTGAAGACATCCCTTGGGCTTCGGCTGTCCCCTCAGGCCTGCAGGAAGGGAGGGCCCGCCTGTTGGGCACAACTGATTGGCGGGGAGGTTGAACCCCTGCCCATGCCCCCCCAGGACAGAGCTGCGGCCGGAAGGTCCGTGACCTCTGGGCTCGGGGGTGTGGTCGCTGTCTTCCGGTCTGTCTGGCTGCTGCCCAGGCCTGGAAGTGGTGAGGGTGGGGGTTGGGGCAGGGGGTGGGGGAGGAGGGGCAGAGGACAGGAAGCCCAGGGCTCTGTTGAAGGACCCGCCCCCTCTGTCAGGTGGTGAGGCCCAGCCCTCCAGGGAGCCGCTGACTCCTGCCAGCCTTGTCCCTGAGCGGCTCCCAGCCGGGCCTTGAGCGCCTCTCCCCTTCCCGGGGCGCGCCCCTGCCCCGCCGCCGCCCAGGGCATCCCCGCTCCCCGCTGGCCCCTCCTGCAGGAAGGGCCTCAGGCGCCCAAGGCCAGAGTCGGGCGCCGTTGGAGCCAGACGCCGCCAGGAGGCGCTGCGGTGCCGTGGGAAACGCGTGCCGGGAGCCCAGGCTTTGTGGGTAGCGGGCTTGGCCTTGAGGGTCTCGCACTGTTCCCCAAGGTCGGGGTTATGTGGGGTCCCACTCTCCCCTCGGTCTGGCCACTCTCCACTGCCCATGGGGAGGCTGATGGGGCCTCTCAGAGTCCCCCCCCCCACCCCCGGTGCCTCTGTGAGTGGGCTGGGGCTGGAGGTTGCCAGGGCAGGGGCCCCAAGCCCACCCTGGGTTGCCCCTTCTCAAGGAAGCGGCTGCCCAGAGGCAGTTAGAGACTTTGGGGCATCTTGGGTCACTTCTCTGAAGGGCATGGGCACTCAAGCGCTGCTGTTTTCCCGGAGAGGGAAGGCTGAGATGATGGGGACGTTGGATTAAGGAGGTTACGCTCCTGTGTCTGTGACACGGCAGTTTTCGGATCTCGGCATCAGAACTCCGGACCTGGTGCGGGCTGGCTCTTAGTATGGTGTAGAGTGGTGAGGAGCACAGGCCCTGGAGCCGGGTCCTGGGTTCGAATCCTGATATTGCCAGGGGCCCGCTCTTTGTGGACAATTCCCTTAACTTCTCCCTGCTACAGGTTCCGGGCCGGCGAGCCGGGGTTGATGACAGTACCAGCCTCTCAGGGCTGCGGTGAGGACGGAAGGAGGCAGTGGCGTTTTGCCTCTATGAGGTGGGAATTATTATCACTCGTGACTTCATGTTTGACTCACGCCCGGAAACCCAGACACTTAGAGCTGGAAGTACAGAGCATCGGGGGGTCGGGAAATGTGGATGGGTGAGCCCTCGTGGCTGGAAGCATCCAGGAGACCTTTGGCCCCAACTTCCCCTTCTGGGGAAGAAAAGGAAACAGACAGGCCCCAGCGGGTCGAGCTGCAGAAGGCAGAGTGTGTGCCAGGCCACAACTGTGAGCAGCCAGGTGGTGTGGGCAAGCTGCTGGGCACTCCGAGACTCAGTCTTCCCACCTGTAAAATGGGACACAGACGCCTCTCACATCAGGGCTGAGAGGGCATGCCCAGGATGGGGCATGGAGCACAGTAGGTATTCAACAGACCCGGGTGGCTGCCTGCCCCCCCACCCAGCTTCATCACATGATGAGAGAGGCTTGTATAGGAGGCCTGGGACAGGTTGTCCCCCGCCATCCAGAAGGGGACAGTGACAGCCTGAAGGGTGCTGGGTGGGTGGATGACGGTTGCTCTCAATGCCACTGGCTGTCCCTCTAGGCCTGTGCACAGCCCCTCTCCCAGCCATCTATCCCTTTTACCTGTAGAGGCCGCCGTTCCCTGAGCCGCGGACAGAGGGTGGCAGTAGTTCAGGGGGAGGAAGGCCCTACTAGGAGGTGGTGGTTCGGAGGGGAGACAGACTCAAGAGCAGTGACATGGGGGCTCCCGGGTACCAGGAAACTTTGTGTCCATTCTCGCTAGCCCCTCACTGTACCTGAGAGAAACTGAAGTCAGAGGTAAGGGACTTGCCCAAGGTCACATGGCCCGAAAGAGGTGGGTAGGCCAAAGGTGGCTGAGCCTATATGTCTCTTCCATGATCAATATCCAGGCCAGATTCATTTCTGCGAACCTCTCCGTACCAGTGTGACACAGCATGGCAGGGCATGACTGCGTCTGTCAGGCCACATTACCGAAGATCTATGCCTGCAGTGAAGGAGATGTTCAGCTCAACTTTGCTCTTCTCTGAGCTCCCTGCTTCCTGTGCTCAGGTCCAGACCCTTTGGTGGATTCTGAGATGCGCAGTGACCCCTGGAGACCCCTTCCTGTGAGAAGCGGCTTAGCTAGGACAAGTGCGGCCTCAGGGGTCCCAGCTACTGTCCCTAATTCTCTGCATGATTGTCCTGGGGCAGGAGGGGCCAGGAGGTCTGTGGGTAGGGCTGGGACCCTTAGGAAGACAGGACCTAAGCTTGTGGGTGCGTGCTCCATTTTAGTCACAGCTGCCCCATAATGGGGGTGAGCAAGTTGAAATGGCCACTGGAGGGGAACGTTCATGCAGTCCTTTGTTCAAAAGTCATTATTGAGCACCTACTGTGTGCCAGACAGTGGAGCTGACATTATTTTGCTGGAGAAACGGACAGTCCACAAATAAATTTAGAATGTGATGGCAGGTGGTGCCAAGTAGGAAGGTGGACAGAAGAGCAGGGTCGGGGGCAGAGCAACAGTGTGTAGGAGAGAGGTGGCACCGTAGGGCCGAAGCCCGAAGGAGGAGATGATGGCCAGGTGGAAAGGCAGCGTAAGAGTGTTCCTGGCCCAGGGGCCTGCAGGGCAAAGGCCTGGAAGTAAGAATGTGCTGGAGTGCCTGAAGCGGGGTGAGAGAGACCCAAGAGAAGGGCTGTGCCCCACACCCCAGCCCCCCTGCCTTCTTCCCAGTCCCGCCACCCCTTTTTCACTCAACCCATCTTCCAGGACCCCAAAGTTGCATGGCAGTGAAAGGCTGCGTCAGCTCTATTTGGCCACACGGGGGCAGCAGAGAACACAACTGGGAGGGAATGAGGAGGTAGAGGGGGGTGTCGGGCAGCAGCGGGGGGCTGGGGACAGGGCCTTGCATCTCTGTACGGGTCCTTGCCACTTGCTTTGGGCAACTTGCTTACACCCCGAGCCTCACTTTCCCCATGTGGAAGATGGAGATGATGGTAAGGCTGTGATGTGTGATGTGGGAATCCTGTGCAAGGCAACTTACCTTATAATGCATGCCGGGTACTCAGCACTAACTTGTACCCCGCCAAGACTGCCTGTCCATCTGACAGATGGGGACCCTGTTGTCAGCCTGGCCAGGGCCACCCTGTGGCAGACACAGGACTAGAGTCTGAGATGCAAGCTTCCTGGTCACAGCTTATCCTGGCCTGCTCTAGCACCTGCCCCTTCAAGGCCCCTGTCCCAGCCTCTCACCCAGCCCTGGACGCTTCTGGAGCACCCCGGCCCTGCCCTGCATGCACACTCCCTGCGGGTGGCAGGTAGCCAGCTCTGACAGAGGGAGTGCTCCTGGAAGAGGGAGCTTGCTAAGGTGGGCGCTTCTTAGGCTGTGAGTCCTGAGGTCCCTTTTTCTTTCCCAGCCTCCCCTGTGCCCAGTGGTGCCAGAGGAGAGAGCTGTGATGCATGCAATGCTCCGTGCTTGGAAACCTGCTCCTTTAGTCTTTGAGTTCTTAGAATTTTCCATCAGAAGGGGGCTCACTCATTTCTGGGGGAGCCCAGAAGGGAGCGCCCTGATGTTGATGTCCTTGAGGGTTCATGAGGTGTTCCCAGAGGGTTTGGCCAGCCCAGGGAGGCAGAGAAGAGGAGGGGGTGTCGGGGAGCAAGTATCATGCCCACTCCCTCCCAGCGGGGTGAAGACCTTCTCTCAGCAGTGCCCTTGTCCCCTTGGCGTGGAGGGGAAGCCACTTTCCTGCACCCCTCTCTCTCCTCGCCCTTGTGAAACACCCACAGCCCACTTGGGATAATTCCTCCGAAACCTCGAATACCTCCAGCGTCTCCCAGGGTATTTTTCTTGTGGTTAAGGTGGTATTTACAGTGAAAACAGCTATTGAAGCAAATCGCAGAAATAATGTCAGTGTTTCCACTTTTGACAAAAATGGGAAGGCAGGTGGTTTCTTGTCTGTGATAAGCGCATCTGCTCCTGCAATAATTACTATTTGAGATAATTATGAAAAAGAATTTAAATACTTAAGGCATGCACAGGGGCCAGGACAACTTTCTTTCGCTTTATTCATAATTTCTCCTGCAAGTTGGAGTCTTGTCTTGACGAGGGCCACGGGAGGAGCACTGAAGGCGGGGGGCCAGTCAGTGCTCAGACCCCATGGCTGGGGCCTGCCGCACGGGCGAGGGGCGGCTGAGCCCCCAGAGGGAGCACGCGCCTAGGAGTTGGGCACACCTGGGTCAAATCTGGATTTGTTAGGGGCACGACTGTGGACAGCTGTCTTTGCACCTCAGTTTCCTGGTCTGTGAAACGGGTCTAATGATTGGGTTGCAGAGTTGTTATGAAAATCAGAGCAGATAATGTACGGGGCACTCGGGGGTTCTGCCAGGTGAACAGCCAGGGCTGGGCATGAGGGGCCTGGCGGCTTCCGCAGTCCTGGATCCAGTGCTTGGGGGGACCCAAGGGATGCCAGGGAAGGGACAGGGGTTGGGCTGGGGGACCTCTGTCTGGTCTTGAGACTTAAGGGAAAGTCAGAACCCAGGAATTGTGGGTTCTGGGGGCAGTGAGGAAAGGGAGACATGGGGGGGAAGTTGCTGGGGCTAGTGAAGCACACATGGAGTCCAGAGAGGCTCACACCAATGCCTGTGATGGAGCCCAGGCCTCACGTGGCCTCCACCCAGGGCCACCTCCGAGGGCCTTGGGACCTCCATGAGTGGAGAT
This sequence comes from Cryptoprocta ferox, assembly GCA_028646485.1. Taxonomy (NCBI): domain Eukaryota; kingdom Metazoa; phylum Chordata; class Mammalia; order Carnivora; family Eupleridae; genus Cryptoprocta; species Cryptoprocta ferox. The sequence goes on from CM053574.1 coordinate 50,522,203, forward strand.
GAGGCAGCGGGCTGGCCTGCATGACCTTGAGGGAAGTGGGTCCTGTGACCCACTCAAGCAGAAATGAGGGACCCGCCCAGGGGGTCACAAGAGGACATGGCCAATGCCTCAGTTCTGTGCTGGCCCTGCTCCGACTCATCATCTGGTGTTGTAGATCCTTGCCTGACCCCGGCCTAGCTTGCCTCATCGATGCAACAAGAGGGTCCGACTGTAAATAAAAGCACCAAGAGCAACAGCTTAAATGAGGAAGAAGTCTCTCTTTCAGGTTTAAGTCTAGAGACAGGTGGTACGGTTCTGGCACAGAGACCTGCCTTCGTAAAACCAAGAAGATCTGGTTCTTGTGGTCCAAGGTGGCTGCTGGAGTTCCAGCCATCACATCTGAGTTCTAAGCAGAAGAACAGAGGAAGGATGGAAGAAAAAAAGAAGGGACAAAGTGTGGGTATGAGATTTCTTTTAAGACAGGCTCCCAGAGGTTGATGCTGGGCACTATTTCATACATCCCAGTGGTTAGCGCCTCATCACATGATCATTTCTAAATGCAAGAGAGGCTGGGAATGAGGCCTTTATCCTGGGAGCCCAGCTGAAGATCAGAGAAAGCAGAGGAAGATGGTGCTTGGGGCTGAGTCTGCCTCAGAACGATCTCATGGGCCTTTGTGCGTGGGCTCACGAGAGGTCTGAGGGTTTGGATACGTACCATTTGCCGTGTCCCAGACTTTAAAGAATAGAACGCAAGCTAAATGGGATTAAACAAGTTTTCTGACTCCTAAGATTCTGAGATTGTAGAATTTCTAAATTGAGCGTGTGTGCATGTGCGTGCGTGCCTGTGTGCCAGGCAGCAGGCCCGCCCCCCCCGCCCTCAGGTAGCAGATTTGGGGCTCTCGGGGGGCAGGGGCAGGGGGTGCCCCATGGTGGACAGCCTCTCTGGGCCCGGCGGGCTGCTCCCTCACTCCTGGAATCCACTCGTGCGGCCTGTCGGCACACGTGCCTTCCTGCACAGGAGGCCTGGGGCCAGGGGTGAGGGGAGGGGGGCGCCAAGAATGCCTGCTCTTTCTAAGTCAGAGCTGTTTGTGCTGACTGCGGAGGTCTGGCGCCAAGGGTCTGCTCGGGCGGTGGGGGGCGCCCGAGAGCAAGCTCCAGTCCCTGGGTGGGGCTGGGAGGGTGGGGTCAGAGCGCAGGAGCTTTTCCACCTGGAGGCCTCCAGGTCTCGTTCAGGTATGTGTTTTACAGCCAGTGTGCAAGACAGTGCTCTAGGGACTGCCCTCGGGGAGCTACAGTCAATGAACAAAACATATTAGTGAATAAAGGGTCTAGGGAGCCTTCCGAGGAGGAACGGGGGTGGCAGTTCTAGATGCCTGGTGGTCAAGGAAGGACCCGCTGAGAGGGGACATCTGGGCAGAGACTTGAAAGAGAGGGAGGAGTGAGCCCAGGGAGCATCTGAGAGAGGGTGCACCAGGCAGAGGGCACGGCCTGGGCAAAGGCCCTGAGGCAGGCATATGCTGGTGTGTCCAAGTTACAGAGCAGGGCCGGGGTGGAACCGGCTGTGTGAGAGGAAGGAGGCAGGGAGTGAGGTCAGGGAGGGCATGGGGCCAGATTGCGCAGAGCCACGGGAAGGACTTTGGCCTTGCTCAGGGTGCGGTGGGAGCCATGGGAGGTCCGAGCAGAGGAGGGTCATGATCTGACCTAGGTTTTCATGCGACACCTCTGGCCGCCGAGGGGAGAATGTAGGTGAGGTGCCGGTGGCTCAATGTCCCCATGGGCTGTCCTCCCTTCCTCAGCAACATAGAGTGTGTCCCATTCTCTCTCCTCAGTCTTCTGTGTTCTGGCCCTCTGCCTTCTCCACAGCCACTGTCCTCGGCTCTCACTGGTCCTTCTCTTGCTTCTGTGTCCTCTGGGCTTCAACTTCCTCAAGGTGGCAAAGGGGCTGCCGTGGTTCCGGGCCGCACGCACTTGCAGGCTTCCTAGCAGAGCTAGGGAAGGTTCTGGCCTTTGCACGGACTGGGCCCTTCCTGCGCCAGTTCTGGGGGGAGGAGGATGCCATGCTCTGATCGGCCTTGCCCTGGGTCAGCCTTGCCCTGGGTCAGCCTTGCTCGGGGTTAGATGCAAGACGGGTGGGATGTCACAGGCCAGCTGAGCTTGGGTGAGGCGAGGCCACCCCTCTCCCCACAGCTGCACCTAAGGCATGTGGCCGTTCTGGGGGCTAGGGCACCGTCCTGGGGATGCATGCCCAGGGCTGCCTGCCACTCGAGCCATAAGCACTAGTGCCCCCTCGCCCCCTGCCTCTGGCTGCTCCTCACCACCCCCCCCTTCTAGCCGACCTGGTGTCTGTATTATTTGCTATTGTTGCCGTGACCAATTACCGCAAACACTGTGGCTCAACACTGTTCTCCTAACAGTGCTGCAGGTCAGACATCTGCAACGGGTCTAATCGGGATGAAACCACAGTGTCAGCAGGCCTCGCTGCTTCTGGACGACCAGGGGAGAAGCCTTTCCTTCCATGTCTTCTGTGGCTGCAGGCAGCCGCCTGCCTTCCTTGGCTGGTGGCTTCCTCCTCATCACCAGAGCCAGCAGCTTCGGGTCTTTCTGTGACTCTGACCGTCTGCCTCCCCTCTTCCACCTTTGAAGGACCCCTGTGTAGCACTGCCTTGACTTTTCCCGGCCACTGCTGGTTTTCCCACCTGTGAACAGGAGATGGGCTGGGTGACATGTCTCTCAGCCTAGGCCCTGAGCTGCAGCCTCGAGCTGCGTTTTGAAGTCATATTGTGCTGTTTCCACCTGGCCCTCCCCAGACCTCCACTTTCCCATCTGTCAAGTGGAGGTCTTAGTTCCTACCCAGCGTCCTGCACAAGGATTCCTGTTACACATGATAATAGTGGCTTCAGTAAGTAAGCATCCAGACTAAAGGGAGAAGGGACTTAGCATTTATGAAGCACCTACTGTTTACCAAGGCCACTCTGTAGGCCAGATTCATCACCCTCTCATCACAATCGGAAACCGAGGCCCAAGGACGCTGTGTGAGCTGCCCTAAGGGGGCGGGAAGCGTAGGGGAGGCATTTGGATTTGAATGCAAGCTGCCTTTCCCACCAACAGTGACACAGCCCAGGTGGGCAGGAGGAGAATCAGTCTGAGCTCCTAGAAGACCCCGGGGCTCACTTCCAGCCCGTGGAGAGTGGCGGCGGGCGGCTCCAACAGGACTTTGTCCGGGAGTGGGAGGCGGGCAGTGGGTCGATGGCCTGGGAGGGGCGGACAGGAAGACAAGGGGGCCTTGGGCCCTGCCAAGACGTATTGATTCCAGGCACCAGGCACTGTGCTGGGGCCCAGCCAAGAGATGAGGTCATGAAGGACGGGACGGTGACACCGGGGGCTGTGGCGTCCCGGTCGATGACGTGATCGCCAGACGTGAGGAATCTCTCTCTGCCTGGAAGACGTAGGCTTTCCCCTTCCTTCTCCTTGACAACCCCCTTGCTCCAGCCCATGGTACCAGGAGGGGGAGGTTTGTGGGCCTCCCTCGCGGTTGCACTGTGTGACCTTGGGCAAGTCACTACCCTGTGGGACTCGCTCTGGGAACACCTCCAGGGGACACTTTGATTAGTCTCCACCCAAGATCCTCAGTTTCTGGAGGGTCGGGCAGGAAGCTTCCTAAGTGCCTGGGAAGGGGTCAGCAGCAGCTTCCAGCAACCATCCACGCTGCCTCAGTTTCCCCACCTAGTCCTTAGGGGCAGGAGGGGGCTCTCTCCCTGGCTGTCTCTGGCCTTACCCCTTATGGAAGCTGGAGTGTGCAGTGGGGAGTTGGAGCCCCAGGCTCTGCCGCCTGCAGGCTGTGTGGCCTCAGGTGAGCTGTTTAACCTCTCTGTGCCTAGTTGCCCGTCTTGAGGCTGTGGCGAGGGCATGTGCTGAGCTGCCCCATGCAGGCGCCGGCATATGATAGGCACTGAGAGATGCCAAGTGCGCAGGTGAACCCGTGGCTGTAAGTGTGCCCTCTTGTCCAATCACGTATCCCCTGGAGTCCTCCTGGCCTGAATTTGGGTCCCGGCTTTAGTGCCGCTTTGCTGTGAGAACATGGGTGGGTCGGCCCCTTTCTCTAAGCTTCAGTTTCCCCATCTGTAAAGTGGGGACAGCAATATCTCCCAGAATGGGTGAGTGGAGACGTGAAGGAAGGTTGCGTGGGGCAAGCGCCCCATGGCACGGCCCCGTAGATAGTGGCCTTGCCCTGCCCTGCACCTGCCCTCCCCTTGGGTCAGCCGAGGGCAGCGTGGGCTCCCCAGGCCCTGGACACTGTCCTGTTGGAGAACCCAGCTGTGGGTCAGCACGTCACCAGAGGGCTGCGGATGGTGGTGGTGATCACTGTATCTTTTACGTCCCCCAGAGCCACAGCCCAGTACTCACCAGCCCTGGACGCCATCCTGGGGACAGAACCACAGAGCCGTGAGTCTCTTCACATTTTAACTCAGGGGACTTGAAGTAATTTGAGGGGAAAACCCCAGATAAACCCAAGGAAGACCAGAAAACTTGCCTGCAGTTTCCTCCTACAGAGCTGGTCATTAGCATCTAGATGATCCCCAGAGACGATCATTTGCATTTCTAGTCTCTTTCGCTGTGGTGATGCATGCACATTTATATTTAGAGAGAAGGGGCCGTGCCACTTTTCATTTTAATGGTGCAGAGCGGGCATCTTTCCGTGTTGGTAAATGTTTCTCTGCAGCATTTCACGTGGCCACACTGTATCTCGTGGCCTTGACATGGGGGACACACAATCAGACCCTCCATCCATACTTAGGTGTTTTCCAGATTTTCCCTGCTATAGTACTTATTCTCCATCACTCGTGACTGAAACTGCCTGGTCAAAGGACATGCATTTTTAATGTTTGATTCTTAATATCAGTTCATATTCCCAGAAGCTGTGTGTTCATTTGTATGCCAAATGTTCTGGGCTTGAAAATGATCTGTGCTGTGTTTTTTTCCTTTTTCAAGCGCAATTTCCCATGCTTTGGAAGAGCTGGTACCACTCGGCGAGGCAGACTGCTTTCTTGGGTATCCTTAATATCAGCCTCATCTCCTCTCACTCTCTGCCTTTTCTAGTACTTTCTAGCCATGCTGGCCACCTTACTGTTCCTTAAACATGTCAGTATCCCTGCCTCAGGGCCTTTGCACCTGCTAGTTCCTCTCTCTGGAATCTCTTCCTTTAGATAGCCCCGATCCATCCTTTTCTTAAGAACTCATATTATATTTCCTGAGAGATTGTCCCCTGGCCATCCTAGTCCATCTCTTTATTGTCCTGTTTATCATCATCGTAGACTGTCACTTTTGCAATTTGTGTCTCTTGTCTATTTGTTTACTTGCTGAAGGTCCAGCTCTTTCAGGAGAACAGCAGGGCACCAAGTAGAAGTAGTGATGGCACCAGCGAGGGTCAGCCTGGAAAAAATTAGCCTTCTCTGTGCCATTCTCTGCAGTCTTGAGAATTAGAATAACTGTGAACTTGGGAGCAAGTGAGCAGTGACCCAAGAGGGGATGCTCTCGTCCTCTTGTTCAGCAGAACAAACACACTCTGGGAAGTTTGAAGGGCGAGCAGAGGAGCTGACTTGGTTTCGTTCTCTGAGTCTCGGTTTCCCCAGCTGTAGAATGGGAATAATGCTTTCTAACCAGCATATATGTGGTAAGGAAAAAGGCGATGATGTATGTCAAGGCCCAGCACTGCATCAGGCACATGGTAGTGAAAACGTGCAGACTTTCTATGCCTGGGGCACTGTTTGTGCCCTTGACATGGACTATCTCATTTAATCCACATAACACCTGTGTAGTGTGGCGTACGTCCCGAACTATCCTCATTTCACAACGGGGCAAGCGGAGCCTGGAGAGGTCATTGTCCAAGGTCACCTGGCTCATGGAGGATGGAACTGGGATTCCACCCCGGAAACTGGGCCCCCTTGTCTAACCCCTGTCTAGCCGTGCAGGTTAAGTGGTGGCAATAAGTTAACAAAGGCAGAATCTAATCTGGCACCTGATGCCCTGGGAGACCTTCTCAATGGGCCTCAGTTTCCCCATCTGTAAAGTAAAAAACACACTTGTGTTTCATGTATTTGTTCATGATTCTTGGGCAGAAAGTAGGATTGAGTTTTGGGAAGCCTCTGGCCGGAGGGGGACTGCAGTCCTGAGCACAGGATAAGGGGAAAGCAAAGGACGGGAAAAAATGCTTAGAGGAGGGTCAAGGGTCAGAGTCTGACCCAGGCACTCGCTGCGAGGACATTGCACTGCTCTCCCCTGTCCACCCCATCTCCTCCCTTGAGCTCCCTCTTTATCTGCCACGGCTTCTCAGGGGCATGCCACCGTGTCCTGCCCATGGCTGCTCAAAGAATGAAGGTGGGGGTGGCCCAAAGCTGTGGACAGGCCACAAACCAACTCAGGAATCAGATGGCCTTGTCACACTGGCAGAATTCATCTGACTAGAAATGAATGTGAATTCCAGGATTTGGTCCAAAAAGCGAGCCACACGTGGCCAGGATGATAAGGTGTGGCTTAGCACTGTCCATGGTGGCAGTCTCTGTGTGGTACAAACAAGCACATATGCCCCAGGCCATATTACCTAAGGCATAGAGCCTAGAAGGAAGAAGATGATTACTGCCTACATCCTTCAGAATCCCATAAGTACTAGAGCTGAGATCCTTGACAGCGTAAGTATAGCTTGAGGTATGTCTTGAGGGGTCAGCCAGGCATAGAGACTTCACTTCCTGGGGATCAGTTGAGCAGCTGGGCCACTCAGCTACCTCCCCCAGTGCCTGCAGGGCTGTCCTGAAATAGCAAAGGGGATTCGGGCAAGTCTGGGTCAGAGGGCAGGGGACAGGACCCCCTGTGTATATGTGTGACACTGCGAGAAGCTGGTAGTTCTGCTTGAGTGTTTTTCCCCAGTCCTATTTTCTGGGAAAGAAGTGGGTCATTTTAGGATATATGTATTTCTTCCATCCATCCATCCATCTCTCCATGCATCCATCCGTGTAGACCCATCCATCCAACTACCCACACACTCACCCACCCACCATCCACCCATCCATCCATCCATGCATCTATCCATCCACCCACCATCCACCCATCCATCCACCCACCATCCACCCATCCATCCATCCATGCATCTATCCATGCATCTATCCATCCACCCATCTATCCATCCATCTATCCATCCACCCATCCATCCACCCATCCATCCATCCACCCACCATCCACCCACCATCCACCCACCATCCATCCACCATCCATCAACCCATCCATCCATCAACCCACCATCCACCCACCATCCACCCATCCATCCATGCATCTATCCATCCATCTATCCATCCACCCACCATACACCCATCCATCCATCCACCCACCATCCACCCACCATCCACCCACCATCCATCCACCCATCTATCCATCCATCTATCCATCCACCCACCATCCACCCATCCATCCATCAACCCATCTATCCATCCACCCACCATCCACCCACCATCCACCCATCCATCCATCAACCCATCTATCCATCGACCCACCATCCACCCACCATCCACCCATCCATCCATCCACCCATCCATCCATCCACCCACCATCCACCCATCGATCCATCCATGCATCTATCCATCCACCCACCATCCACTCATCCATCCATCCACCCATCTATCCATCCATCTATCCATCCACCCACCATCCACCGACCATCCATCCACTCATCTATCCATCCATTTATCCATCCACCCACCCATCCACCCATCCATCCATCCACCCACCATCCACCCAACATCCACCCACCATCCATCCACCCATCTATCCATCCATCTATCCATCCACCTACCATCCACCCATCCATCCATCCACCCATCCATCCATCCATCTATCCATCCACCTACCATCCACCCACCCATCCACCCACCCACCCATCCATCCATCCATGCATCTCTCCATCCATCTATCCATCCATCCATCCATCCATCCACCCATCTATCCATCCACATATCCATCCACCCATCTCTCCATCCATCTATCCATCCACCCATCCATCCACCCATCCATCCATCCACCCACCATCCACCCACCATCCACCCATCCATCCATCCATGCATCTATCCATCCACCCACCATCCACCCATCCATCCATCCACCCATCTATCCATGCATCTATCCATCCACCCACCATCCATCCATCCATCCCTCCACCCATCTATCCATCCATCCATCCATCCACCCGCCATCCACCCATCCATCCATCCATCCATCCACCCATCTATCTATCCACCCACCATCCACCCATCCATCCATCCACCCACCATCCACCCACCATCCATCCATGCATCTATCCATCCATCTATCCATCCACCCACCATCCACCCATCCATCCATCCACTCACCATCCACCCACCATCCATCCATGCATCTATCCATCCATCTATCCATCTAC